>CM069299.1:5000-397500 GCA_035609425.1 Epinephelus awoara | reverse complement strand
CATTAAAAGAATGCTAAAATGCTCTAAAATGTATAGGACCTACTGGACCACAGAGCAGGTCAGTCAGTGGGAATTATTGTGATTAAACAAAGTCCTTTGGTTACCCAGGGTCCCTAAAGGAATACCCCAGGACCGTCAACAGGCCTCATCCTATGCATTTTGTAAGTGATCCTGTGGTTTGAATTAAGACATTTGATGAAACAAACATACTGCTAGATGGCTAATTAAAAGGAATAAGTGCTAAGATCAGATCAAAACACACAATAGTTAAAACAGGCAACCTACATACAACACTTATAAAAACAGATTAAAAAAAAAGATATACCTGTTCTCATTACAAGGTCATCAAATACCAATGTAGCGTTCTCAACAGGCCAGACCGGCCCGACGAACCTGACGGGATACGCGGTTTCGGCCATATACAAATGACCCGGTCGGGTCGGGCCTCGGGCTTGGTTTTTTTTTTTCTTTTTATAAAACACAACTTCTTGCTGGCTGTACTGTGTGTTATTTATTGTCTTTATTGATTTAAAGTATTTAATTAATCAACTTTAATTGTGGAATTATCCTGTATCCAGCCTGTATTACAGGCTGCCTGTATTACATGCTGCCCGGCATGATAACCGTATGTCCAGTGACTCCAGCCTGATAAGGTAATTCATTCAAGTTTCATCACGTCATTAGAGTAGCCTAGAAAATTTAATTTCTAGTCATGTCATCATCACTATTATTACGCTCTCAAGTGTGCCTGTCCTGTATTAGAACACAATAATGGCGCATTTTATTTTTATTTTTTATTTTTTTAGGGCTGGGTTCAGTTAATTTTCAGGCCCCTTGAGAACTGTGTACCAATGCATGCATAGGCTACTATCTACATAACCCTGGAGATTGTTTGTATGTTTATGATTTTTGGTTTCGGGATTTTATGTCAGCATGACATACAGTACCATTCAATCAAAATCTGTTTTATTAGCCAGTGCAAGCAGGAAAACTTAGAAAGAAAGTTTAAGGTGTTATAAAAGTGTTATTACTCTTTTGTTTGTTTTATGAAAACAAGCTGAGAGTAAAAAATGCACTAAAGCTCCGGATGTATCAAATGTGATACATTTTTTCTTTTTTAAAATGTTTAATAACATCCCATAAGGACAGTCTCAAATAATGGGAATTTTCTGGCGATTATTTCATGGTTCAGACTTTACAGGGTTAAGAGAGTGGCCTTGTAGGAATAGAGGTGACGTTAGGGGAACATGGGTAATTTAGTTGCGAGTAGCTGAGGCCTACTGCGTGTGTGCCGGTTAGTCACTGTCAATGTCTCTGTGTCAGTCAATTAGAGAAGGCTGTTGTGGGTGTATTTTGTTAATTTAAAATATTTTCCCTGTGAAGAAAGGCTGTGCAAGTTCATCTGCCGTAATAAAAGTGCCTTTCGCTGCACGAGAAGATCCTGGGCTTGTATGTTTACCACGAGCCAGGGCTTAGCTAACGTGCTAGCCGGTAGCAGGAGGAGGATCCTGAGGAGGCGCGGTCTGATCCCTGACCCCAAAGCTAGCGGGACACAACCGGAACCTGCTGGTAACGACTCTACAGTAAACTTCGCGCCCGTTTCCACATTCCTCCAGGGACGCACGGATCGTGGATCAGATGGTAAGGTAACAATAACTGTTTTGAATAGATTACGGTATTACTTTATATGGATACAGTTACTTTCTTGACCACAAACTAACGTCAGTCCCTTATGACGCTGTGCCAAATGCCAGTAACATCCAGCCAAATGGGTAAATTAGTGAACGCTCAGATTGTGCCAGTAATTCAATGTCGTTGTTGCTGTTTTTTTTGGCCCGTGAGTGAAACAAATCTTGGATCTTGTATGCGGGTTAAGTAAGGGATAACTTAATGTGGAGGATGGTTCCTCGGCAGAGGCCATTGATTCCTGATAATGTAGCTACTGTAGCAACTCATATAAGTTAATTTAGTTTACTAATGCGCTGAAACCCATGCATTTTGCTTTATTTGCACCCTCATTTAAGAGGTAAAAATGATGATAATGCAACACTTTTCTCACAATATGAGCCATTATTAAATTATGAGCTGCTATGACATTATGAGCGGCACCAGTAAGGCTCATAATGTCATCAGTTTTTACATCATTGTATTATGCGCCAAGCCGTTATTATGTTATATGCTCATGATTTTATCACGTTGTGAGCCGATTATTACATTATGAACTTTTATTACATTTAAGTATTATGAGCCGGTATTATTAGCCATTATTACATTAGGAGTTGCTACATAACACCTCATAGGGCACTATCATTATTTAAATCTACTAATAGTACAGAAAAGTGCTAACATAAAAATAGGAATGTGTGTAGCTGTAGCTAGGGTGACCAGATGAGAATGGGTGAAATTCGGGAGGGGGGCCAGGTTGACTATCATGACATGTCCACTGACCGGTGTTGCATCATTAAAAGCTTAGCTGTAAAATATAGAAATTACTGTCTAATTTATTTTGTCCTCTGTAACAATAGATGTCAGTAAAAAGACACAGAGACAATACATCTGTAGATGACGAGGATGTATGGTTGTGCTGTTAGTTATGTGTTGTTTGCTGCTAGCATGCAGCCTGATGTCCGACCCTCCTCCGTGCAAAATGCCAAATTCTCTCCTACAAACTTTGCAAAACGCTTATAAGGCTGTAGTAAGCCATGGGTATTTCCCTCCCCACTCCTCCCGGTACCTGCAGAGACGTTTGCGCTCTTTAGCTGCATGTTCATCAGGTCCTGGGACACCAGACTGCATGTCAACAATGAATGAATGAAAATTATTTGATTATCAATTTGTGTCACTGCTGTACACAGTTTAAAAACTATAACATCCATAATTCATGTACAAAATGCGGACGACTCAACCACCATGATCAGTTTTTAATGTTTTATCAGGCAATAACTACTCCAGACTCTGCTCTAGTGTAATTTTTGGGACAATTAGGGCAGCATTCAGGATTTGGGACAACTGCTAGGATTTCGGGACTGTCCCGAATTTGTCGGGACGTCTGGTCACCCTAAATCTAACATTTGGCCACATGTGAATGACTGTACCCTGTGTGTGCAGTTATTTGTGTGTAGCTTACGTGTCAGCAGACTAAGTAGCTAGGTCATACTCTACATCTTCTTGTGAAAGCTACAAAATGTACATGCTCAGGAATGTGTTTTCATATAGTTTTGCCCATTATTGCAGTCAACTGTTTTGTGTTTGGGTACTGTACTGATATTTCACTCGATATGAATGTTGTACTTATACCTGCATCTTTTGTGTACTCTCTTTACAGTGTAAACAGCTTGGACAGCATGGATATCACATCAGGATTGGTAGTGCTTTCTTTTTAAATAACTTTTTTTCATATATTTCTTTCCTTCTCTTCTTTTCTGGGGTGTGCTGTGTTTACAATATAGGAAAGTTCTGATGTCAGGTAGAACATATTCAGCCCGCTGGAAAAGGGCAAAAAGATTGGAAGAAAAATGTGCACGTGACCAAATAGCAGCATCAGAGTTTGTACAGACAAGCATTCCTCTTCAGTGTCATTCACTGCCATTTCAACACCAAGAACACACAGGGGAGGAGGCTTCTGTGGAGCAGAATTGTGCAGATGAGAGAAGTTTTGAGGATTTACTGTCCCAGAGCAGTAATAGCAGCAATGTGGAAACTCACCCCCCACTCAGACATTCAATTGCACAGTGGGCAACTGAATACCAAGTAAAACACAATGCAGTTGATGCTTTGTTAAAGATTTTGATAGGGCATGCACATTCAGAGCTGCCAAAGACAGCAAAAACACTGCTTGACACCTGTGAACGTGCTGAATTCGAGTTAAAGTCAGGAATGCAGTATATTTACCTTGGCTGCAAAGACCAGCTCCTGAAACATTTGAAAATGTATCCTCAACAGATGATCTCTGAATTAGATTTCATTGACATCTCCCTCAATATTGATGGCTTGCCGCTTTTTAAAAGCAGCAAGGAGACACTGTGGCCAGTACTGTGCCAACTGAATTTATCTCCTCCCACAGTTTTCCCACTTGCTCTCTGTCTTGGTTTGTCAAAGCCAACTAACCTTGACTTTCTTCATGATGTTGTTGGTGACCTTCGCAGTATTATGGAAAATGGACTAGAGGCAGACAGTGGTTTGATTACGGTGAGGCTGCGTTGTATTACATGTGATGCCCCAGCCAGGGCTCTGGTGAAGTCCATGAAGCTATGTACAGGTTATTACGGATGTGATAAATGTACACAAAAGGGATTGTGGGATGGCCATCGGGGATCTATCCTAAAATCACCAATTTAACATTGCGAACTGATGAATCATTCCGAGATCAGTCGCAGGAGGGGCATCACCTGCATTCTGTGGTTTCACCATTTTGCCAGCTCCCAATAAATATGGTTGAGCACTTCCCCGTAGATTATATGCACCAGTGTTGTCTCGGGGTCATGCGCAAACTAATCCTTTTGTGGCTAAGGGGACCACTGGCAGTCAGATTGTCATCCAGACATGTTAAGGAGGTCAGTTCTAAACTTCTGGAGCTTAGAACGTGCATTCCTAATGTGTTTGCAAGGAAACCAAGAGGTTTGGAAGACATTGACAGATGGAAGGCCACAGAACTGAGACAGTTTGCCCTCTATACTGGAAAAATTGTGCTTAAGGGCATTATTTCCAAGCAGCTCTATGAGCACTTCCTGGTTTTTAGTGTGGCATTGTCTCTCCTTGTTTGTCCAAGACTGACAAAACAATACAGTCACAATGCAGAGGAGATTAGGGCTGTCACTTTTTATTCGAATTTCGAACATTCGTTCGATGGAGGGGTGAAAAGTTCATATTCGAACTGTAATTACCTGTTCGAAATGCAAGCTGCAGTCTCTATAGGCGCATCAGACCGTTTGATGTAACGTTAGTTCGCCGTGTGATCCAACAGAGGGCGCTCAAAGAATTCACTATCATCTTGACCTATTGCATGCCCTATTGACCTATCACTAAACTAAGCTAATGTTAATGTGTTGTTTTGCACTGAAAATGGAGGACAATAGCGAGCAAAGCCGTCCTGAGCGGACAATCACGACACCAAAACATCTGAGAAGCAGCGTGTGGAAGTATTGTGGGTTCTACGCCGTGGATGGCAAAGTTACGAACAAAGATAAGGCTGTTTGTCGACTTTGTAACCACCAATTTCCACCAGATGCGTGTTGGTTGCGTCTCCGCTCCGGCACGGCAACGGAGCCGATTAGATTCAATTCTAGTCAATGTGTGTGTTTCCACCGGCTCCGGCAGTGCTGCGTTCCGGCTCAGCTCCGGCACTCCGGAGGCCTCCGCAACAGATACGCAGCACTTCTATGTTTTGCCGGACGCCGGAGCACAACGCAGCAATTCAGCACAGAGCAGATCGTGCGGGGCAGGAAGTCGTGCAGAGAAATACAATAAAACATCCGGTTAATTTTCAAAATAAGATACAGTGTTCACGGCGGATCATATTTCCCTGCACTACACCTTGAAAACTACATAATGGGCAGAGGCAGGCCTGAAGTCAACAGGTCAGAGGTTTTCAGACGTCATTTCACCCCGTTCACACCGTGGACGAGGAGATATCCATCATGGCAGTGCACCGAGATGGACCGCAACGGACACGCATCCGTCCGTCAATTACGGGTCAACGAATTACGGGTCATTTCAAATTTGTTCGAACTTGAGTTTTTGAAAAAGTGACAGCCCTAGAGGAGATGTTGGTGTACTTCATTGCCCAGGGAAGGCAGTTGTATGGGGATGAGTTCCTTGTGTACAATGTTCACAGTTTGGTACACCTGGCATCTGATGCGAAGCTTTATGGCAGTCTTGATGAGTGCAGTGCTTTCTCTTTTGGGAATTACTTGCATCAGATGAAAAGATTAGTTCGTTCTGGGCGAAATCCTCTCGCACAAATTGTGAGGCGGCTTGGGGAAGCAGACAAAGTAAGAAAAATACACACTGAACCAAAAAAGTCTGTACAAGTTAAAAAACCCAACAATGTATTCACTCTTAGTGACCTAGAGTGCTGTGAAGTTGTCGCGTTGTCTGGTGAAACCACGCATAGGGAAAAGCGGTTCCTCTGCCGTGTCTATGATCAACTTGAGCCATACTTCCTGCAGCCTTGTGACTCAAGGTTGATTGGCGTCTACACAGCCAAAGACAGTCACACTCAGATGAAATTACTATCTGAAAGGCATTTGGGCAGGCAGGCGTTTATGACAGAGGTGGATAATGGTTTGAGGATTGTGGTTACAATCCTCCATTCATTCTAAAGACTTGACAGACTTCATCTAGCTGTAAATAGTTGTAACATAGTTCTTTATGTATCATTCAGTTATTTTCTTTCCCTGAACAATGGCTTTTGATTGGCTGTAGTTAGCCACATTGGCAAATGTGTCCACTGAAACCACACTACCCTCTAGCTTTTTTTTCTCCCTCTTTTTAAACTACATGTATAAATAAATAAAAAATCTTCAACACATACAAGCGGTAAGTATATGAAAGTGAACTATAAATCCTTTGAACTTAACTTAAAATCAGGGGTAGAATGTGATACAATTTCCTTTTCTTCCTCCAGAATACAAAACAGTTTGCAGTTGTGATCTTCCTAAAACAAACACGGTGGATGCCGTGCCAACGAACTGGATTGAGAAGACCAAAAAGGTATTTCATAATCTTAAATAAAAACTTGTACTGCAGAGTCAAAATTGAGGAGAAATTTCTATGATTGGCCAGAAACAAGACTGTCAGCTTACTAGGGGTGTCATTTCGATCTATTTTATATCGAAATCGATCGAAATGACATTGTGGTCTCGAGCATTGAAATCAAATAGAGGGTCGATGATTTAGCGCCGCCCCCAGGTTTACATGAGGAGGGTGTGCAAAGAGGGGGGAAAAAAACACATGACGACACAGCATATTGTAGCCGGCGCCGCTAGTTACTTGCAGCTTACGGCACCATGAAAAGTGCAGATAAAGGAGACGCATCACCTGAGCTTGAACCCCCTCCCGCTTCTCTTAAATCATCAGTGTGGAAGTATTGTGCGTTTCCGGTGCGTTATGTCGACAACGTTCACGTTCATCCACATTTGGAATAAAACTTCCACAGAGCTCAGCTCGGGCTAAAGCCATAACTAGTGCCATAGGGCTATTTATAGCAGCAGACCTGCTGTTACCAAAAAGAGTCACTAGATGGCAGGCACCCTCTGTGACTTCTCATTTTTGTTTAGTTTGTTTCCACATAACTGAAAACAAGATTGTTACATTTATATTGTAAATAAATTATTTAAATTTGACAATTAGTGCCTAATGTGGTACATTACACATGAATAATGGAGACTGCATCACTTATGAGACTGTGTAGCCCATCTTTTGAAATAAGATTTATAACATCTAATGAATAAAACCAATGATCGTAGACTAGACTAGTCTAAAAATGGCATAGGCACCTGTGCTATAAGGAAAAAAAAAAATCAAGAATTGAATCAAATCGTGACCCTAAAATACTTACTTACTTAAGTATTTACTTACTCTATTAAAAGGAAGTCCTTGATGAAGAGCAGTCCAAACAGGGGCACCGAGGCACTCTGAAATATCAGTGAAAATCCTTTAATGTAGCAGGGATACAGACTGATGCATTTCGGCTGTATAACAGTCTTCTTCAGGGTATAGTGTCTGCCTGCCATACAGTTGAAATGCATCGGTCTGTATCCCTGCTACATTAAAGGATTTTCACTGATAATTCAGAGCGCCTCAGTGCCCCTATTTGGACCGCTCTTCATCAAGGACTTCCTTTTAATAGAGTAAGCTGACAGTCTTGTTTCTGCCCAATCATTTTAATCACACAGCTGATGAACACTTGAATTTTTGGATAAGTGGTTTTTACTCGGATCCATGCAGCACTCCCACTTTTTCTAAATTTTACAGTTACTTGAGAAATTTCTATATTTGTGCTATTAGTATCTGTGTTTTATGATTGCCTTTTATAATGCGTTTTATAATTGCCCTTTAATCATTTATATTTATGGTACAAAACGCAAGTTGACTTTGTGCTTATTGGCTTATGTGTGGTCCAGACCCTTTTATTTATTTTTTTTCTTTTAATCAGGTTTTTTAATCAGGTTTATTCACGCATAGAGTATGGGAAAAGAATTACAATTCCACAGGGTACAGAAATGGTGTGATAAGGGGCACCCCAAAGAAACTTGACAGAGCTTATGGACTCCAGGGCACTCTCAAATTTCGATCTTTCCAAACAACACAAGGAAAGTATGCAAGTATTGATAAACGCCACAAAAGTTCTTAAATTTGCACCTTGCCACTACCTGTCCCTTACTCTAGGCTCAAAACAAAAGGTAATAGAGCCTTTGATATTATGGCTCCTAAACTGTGGAAGACTCTTTCATCGGACTTCAGCTCAGTGGTTCCTGTTGATATTAAAAAAAAAGTTACAGACTTATCTGTTTATACTGGCCTATTTATGTGTGTATTTGTTTTATTGACTTTTTTATTAACTATTTTATAGTCTTAATTATTTTACTCATGTGAAGCACTTTGTGATTTTGTTCTGTGAAAGGTGCTATGTAAATAAACTTAACTTCTTTACATGCATACCTTCTTGTTTTTATGTTTTCTGCAGGGTGTGTATTGTTACTGGCCAAAACCTGACAAGAATGTGACAGCCAAAGTCAAGAGGAGAGAAATCCCAGACAAAGCACGCTGGACCAAAGATAAAGCCAAGATTTTAAAGTTCACAGGTTAGGTATTGTCTTGCATTGTTCAATCTTCAGAGTTAAGCCAACAAACACCTCACTAAAAAGCCCTCATGCTTCCACAGAAATCATAGCAATGACTGTGAGGAGAGCAATCTTTGTTCGCTCTCCTCACTAGCTCCATGGAAAGTGTGCTACCTGTCCTATTTGACAGCAAAACTGTTAAAATAATTAATGTGAAATTGCTAGTGCGCGAAGACCCATCTCTGATTGGGTCTGACCGGTGCCGGCTCTGACCCACTCCTCAATCTAACCAACACAGACAGTGCCGTGGGAAAAATAACGAAAGTAACGCATGTTTATTTGAAAATGTAACTAAGTAACTGATTACTTGAATTGCAAAACTGACGTGTTACGTTACTCGTTACTACATAAAAGTAATCTGAGTAGCCCCAACACTGCTAACCAGTCATGTCATTGTCCCCAAATCAATAAAAATGTTCAGGAACAAACTGACGATTGTCTCCATCAGGAGTAGGGGGTTAAACAGTGAACAGGACTGAGATGATTGACTGATATCAGATGGACAGTGTGACAGGGCTGTCAGGGAATAAACACTCATAGATTTGGTTATCAACCGGGGCGTCGGTGGCTTAGTGGATAGAGCAGGCGCCCCATGTATAAAGGCTATTGCCGCAGCGGCCCGGGTTTGACTCCAGCCTGTGGCCCTTTGCTGCATGTCACTCCCTCTCTCTCCCGCTTTCACGCTTGACTGTCCTGTACATTAAAGGCAAAAATGCCCAAAAAATGATTGAAAAAAAAGAAGAAGAAAAAAAAAAAGATTTGGTTATCAACCTTTTTAAATCAAACACAGGGGTTACTCACCTATTGATGACTCAACCATCACTTCAGATTGGACAGTTCAGCCAGCGGACACTTTGTCTAACAACTTAATTTTACCTTTCGAGTGGAGGGAGGCTAACATTACTTGTTAGGGGCCGGGCAGCCTAAGCTGCCAGGACCCTATTGTTTTGCTGCATGTGCTTCTTCTTCTTCTTTCTTTCTTCTTCCGAGGAAATCCTACTTCCCATGCGCGAAAAATGACCAAACTTTGCACAAAGGTCCAGTCCCATGCCAGATTGCCTCAGTTGCAAAAACAGGCCTATAGTCCTGATGGTGGCGCTACAGCAAGCCTCTAAATTTCAAAATTTTGAAAATTCACAACAAATCAACCATATGTGCTACAGATTTGCAACTTTCACCAAAATGTAGCCCCAATACTGAAGAAATTTTTGTACATTTAAACCTATTGCAAATTATGAAGTCCATCACTCTGTTTTTTTTTTTCAAAAACTGTAAAACTTATTAAACCTATCTTCTCCCACAATTTTTGCTCAATTGACATCAAACTTGCTACAGAGCATCTTCAGACTGTCCTACACAAACGATCCACACAGATTTTTGATTTATCAAAAATTGAGCCTACAGTGCATCAAAATGTTTGACTCTAAACAGTACTGTAAACATATACTTGCAAATCTTGCCAAATACATTTTCAATGTTCATAAAAAAAAAAAGACAAAATGTTGGAGTCATGGTAGATGATGTTTGGAAAATATCAGAATTTTATCTCAAAAACTGAATTTTTTACAGCATTTTGAATTTCGCTCTCATGCGAACAACTGGAGTCAATGCAAAATGTCATTTTTAAACATCAGTTTTTCACTTATGGAGCCAATAAATCATTGTTAAAAACAAATGACCAACATCTCCATGCTGTCTAGATGCAATTTGTTTATTTTCGGATTTTTGTCTTAATAACTGAATTTTTGACAGCCGTTTGAAATCTGCCTTTACACACTAACAGCTGCTGTCTTGCACACAGGTGACTGGCTTAGTCAATTTGTGAAGCTACATGTAACATTTCCAACTGCCAATTAGCTCAGTGAGATAGAAGATGTTTCTTGGTGTTGAAGATTGGGAGTTCAAGCCTCAGCTCATGCAACATCTACCCAAACTTTTCACAAAGGTCCAGTCCCATGCCAGATGTACTCAGCTGGGAACACAAGACAAAAGTCTTGATGGTGGCGCTACAGTAAGCCTCTAAATTTCAAAACTTTGAAAATTCATAACAAATCAACCATATGTGCTACAGCTTTGGAACTTTCACTTTGAAATTTGCTTTTCCATGGCATGGATGGCTACTGTCTGGCACCCTGATGCTTGGCTTAGTCAATGTGTGAAGCCACACATGAACTGTCACTTGCCAATTAGCTCAGTGAGATAAAAGACAGACCTCAGTCTCAGAAATTGTGAGTTCAAGCCTCAGCTAAGGCAGAATGGACATGCTAAAATAATAGGGTTAGTAAAATAATATATTAATAATTATGATCCAGGCAGTTTCGTGGAGAGACAAATACACTTTATCAACACTTTTCCCTGTTATCCCTTGTCTCTTTTCCCTGTTTATTTGGCTTCGCTATCAGTCAATATGCAGAGTCCAATAGCTACTTTTATTTTGCCTAAAATTGCCCGGCCCCGACCATTGCTGCGCAGCAGCTATAATTGCAGCTTGTGTGTTACAAGTGTCTCCCTGTGGTGTTTAGATGAAAATGCACCGACTACACCCAGAGACAAGATATTCTGAAAAGCCGTAGGCTTGATAATGTCCTCAATGGAAACAGTTAAACTTTTAGCCTTTCAAATCAATATTTTAAGACTTATGTAGCTCAAGTTTCATCAGGAAGATATCTGTTTTATGTGTCTGCAGCATTATTGTGCACGGAGAATACATACTAACATATAAGGAGTAAGTTTACATTTTGATATGGCTACAAGTTGGGTAGTGGATGAATTTCAAACAGTGAGTAGACTTGTGCCAACCTACAAGTGATTCGTATTCTTATGTGCGTTAAACGGTTTTGTCGTACAGCTGTCAGCCAATCAGAAAAGAGGATTCATACAAACCGTGATATAAATGTATTTATGTATGTATAAATGTGTATTTCTATATAAATAATCTGTCTGGGTATCATCCTCTTTACTCTGATCTCCATCTATATTTTGTAGACACATACACAAAGGCCAGAGACAAGGTCAAACAAGCAATAGACACGTCTAATTTGGAGAGTGACCAGGAAGAGGAAATGTCTAGCAGGAAGGTTGTTGCGCCTGTACGGTACCAAGATTCTGGTAAGATTGCTTTTGCACCACCCCAAAATAAAATATCTATCACTAGTTACACCACTGTATATTCACACTTGACTCATATATATGAATATCTCTCCATTAGATACCGAAATAGATGAGCCTGTGGTCAAACGGGTGAAAAGAACTCATAGTACTGAGGACAGTACCTCAGTACTACAGATGCCAACAATGCCTTCCTGTAAGTAAATGGTACTGGCTACCATTATGGCTGGACTGTCAATCTTCCTCTATAATCCTGTTTGAATTTTAAGTGTTTAATGTTTGAATTATTTTCAGTTTTTTAATGCTCAAATTTAACCTATTACCATGAACCTAATTTAGCCTATTGCTTAAAGCTACCAGGATGTCAGGGCTTGACAATAACTTTTTGAGCCACTTGTCCCATCGGACAAGTAAACTTTATTTTCACTTATGCGGGCACAGTAATCAATTGTTTAGACAAAAATTGTTATTTATTGTATTATATTATTATACACAGAGTTTCTGCGGGCAGTTAGGAGAATTTCTGGTGCTTGGCTCTTTAGGAATGCTAAACAAAATTGACTTTCCTTCACATCTGAAAAGTCATCATCTTGGAGCCATTGCTCAATACACTGATACCACGAAAGTCGCAGTGTAACTGTTGACTCATGCTAGGGCAGGGCAGAGTGGGCAGGGCTACTGCACATGGGCGTGAAAAGTCAACCAAAACTTCCCACAGAGATTACCTCTGGATGCACGAATCTTATTATTTGACACTGGCATCATTTAACGCAACTATCCAACATTATAAGACCATTTACAGGTCAGAAAAATGGAAAAGCATAGGTCCTCTTTAAATATCATACTTGAAAAGAATGGTATTCTGATATGTGTCATTAGTCTAAGGTGAGTTGCCAACAGCTCACCTTGTGAGGTACCTTAACAAAAAGTGTGATGTAGTTGCTCAGTTTATATCAAAATGGACTGTTACAACTATATTTAAATTGAAAAGCCAAACCAAGGACAGGGATAGCAAATTAGCCTCAGCTAGAAATCCTGTATGCATTGCAGTTGTTTTATGTTGTAACCTGTGACAATGTTAATAGTTTTAATTGATTCAATGGCAACGCCAAGTGCACTGATTTGTGTAACAGCTGAAAATACTTATGAAAATAATATTTGAAGATTAGGCAAGTCTGTTCTTGACAGTATCGCCAATGAAAGTAAAAATAGAAAGTCTTTCAGTGTACTGTGTTGACCCTCAAACTTTCTGTAATCTTGTTTTTTAGTCAATCCATCAATGGAATTATTTTCAGCCACAGAAGACCAGAACAGTTCAAGTAAGTTGCCTCTTCTATAGTATAATATTGTCATCTTTTAACTATCTTCATTTGGATGTAAAATACACTCAGAGATCCTTAAATGATATAAATGTGCTGCAGTGGCTTGGCTACAAGGCTGCTGCAGCAGGTCGGCTCCTCTCTGGACAAAGACAGTTTTCACATTTATTTGCAGTCTGTTTTCCGCTGGCTGCTTAACCAATCAAAGTTTTCTCCTGGAACTCAGAAAGAAACCTGTCAACAACACAGAAAAGCTCATATGCAGCCTAAAAACAACAGGATCATATTTCAAAAACAAAAGCACCACACAGAAAGTGTGATTAGTCATATATTGATTATGGTCTTTCTTTTTTTTTTCAAGCTTTGCTCACAAGAACCAGCACTGTGGATGAAGCCCCAACCAGAGATGTGTTGCAGAGCAGTGGCCAAGGTATACTGTAGTCACTAAACAACTTGCATGTGATGCCATGATCCAATTGTACACAGCTTTAACTTGGTTATTTTGCATAAATATAGGTCCCTCCCTCACCAGCACTCCAAAAACAACTTCGGGCACTCAAAGTAATTTGGATTTTTGATCGTGCTCTTTGCTCTTTTCAACTACCAATGGCATCCAGGAACTTTGAATTCATTGGGATTTTTCTGAATCTGTGAAGTTCTGGGATTGATTTTTTCCCCCTGATTCTTTAATATAAAACCAATAAAACCAAATGAATACTAAATTTCCACAGTATGCTACTGTATATTGCCCAGTAAGGCTGGGCAATATATCAATATCGTAATATGAGTAGATATCGATATTGTCTTATATTTTGAATATTGTAATATCCTGCAATGGCAGAAGTGTTGTCTTTTCCTGGTTTTTAAAGGCTGCAGTAAATTTTCTGAACTTAACAGAACTGTTCTAGGTGCTCTATTATATGCCTTTACCCACAGTCCACATCATTAATGATTATTTATCAAAAATTTGAATATTTTGGCATTCAGCCTTAAAGTATGTATTTATTTTTGGTCCATATAGCCCAGCCTTAGTTGACAAAGAAAGGAAGACTGTAAAAGGTGACTGAATTGTGTATTTGTACATTTTAGAGGATTCCTCCACACCATCCTATGTGAGGTGCCTCTTTATGAGGCTGGACAAGATCGAAAATTCTATCTCAAACATCGTGTCCATTTTAATGAAAGACATGAGATCTGAAGACCCTGAAATTGAAGAGTTCTCCAGGCCACTCAACACTACAGAAGAACTTGAAGAGGCTTGTGAAAAGCTAAGTGACGCTGCTTACTTAAAGAAAGTGGTATGTGCAATGTTGCTGTGTGTGCAAAACAGCCAGTTCGTAGTGAATATAGATGTGAACAATTTTTTGAAGTTGCATTTGATGATTTATGTACTTAAAAGTCTTGTAGCGCTGTGAATAATAACCACTTGCATTTATTTTGGATTTGGCTATACTGTACAATAATTAGTGATGGGTATTGTTAAGATTTCACTCTTACCGATACTGCTTATCGATCCGGTACTTTTAACGGTACCCTTATCGATACTTTTAGAGGACTGTAGCTTCAATTTTAACAAGAAAAGTTGCGAAACTTTTTAAATGGGTCTTTTTTTAGTCTCACTGTTAGATATCACAGAGCACACTGGAGTGTGGAGTGTGGTCAAAGCAACCCAGATTGTACTCAGATATTAGAAATAAAATATGATGCCTATTATTTGTTATTAATTAAACTAACCAGAGCCTAATAATTATAAAAGATCCAAGAAAAGGGGTGAAGATTATAAAAGCAAGACAGATTTTGCTTGAAGGATGACCCCAAATTACTATTACTTATAATTAATTGCATACAGACTATATTAGGCTACCCTCTTTCTGTCTGAATATAGTGAATTTTCACTTGAATAATGACAGCAATAACGAGTACTCAAGTAATCATACCCATCCTTACTTGCTGTATTATTTTTTTACAAGCTCACAGAAAAACATAGATGAATCTGACCTTTATTTGTTGGAACAGTCAGACCTAACAAAAGGAACACTCAGTAAGTTTACATGACATTAGAAAAAGTTGAATTATTGCCTTAGGCTGACTAGAAATGGACTTTTAAAATACGTGTAAACATGTTAGTCCAGCTTTCTCGTAGTCGAACTAACACACCAGGATAAAATGATTGTAGTTCGATTTACTCCGGCATGTATGAAGCAGACTGGACCCAGACCGGCTTCGGCATTCTGCGCATGCCCCACATGCTGCGTTCAGATATCACCAAAAGCATGAGGGATAGCATGCATTGCATTTATACCAAAAGTAGGGCATAGAGTACTATGAAATATACAGATCTGTAAAGTTCTCCATGGTTTCACCGTTCATATACAACCAGTTTGCTGCTCGTGCGCTTGTTTGTCCATTGCTTAGTGTGTGATGTAACGGGTCAAAGGGAGGATCCCGCAACCTACTGTAGCTGAGTCAGACACACTTCCGTCAATGAATCGATTTTGTCCCGGTGCATGTATATTGGGGCAATGACAGTAGTCCAATTAAATGGCCTAATCGATCTGTAACCTTAGCTTGACTTAACTGTGCATACTGGATCAGAAGATTGCTATAGATAATATGATTTTATAAGCTAATTAATGTTCTTCATTGTTTCTCTTGTCAGGTCGATTACCTCTCTCTTTTAGGAGGTACAACTCCTGCTGATTCAGTTAGAAGAATCATGCGGAGGATTGGAACCAATGCCCTTTGGGCAAACTACAGCTTGAGGGGTCGGAAGGGGAAAAAAAAATTCCTGGACCTAGCTATATATCCGGTCATACTCCGTAAGTTTGTTTAGCAATGTTTCTACTCCCAGAAATTGTTTGAGACCCAGCAAAGACCTTTTAACTTTCAGTCTTCTTGATTTTGATGCCTCTATATGACAAACAAAACCACCAGTGACATTAGTGTGTATTTTAGGCTAATTATTCAAACTGCTTGACACCTCAGATCCCTTACCTTATAAATAAAGATTAAATCTGTGTTTTTAGGCAAAAACATAAGTCCTATTTGAAGTGCCCAGTGAGCAGGGGCTGTGGCAGCAAGGCTTTGGTGTCTTGGTGATTGGGATTGAGGTGTGATTGAGGTTTGTGTGTTAGGAGCTGGGACTGAAATAACCAGTTATCCTCTATCCTTTAAAGAGTACACATGCACCATACTGATACAGTAATTTTCTTGAGGGTGTGTGTGAGAGAGAGACAGCGCAAGCCTCCATCTACGTAGATGATAATGCCAGAGACTTGATGGTTCCAGTGGATGCTGGACATGACAAAGCTCGCAATGGATTTACATTGATCACGATGAATCTTGTAGACAAAGCATTTACTGGAAAAAGACAGATTTTGTTTCAAGACAAGACTGAGTGGCCTCTGCAGCTGCCTACAGTCTAGAACCTGCTTAGAACTTTCACCACTGCTCATGCTGTTACTACCTTGGTACTACTACTGCGTGTACTTTTTCTTAAATTTGTTTGACTATAGGACATTGAAAAAGAAATGTGTTGCTCTTCAATTTAAACAGGTTCATCTTCAAATATTCAACCTACTACATCTACTACAGTTACTTTATCTACTGCTTGAAATACTACTTACTGATCCAGTTACTTAAAGTACTCTTTCACTATCAGCTACAGATTAAGCCATCTTGAATTGCCTGCTTTTCCCTGACTGGTCCTTGACAGATCCGTGGCATGTTAAACAAAGATAACAAGACAACACAGATCAACACATCAATTGAATGCAGCCATCGCGGATATAAAGCAGGAACAGACTGCATTTAATAGACAAGAGTCATTATTTTTTATGCTAAAAATGCTACATTCAGTCAGTCATTTGGGTTATTTTCAATGTTCAAATAATCTTTTTAACTATTTTCTATACCATCGTTTCTCTTGTCTCTGTCAATCAATCAACCCATGAGAGCAATGAACTTTGGGACCGCCGTGAAAATGTCGGTTTTTAAAGGAGTACGCAAACGATATGGGTTGAAGCAGAAATTTTAGCTAGATAAAAATATCTTGTGAATTTTGAAAATCATTTGATCCATATCTTTTCCATAGATCTGGACTTTTTTCACTTTTAAACACTGAACTTCCAAGACATGCTCGAATCACACCGAAACAGTTCAGCTTTGATGTAACATTTCTTCATCTGCAGGGCATGTGGCTACTCATTATAAATAATTTTAACTTAATGATGATAAATAAATTCCCGTTAAAAGCCTGAACCTCCCGGACAAGGATATCAGTTTCCTTTTAAGGTGAAGTTTGGCTGGCAGAGCCGGTCTGCTGCCTCTTCAGCCATGTCGAAATTGTCACTGCACTGCGCCACAGCGTATTTAAAGGTGATGAGCTGATAAAGGAGCTGATTTCACGATTGAAGTCGGCTATCTTATTTTATCTTATAGGTATCTTGAGGGGTCTTTGTTTTTTCCCCTAAATCCTATGTTTATGACATTTCATATTTTCATTTTCTATTGGGAGGCCTGTAACAAAAGAATTTCCCCTTGGGGATAAATAAAGTACTAATGATTCTGAATTATGTGCTTTTCTAGACCATTTTTTCTCTGTCTCTTAATTTTTAGAGGCCTGCCAGAGGAACCACCCCAAGACCCTGCAGAAGACTATTGAAACCTGCATATCAGATACCCTGAGATACGCTCCCCACAGAGGATCTCAGGTCAGTGTTTTGATTTGTTGAAAAACACGTTATAAAAAAGATAAAAATGCAAACCCCCCCACCATACAATTTGTGATAAGATGTGAGCAGATATTTCATGTTTGAGCATATTGATTGGTAGGGGTGTCATGATTCTCCAAATCCTAAATTCGATTTGATTTTCGATTTTAGGGTCACGATTTGATTTGATTCGATTCTCGATACATATTTTTTTCCTTAAAGCACAGGTGCCTATGCCATTTTTAGACTAGTCTACGATCATTGGCTTTATTCATTAGATTTTATAAATCTTATTTCAAAAGATGGGCTACATAGTCTCATAAGTGATGCAGTCTCCATTATTCATGTGTAATGTACCACATTAGGCACTAATTGTCAAATTTAAATAATTTATTTACAATATAAATGTAACAGTCTTGTTTTCAGTTATGTGGAAACAAACTAAACAAAAATGAGAAGTCACAGAGGGTGCCTGCCATCTAGTGACTCTTTTTGGTAACAGCAGGTCTGCTGCTATAAATAGCCCTATGGCACTAGTTATGGCTTTAGCCCGAGCTGAGCTCTGTGGAAGTTTTATTCCAAATGTGGATGAACGTGAACGTTGTTGACATAACGCACCGGGAACGCACAATACTTCCACACTGATGATTTAAGAGAAGCGGGAGGGGGTTCAATCTCAGGTGATGCGTCTTCTTTATCTGCACTTTTCATGGTGTTGTAAGCTGCAAGTAACTAGCGGCGCCGGCTACAATATGCTGTGTCGTCATGTGTTTTTTTTCCCCCCTCTTTGCACACCTTACCGATGTAAACCTGGGGGCGACGCTAAGTCATCGATCCTCTGTTTGATTTCAATTCTCGAGACCACGATGTTATTTCGATCGATTTCGATATAAAATCGAGATTGTGACACCCCTATTGATTGGTGCAGTCTAGTTTTTTTGTTTGGGGACAGTTGGGAAGTTGTGTGAGTTTGCTGACTTTTTTTTGACTGTTTTTTTTACAAATGAAAAAAAAAAAACACTTGAAAGCACACATCATTTCCAAATAAACTACTCCTTTTTCAGAAGAAAATTACATCAAAGCCACTATGCCCAGGATTAGAATGGAGTTACCAGTTTAAATTGTTAGGTTAATTCATATTTGTTGTAATAAAATGATTTGTGTTGTGTTGTGCATAGTGGCACAGATTGTTATTGCACTCTTCAGATTTGAGACGGAAAGAACTTACCAAAACTTACTTGAACTAACTGCTGTCACATTTTTAATTTTTTTTAAGACTGTTACACTTTAAAACATTACAGTTAAAGTAAAGTAGATGTAATATGTACAATGACTATTATCTGTAACAACATGGCTTCCCCCTTTACAGTAGTTGTTATAGATATAGCAAGTTACTATGTCGATCAATCAATCAATCAATCAATCAGACTATTTATATAGCACTTTTCATGTGTGAAGTATGTGAACAAAGTGAGCCTGCACGGATAGCCCACGTCATTATTTGACTCTGCCCTGTTTACTTGAATATTATATAGTAATTACTAGTCATTGTATAAGTATCACTAGATATTACCTTACATTATACCTTACCTTATATCTATTTTACTTGGATATTACTGGTTATTTCCAGTAATTACTTCGTAATTGATGGTCTGTAATTTAAAGGGTTGCCAAAAAAACTTCTGATGAATCAGAAACAATTCAGATTTTAAATACTCTTTTTGTCATAATGCAGGTGAGTAATGCAAGTGGACCATCCATGACTGACAACAGTAATGAAGGTGGACGGTCAGTGACAGAGGACAATGAAAATACATCGGTGGTTCAGGATGAAAATGCAGCAGTGTGTGAGGGGAGCCCCACACTGTTTTCAGAGGATTCAGACTGACAACACTAAATCAACACACATACGTTGTCCAACATGAGCACAAAACATACACGCCAGTATCAGAGTATTCTTTTTTTTTATTTATGTGTTTATTTTATTTTTCCATATTTTATTTGCTATCACATTATTATTTACCATTATGCCAAAAAAATAAAAAAAGTTAAGGGGCTTTTCCAGTGTTTCCCACATGTTCTCACATTGTTCAGTGGGAACTGTGAAGTCCAAAAATTGTGAAAGGTTTATAGGAAGTTTTCTTGTATTGTTTTATTGAAAAGTTGTTCAAATAAATGATTGTAAATAAGTGATTCTGTTGAAAGACTTTTGTCCAATTCCATTAGTTAAGTAAATTATCAGTGATCCTAGTGACCAGTGGTCAGTCAGGAAAGTTTAATCTTGAAGTGGAATGGTGATGTCATAATATTTCAATGTGTAAATATTTTAATGCCAAGTTGCAACAGAACATTTGTAGATTTTTTTTTTTTTAAAGCATGTTATCCAGTCCTTAAGTAGTATCATTCTGGAAACATTAAAAACTGTCAGCTGTAAACTTTTTCTAGAACATTAGGGTATAATGTTATAGCAATGTTTTCATTTCACATTTTAAGAAGGTTATCACAAAACCTTTTCAGAATGTTTTTAGAGAACGTTATTCCAGAACATTCTGGGAACTTAAAGAAAACTTCCCACTGAAAACATCATAAAAACATTAGGGTATAATGTTGTAGCAATATTTTTATTTATCATTTTAAGAAGGTTATCACAAAACATTTTTAAAATGTTTTTAGGTAACGTTCTCCCGGAATATTCTGGGAACTTAAAGAAAACTTACCCCTGAAAACATCACAAGAACATTAATGCATAATGTTGTAGCAATATTTTTATTTATCATTTTAAGAAGGTTATCACAAAACATTTTTAAAATGTTTTTAGGTAACGTTCTCCCGGAATATTCTGGGAACTTAAAGAAAACTTACCGCTGAAAACATCACAAGAACATTAGTGCATAATGTTCGAGCAATGTTGTCATTTAACATTTTAAGAGGGTTATTGCAAAACATTTTTAGAATGTTTTTAGGGAACGTTCTCCCAGAACATTCTGGGAACGTAAAGAAAACTTCCCGCTGAAAACATTGCAAGAACATTCTGGATAACATTCTCAGAACGTTTTTGGAACAAAAAATTTCTAGCTGGGATAATATTAAACGCTTGGCCGAATACCGAGTACCGAATACCGAATATCGTTGTTTAGTTTTTCATTAGTTTTTGCAGATGAACACCCTACAAATTAGTGTTGTCACTGTACCAAAATTGGATCCCACTGTACGATACCAACGAAAATATCATGGTTCTGAGTAGTATCAGGATACCACAACAAAAATGAGGCAGATGTGCCTTTTGTCATTTATAAAAAGATAAATCACTTTTCTATAATACATCAATGATATTTCAACGGAATAAGTTACTTATTGACTTATTCATACTTCAAAAACAGCATCAACAAATGATTAACATAGGGGGGATCAAAATAAAATAAATAAATAAATAAAATAAAAATCAACCAGCCACCCTCCTCCCCTGACAAGTCCCTTCATAAGTAAAGAACAGTCCCTAAAGTGTGGTGAGAGTAGTATATAGGGACCAGCTTTGCTGCGCACGCGCGTGCGTGTGTGCACGCGAAACGCGCACGCGCGTTATGAAATATGAATTATGAATTATGTATTAATAAATAATATTTAATTATAATAATTAATAAATAAATAAATAAACCCCGCCCCCGCCCCGCCCCCATGACACCCACGTCATATGAAATCCTGCTCTCATTGGTTAAACATAGCGCCTCCTTCTGGGGGTGTGGTTATGAATGAAACCGTATCTATTGGCTAATCACAACCCCGCCCACCCCCATGACAACCACGTCATATCAAATCCTGCTGTCATTGGTTTAAACATAGCGCCTCCTTCTGGGGGGTGTGGTTATGAATGAAACTGTAGCTATTGGCTAATCAAAAGCCCTCCTTACAGACGGATGTAGGTGGTGTATAAATACAATGGATTTTCTTAGCAGGACATACTCATCTTCTCGGACGGCGAAGCTACGCCTGGACGAACTCTGATTTTTTCTTCAACTATTGCCTGTATTCTGCAAGACGTTTCTGCAACCATGTCTTCCTGCACCACCAGCAACAGCGGCATGGGGTCATGCGATCCCCCAGGTATGTCTGATGACCCGGCGATGGTTGTGGATGCTCGGTCCCCTTACAAGAAAAGGAGACGTGTAGGAAGCGGACTCGTTACACCGGAGAATCGTGAATTTGAGCTAGAGCTGGAGGGGGTTAATGGGTATGTTTACAATGTTAAATATCAGGACTCTGTCGTTACACTCAGTGCGGCCACCGGTCGCAGTGTGGTTCCAGGCGTTGAAACATGGACGGTCAGTTTGATGCACAGAGATTGGAAATTGTTTTGGTCTGAGGTCTGCCCTGACCTAGACCAGCCCGGTTTCCCAGAGAGTATTTATGTCTCGCAGTGGGTCAGCAAAACGGGCCCCGAGATGTACCGCGTTGAGACGGATCGTTTTAACAAACGGCGGGAGGACTTTATTTTTCTCAGTGTGTGCAAAGATCGAGAATCTGTGATCGCGAGCAGAGGCCGCATCGCATGGGGACAACAACCCTACCCTCTTACGCTTCAAGAGCGTGACGAGTGGTTTAAAACTGTTTTCTTTATTCAGTGGTGCGACTGGAGATCTCTGCAGAAATTGTTTCACGAAGCTGACAAGGGCATCAGAAGAGACAGGATCCTCTCTTCTTATCAGAGTGTTAGAAAACGTCTTTTCTTCGATGATGCGTCGGCTAATGCGCGGGGTAGTCACCTTCCTTCCCTGTGCCGCCCGAAAATCAACAGCCACATCGACTACTGATAAAGCCTAGGTTAGCATAACTTTTGTATTTTTTTTTTAAATGATGATAAACGGTGTATAAATTTTAATGTCTTTTTTTTTTTCTGTTGTTTTTACAGGCAGTGTCTTTATCACCACCTATGACGATGACACTAGAGAGTGTTGGGAAAACGATAACGGTGGTGTGGAACCCTGCACACCTCATACGAAGCCGCTTGAGGCGCTGCATGTGAAGAAGAAGAAGGAGAAGAAGGAGAAGAAGGAGGAGGAGGAGGAGGAGGAGGAGAAGGGACATGTCTCGACACGGTCCCTGACAAAAGACGACGTGGACACGATCAAAGACTTTCTATCACGCTGCCACTATCACGCAGGGCTGGAAAAAACAAGAGCTCTCTGCTACGGGTGTAAAATCAGCCACCCAAGTCAGCGTCAACACTCTTGCTTGTTTGATTTTGATCAGATCAGATGTATGTATTTTGACCAGATTCTGGACTCTGTATTCAAGCCAGCTCTAGGAAAGGCTCTACATTACCTGTTTGCTCAGATATCACCGGGGGCTTTCTCACAAGACAAGCTTTTAGGAGCGGCAGAGACTCTGAGACACGATCTCAGACATGAAGAGGAAATGGAGACGGGAGAGGGCCACAAGCACGAGACCGCTTTACGTAACGCCTTCACCATGTGGACCAAGTGCTGCATATCGACAGATGTGTAATATGTATTTGTCTTTGTGCATTTCTTTGTGATGCGTGTGTTTTGATGATTAAAAACGATGTACCATTAGATGTTTGTGATGTAGTTCAGCACCTAGTGCAACACAAGATAGACAGTGATGTAACGCTGTGTGTGTAAAATACCTAAACATGTTGAAAAAACCATAAATAAAAGACGGTGTGTCGACCTCATCTTGGCCACTTGTGTTGTTGACTGAATATGGAGTGCACGCTAGACAAGATTTACCACGACCCCACACACCCAGGGGGTCTGGGAGGTGTACAAAAACTTTGCGACGCTGTTAGAAAATGCACGGGGGAGGCCCCGGGGATGCCTGAAGTAAAGCGTTACTTACAGGGGCAAGATGTGTATACCCTCCACGCTAAAGCCGCTGTACACTTCCCTAGAAATAGGGTGTTGGTTAGCGGTATTGACAAACAGTTCCAGGCCGATCTGGTGGACATGAGTGAATATTCAGCAGAAAATGACAATGTGCGCTACCTGCTGACATGTATCGATGTATTTTCTAAATATGCATGGGTTAGGTGTCTTAAAAACAAGACCGGTACATCAAGGCGTTTGAAGACATTTTGAACAAAGGCCGCATACCTGTAAAACTCCAAACCGATCAGGGGACAGAGTTTTATAACAAACAGTTTCAACATCTAATGGAGGTGTATAAAATTAAACATTTCTCTACCGCAAACGAGACTAAGGCTAGCACGGTTGAACGCTTCAACAGAACATTTAAGACCCGCATGTGGAGATATCTAACGTCTGTTAATTCGCGTAGATATGTTGATGTCGTCCAGGACCTCGTCAACGCTTACAACAAGTCTCACCACAGATCGATAAAGATGGCCCCATCCGATGTAAACAAAGACAACGAGAAGCTCGTCTTTAACACGCTGTACAAGGAGAAGAAACCGCCGAGGATCGTATCGTTCAAATATAAAGTAGGGGACACTGTGAGAATATCAGAACTCCGCGGGGTGTTTAGAAAAGGTTATGAACAAACATATACAGACGAGTTTTTTACAATAACTAGGCGCATAGCCCGTGACCAGGCTGTGTATAGAATATCAGATTGTTCGGGTGAAGAGGTAAAAGGCACATTTTACGAGCCTGAGCTACAGTCGGTAATCATTGACAAAAACAAGGTGTTTAAAATAGAGAAAATAATATCCAGAAAAACTATAGGCCAGAAAAAGATGGCGCTTGTGAAATGGTTGGGGTGGCCTGAGAAATTTAACTCGTGGGTCTCTGAAAAGGACATTGTTGACGTGTAATATATATATATATATATATATATATATATATATCACGGGGCGTTATCTGTTTACACGGCCACTTTGGAATTGTCGCACGTCCCAACAACATCAAGAAGAAGATGGAGAACAAGAACGGATTTTATGTCACGTTACCGAGTAATGCATCGCTACACGTGTATCCTAATAACAAGATATGGCGCTACCGAACAAAATTAGCAAAACCGATCGTTCTGAGCGAGCCGTACGAGGTGGGGGTTATTGAACTTCAGTACCCTAGGGTGTGGTCAACGTTCCCTGCTTCTGACGCGGACGTGTTAATATACGATAGTAAAACCAACCAGACAGCCACTATAACACTTTTTGCAGGGTTTTACGACTCCATCCCCAGAATACTAAAAGAATTTAATGCTAAATGCATCGGTAACCCGATAACATCACGCTTAGGTCTTCAATATAACAACATTACAAATCATGTTTATTTTTCGGGAGGAGAAGGATATAAGGTGACGTTCCGCGGGAAACTGGCCGAAATACTGGGTTTTAAGCCCGGCGAACCGTTTGAGATACCGACGACCCCTATTTTTAAGAAAATCTACGCCTCTCCTCACCCCGCAGATATTTTTGGGGGAGTTTATAATATATACGTTTACAGCGATATCGCTGATTATCAGCTAGTGGGAGACAGCCACGTGCCGCTCCTCCGATGTATAAATATAACGCCGGAGGTAGGTCGTATGCCCACTCTGACATATGACAAGCCACACTATACATCGCTCTCCAAATCTGTCATTGACGATATCGAGATTTCGTTAAAAAACGATCAAAACCAATATATACCATTCACGTACGGAAAAGTGATTGTTAAACTACACTTTAGACCTGTGAAGCAGTATTTCTAGACCTGAGAAAATGGCCTACACACCATATGTGCGTGACGATGCCCGATATATGACATATTACATGAACCAAGCGGGCGGCGAATTACCAGGATTTATAGGTTCAAGTACACAATACGGTAACGGTTTAGGCGGCATATTTCGAAGCCTGCTTAGAATGGCTGTACCGTTATTTAAAAAAGGTTTCAGCATCGCCAAGCCACATTTAAAAAACGCAGCTGTAAACATTGTAGGGGATATGGCATCCAACATTGCCAGAAGCGCTGTGTCGAGACGACAGGAAGGAAACGGGTTGATGGTGATCAGAAAAAGATCGTCCAAAAGACCCCCCTCATCGAGGGGTCGCAGCTCCGGCAGGTCCAAAAAGCGTAAAACAACTGTCAAAGTGACACGACACACCAGAAAGAAGTCGGCCGCCAAGAGAAGCACAACTTCCAAAAGACGCTCGCTGATTCTGCGTAAAGACATATTCTAGTCTGAAAAGAGAAAACAGCAGCAGCAACGGCCATGGCTCTCATACACAACCAGTCGGAAGAATGTGTGAAGACGGAGCTGGATCTGTTCACAGTGCCGTACACACAGACATCCATTGAAAAATCTACATTTGTCGAAATACCCCGTTTCGGCATTACGGGATGCCGGGCCTCTGGAATTTTTTATATCGGCCTGCGGCGAGGATTACATTGATCTAAACGATACTTACCTGTACATGCGCGCGAGAATCACGAACCCCGACGGTACTGATTTGGCCCAGGCCGCAGATGTGGGTTTTGTAAACTACCCCGGGTGTACGTTATTCTCGCAGGTGGATATCATGTTAGGAGACAGGCTTATAACCCAATCTTCCAACACATACCCGTACCGGGGGATAATAGAGTGTTTAATCAACTACGGAAAGGACACCTTGGATACACAGTTTAGCAGCGGCCTGTTTTGTAAAGACACAGCAGACCACATGAATGCTGCCTCCATAACCGGAGATAACGAAGGCCTAGCCGAAAGAGGGCGATACACTGTCAACAGTCGCACTGTGGAATTAATAGCCCCGATACACTCCG
The DNA here is from genome assembly GCA_035609425.1 of Epinephelus awoara. Taxonomy (NCBI): domain Eukaryota; kingdom Metazoa; phylum Chordata; class Actinopteri; order Perciformes; family Serranidae; genus Epinephelus; species Epinephelus awoara. Next base: position 370,792 of record CM069299.1, on the reverse strand, counting down.
ATTTGTTTTTTCAGGAAAAGTTATTGCTAAACGGTATAGACATTTCCCTAAAATTTATTCGATCAAAGGACGAGTTTGCCTTAATGACTGCGCAAAATAATCAATACGCCGTGAAGATCGTATCGGCTAGCTTATTTGTGAAAAAGGTGGCCGTGGCACCGGCCGTTAGATTGGCGCACAGCAGGGCACTGCAGCACACTAACGCTAAATACGCTATTGACAGAGTGGCTCTGAAAACATTTTCCATACCAGCAGGAACAAGAGTGTGCAACCAGGAAAATCTTTACATGGGACAAATCCCCAAATTCGTCATCATAGGCTTTGTTGACCATGAGGCATATTCAGGGAGCTATAACCGGAACCCCTTCTATTTTCAGCATTACGATACAGAGTTTATTAGCCTGTACGCAGACGGGCAGTCTCACCCGGCAAAGCCCTTTCAGCCACTATTTCAGAGAGGCCAGTATGTGAGAGAGTATTTCCAGCTGGTACAAACTACAGGACGTCATTTAAAAGACAGGTCTCTGGCCATATCACGTAATGATTTCGGGAACGGCTACGCGTTATTCTGCTTCAATCTGGAACCGGACGACGGTCGTGCAGGGAATGTATCACTGATTAAAAGCGGCAATGTGAGGTTGGAAGTCCGTTTCAGAGTTCCTCTACAGCGCACCGTTAACCTCGTGTGTTATGCTGTTTACGATTCTGTTATCGAAATATCAAACAAGAGACAAGTACTTTTGGATTATTACTAAAAAAAAAAAAAAAAAAGAGGAAGAAGCGGTATCAGCCATGAACACTATAGAGCTGACCGGCATCCTCAATAAAAGAATCATTAACGGGACAAATTTTTTAGGAGTCCTAGCATGCGACCAACTGTCAGACCATAAAGGCACGGCGTTCCCGGCCATGCTGGTTGTGAATACACATCCCTCTAACATGCCCGGTGAACACTGGCTCGCTATTTATATTACGAAACAGAAGCGTGGATATTTTTTCGACAGTTTTGGAAACCCTCCCGACAGCGACAAATTTCCATCTGAGATATACAGATACCTCGTTGAAAACTGTGCAGACGTGTATTATTCCCAGAGGCAGGTTCAGAACAACTACTCTACAACCTGTGGACAGCATTGTGTCTTTTTTCTGTGTCATATACAGAGAGGAATTCCTTTTACAAGAATGTTAAACATGTATAGTGCTAATCTGGCACGCAATGATGCTATGGTGTGCAAGTTTGTAAACAAAATACAGCCCTCTGTATGCCGTGGATATAATTTCACACGTGTACAGTGCAGCAACATGTTGTGTGACTGTGAATAAATCTAATAAAGAGAGAGAAAGCATGATCCGCAGTTCAGACATTCCATTTATTTAACACATTTGTAGAATACATTCAATTGGTCAAGAATTTAAAAAAACAAAAATACATTCAAGTGGTCAAGAATTTAAAAACAAAAATACATTCAAGTGGTCAAGAATTTAAAAATACATTCAAGTGGTCAAGAAATAAAAACAAAAATACATTCAAGTGGTCAAGAGTTAAAAATACATTCAAATGGCATTCAAAAGTAAAAATATTAAAAAAGATAAAGAAATCAGAACAATTGTAACAATATTACACACACCCTTTTATTATTAAAAATCCTCCCACTTTGAAGTGTTTAGTCTCTGAGGTAGTGGTGTGCTAAAGTACCCCGGTGAGCCTATTACCGACCGTTTTTTCCCCTTGCTTTTACGGGATGAAAAACTAGGGGCGTCTCCGATTCTTTTATACTCAGCTATATCCCCACGCACCTGTTTGTTAGGGATGGCCATTAAAGGTATGTTTAAATGGGCTAGGGTTTTTAGGAACACGTCCCACCCCAGTGGTCTAGAAATGTCTGAAATATTGTGTGATGCAGTGACACTTTTCACCAGGTCATACAAATGAGTACCGTGGAGGGGACGACCGTTAACAACAATTTCAGCATTGTCTGTCCAGGATAAAACATGCTTTGAGCGGGTAATTGCATCTAGAATGTATTCAGCATTTCTCTGACTTCTTTTGGGAATGTGTTTTAATACACCCTCTAAAACCGTGTCCTTTTTATGCCCGTCATCATCATCATCATTGTCAGGTCTGCGGTCCTCTGGTCTAATTTCGGTATCAGGCATTGACAGGGTCAGTACGGTTTTTTCACGCTCACCCTGTCTCACCAATGCCAGATAACGCTGCAGTACTTGAGAGTATTTTTTGGCCTTTTCATATACGTCTGTGTCCGGTAGTTTCAATATGTCAGACATGGCTTGGTCAAGGTCGTTTTGCACTACCTGTCTTATGCTTGCAGTGTTTTGGTCCTGATACTGCTGCTGCTGCTGTTGTTGCTGTTTTAACTTGTCAAGCTGATGCTGAGGAAGCAAAAACATCTTCTGCGCATGCTCCATATTCTTCTTCTTAACCTCTGCTTATCAGGCTTGTAATAAATGGTATAGCTGCTCCAAGTAGTGGTAGTAAAAACCCGCCACTCTGGTTAATCGTCTTTTTCTTTTTTAAATGTTTAACATTTTTGTCCGCAACCAGTCTGATGATGCCTCTCTTCTTTTTTAACTGTGAGTACTGTTTTTCTGTCAAAGGGATGTTACCTCTCAACACATTTAAAGCTATTTCACAGAGTGCATCGATAAAGTCTGCGCTAGCGCCACACACAATGACCCTTCTCATACCCGGCGTTGCTTTATATAACAACTCCAGCAGGGCTAGATTCCTCTGCACGCGTGACGACATTATTTAGCCCTTTGTTTTTTAGGCATATAAACAATGTGCTGATCTGATAACAAAGCGGTTCTGAGCCTCAAGTGGTCTGGAGTGGCAGCTTTATAATCTATGAGGAGATACCCGTATGCAGAACTAGTGGCGTCATTAAACGCCTCTAAAAAATATTTAGTGTTTCCAGGAAACATCTGTTTGCCCAGAAGTGTAACCTGATATTTATCCCAAGGGTTTTTGAACAAGACAAGGTAGTTTGTGTTTAAACTAATGGTTCTGCTAGCCTTGCCTTGTATAAACAAAATAACTGTAGATGCATTTTCAATAAGACCCTTGACAAAATACGTCTTCCCACAATTTGAGGGACCACTCACCACCAAACTAAACGGATGCTGCAGTCTTGAGTCAAAAGAGATGTTAGTAGCCATAAGGAAGTGTGCTGTAGTCTGACAGGACTCTGCGCTTGTTATATACCACCTTGACTTTTTTGTGCACTACGTCATTTTTAAGATGAAACTTCTTTTTATCACGTCTGATGGTTTCCGCCTCTGTGATCACGTGCATCTGAGTGTTCTGATTGGTCACAAAGGACTGGACCAACCCCTTAAGCGACTCGTGGGTGAGCACTGACGCATTTTTGGCGTTAAGTGTGACACCCTTGCACTTGACCTGCGTTTTACCGAGTTTTGTGCAGTAGGCGTAACACTTTGGACCCCCAGACACAAACTCTGTGATATAATCTTCCTCTGGGAGCCCGCACACATCGCCGTCATTGATCTCGTCGGTTAAGTCACCCAAGTATGAGCCTAGAGGGGGAACCCAATCACCTGGGCCGGACGTGAAAATGACGCTGTCAGTGTCACAGTACAGCACACGTTCCTGTAGCCTGTCCAGCAAGTCGTACAGCATCAGCCTAGCATATGCGGTGGTCATAGCCCCTATGAACACATTCACATCATTCACTCTGGACGCCTTACCATCTGCGTGACACCACTGGACAATGGCCACGTCGTCAGATATAAACCCAAACTGACGCACGTCATAATGGTCGCTGAACATGAGCTGTGTGAATCTCTCCGGTTCTGTAATTAACTCGCAGGAGGGCATGTTACTGCGCATGCTGAATCTGCCCCACAATGAGTTCAGGAGAAGCTTGTTACAATTCCTGACCGCCTTGTTGACACAGATTTTGTCAGCATCGAGTAAAATCCCCTCCTTTTCGTGGTAGTCACGTATGTACTGGGCTTTTTCTGCAGGAGTAATGACATGTCCGGGGTAGCCTGACGCCTCCTGCTTACACTTCAAAAACGTCTTGACATATTCCTTGAACAAGGTGTCTGTCTTGTTTGGGAAATGCCACACTTCATCAATGCAGACAATCTGGTACCCCTTCTCGACAGCTTTCTGAAGTTCAAATGAGACCCACACACCTGACAGCTGTCGCTCGGCATCAGTATGCGCACAGACACCGGTCTGGTTTAACTCCTCAGCACACCTGCCGCACAGCGGAAACATGAGCCTTTTGTGACACCTGTAGGGCAGTACAGGGTGGTACAGACCTCTGGGAGGAAGCACGGTACACTTAACAAACCCAAAATAACTTTCTACCGGACCAAAATCTCGGTGGATAATTTGAGGGTGTCCAACCGGGTATTGTTTTTTTGACTGTACGGTAGGATACAGGCTTGTGAAATCATAGTATCTGATTTTCTCATCTGCGTTATCAGCCTTGTGGTACATCTTGATGGCGTTTGTACGCCCTCCAAAAAGGGCTTGTCGTGGGTCGAGGCGTTCTTTGGGCCTGTAAGTGTTGAGGTGCACCTGAACAGACGGGTCTGAACGTTTTAGCGCCTCCCACTCACATTCCCACATCACCACCACACGCAGACCATGCACACTTTTCAATAATGATATTTTTTCACAGAATGAGTGGTACAGACTGCCATAGGTTTTTTTGGTGACAGGATTCACTTCGGTCTGGACGCAACACTTGACACAGCCGTGAAAAAAGCATCCCGCAAACTCGTAGCAGGTGTTTGTGGCCCTGTTATACCCGTCCACAAAAAACTGCCCAAATCGTTGCTCACCATGGTTCAAAGCGTGTCTAATCTCGGAGCCTTCTACCTTGGCCATGTATTCCAGCCACTGCATAGACACCTCAGAATAGGTTTTATTCTGCTGTGTGTATGCGCCTTCATACGTGAGGGCGAGGGTGTCTTTGGGTAGAAAACGTGTTTTAAAAACGCCCATGCAACTCGACGCCAGTGTCGTGAAGGCGAACGGGTCGAGGTCTGTGCACCTGATAAATGTCTCACGATAAATTAGACAGGCCTTGCGAAGCACTTCTACATCATTAACACAGTAGTGGCGAATTTCTGTCTGGAAATCAAAGGTTTTCTCACGGACGGTGTCATACCACATCATGAACCTATGCTTGTCGCTGTCAGACATGGTGTTGTACCCGTAATAAGAGGGGTCGGGGTATTTGCCCACATAGTACTCATTCGCCTTGGTGTTGAACTTGTGCGGAAAATACCCCTTCTCCATGTCCTCAAAACCCATGGCAGCCGGTGTCCTGGATAAACGCATGGGTAGAAAGCTGAAAGAATCGATCCAGCGTTGCTGGAACACCTTGTCATACATCAGGATGACCCTACTGCCACGCATGGTTACTGTGGGAGGGATCCCCTGTTGCACAAAATATTCCAGCAGTATGTAATTATCAAACCCAGAGGCGTTGTGTGCTATAAATGTGAACCCCTTATATTTTGGCTGCCGGTACCGTTTAACAAACGTGTCAACGCATTTCAGGGTGTTGAAACAAAATTTGTTTCCCTCTGTGTCCATAGCGCACACCAAGTTTGCTTCGTGCTTGCCTTCGTGGTAACGTGTCTCAAAATCAAAAAATATGTATTTTGTGTGGGGGTTTTGTTTTTTCAGCGGCTGGATAAAACATTGGTGTACCGCATCGCTCTCATTTAGGGCCTCACCGCAGTGTGTACACTTTGGTGGTGTGCATTTATGCTGCGTTCTTGCCGCCTTGTAGGTTTTACCACACTCTTCACAATATTTCACTTTGTCACACGGCGCTGCGTCGTGTTTAGAGTGAGGGTGTTTATGCTGATTAAAGCAGTGTCTGGACTTGCAGATTCGTTTACACTCTGTACATTTTACAGTGGCCCCCGGGTGCATGTGACACTGTGTATAACAAACATTGCAGAGGTATTTACAAACGTGCTTAAACGGTTCTGTGTATGAACCATAACAGTAGTCACACACATAGGTACCGCCAAAGAAACCCGTTTTATTTACAATCAGGTAATAGTGGTCATTGTGCAGGTACATCCACACAGTGCTGGCGTGCACTGCGTCATGGGTTTTGTAACACTGTAGGTGTTTACGGCCCGAACCATGGTGGAATACTAGGATTTTTAGGTTTAAGTGATTTTCAAATTTTGTGATATCAGAGAGCGACACCTTGTGGGTTTCATCAAATCCTACAGCACTATGCAGTTGTTTAGCATACTGCATTTTATCAGCGGCAGACGAGCTTTCATTAACAAAATGGGCGAGACAAAGAGAGAAACAAAGACTGTTCTGAGACCCGTTGTTTCCAGGGTTGTACAGGTGCCTTCCCTTCTTAGATAAAATTTCATCATAAGGGACGCTTCCTAGCCTCAGTCTAGAACCACCACCACTACTACCACGTGCCACGGTCACAACAAACTCCAGATCATCATCTGTCAGCGACGTGTCATTACTCTGCACAACTTGAGAGATCACCTCCAAAAACTCAGCAGAGACCCCACGATCACACCCATTCACACCAGAGACACTCACAGTCCCAGAACCGGCCGCAGCATGTTCAGCAGAGGACCCACTATCACGCACACATTCACACCAGAGACACTCACAGTCCCAGAACTGACAGCAGCGGCATGGTGAAGCTATATTAGCATCATTATCATTGTGACCGTTGTTATTATTAACACTGATTTCTGTAATAACAGCAGCATTAGATGTAGCAGCAACACCAGAACCTGAACCACAAGCGTGTGACGGTGATGATGATGATGATGGGCATAAAATTCTGTCTCTTAAAAACAGTGCTGTTCTCTTCTCTATCCCCCGCATTCTTTTTATACTGTATCTGGACCAGCGCATAACATTGCTGTGGCTAGCCAATACATCTGGTCCAGAGGGTGTGTTAAAACGTTCCCTAACTGTACCTGTCAAAGCAGGCCGCCCCTCTGTAGCGCACTGGGACAAATCGACATTGTCAGTAAAATGTGTGCTTTCGTCATCAGTGTCATAACGACCATCCCGACCTGGGTGCTCATTCGTTTTTAACAGTTTCCTTGGTGGTGCCATTATCAACAGCTACTTACAATGTGCTCCTATTTTTTTTTCTACACAATGCGTCTACTAAGTTATTTAATGATGTTGTGGTTGTGTGTTGGAGTTCAATTAAGGTGCCGATGCTCTGTTTAAGCAACTGCACCTGTGTATTAAGGGCTGTGTAGCGTCGCTCGTTAGTTTTAGCGTTCCTAATCAGGTTACGCCGCTCGCTTGCCAGACGGAGGTAGTGCGTCTCGGCAAATCTTTTCTGACGCCGTTCGCGCTTGATTAGCCTAGCCTGCTGCCTGCTCCTGGTTTTAAGCAAAATGTTCTCTCTTACTAGAGTGGCTGCTGGGGTGGGAGAATCAGAGGGTGAGACAGGATCGGTAATAGGCTGAGGAGGGGTAGCTGGAAGCGGGGGAGAGGGCGGGGACGTACGGTTTACGCCACACTCATCAACAGCATCAACAACAACACTTACTGGAGGAGGCAGGGAGAGAGGGATGGGCTGAGGAGGAGGGATAGGCTGAGGCGAGGTGGAGGGATGGCACGTATCAACAAATACTACGCTCTCATCAGCAGCATCAACAACAACAACATCAACACCTACTGGAGGAGGAGGCCTGGCAATAGGGATAGGGGGTGGAGGGGTAGACGGATGCGGGGTGGAGGCTTGGCCTGAATATGCGTCAACAAATACTATGCTCTCCTCCTCACCATTTGCAACAACAACATCAGCAAAAACAGCGGGTGGGGGAGGAGATGATGCGGGTATAGGAGATAATGTCAGTAAATTGGCTAAGTCGCTGTGTCTGTATTCACCAGTACTGTCTAACAGGTCATCAAAATCTGGAATATAATCATCACCTCTTAATAATGTGGGGATTGTGGGGAGATTTCCCACACACACACCTCTCTCCGCTGCGGGAGCAGAAGCAGCACCAGCATCGGCAACGCCGGCTTTCACAGGTGTACTTGTGGAAAACAAATCTTTGCTTACGTCGTGCTGATGCTGTAGGCTGGTGTCCTGTGGTGGGAAGAGCGACTCCTGCTGACTCCACAACGCCTCTGTAGATATTCCCTCTTGAAATAGCCGACGGCGCAGAGGAGGAGGAGGAGATGGGACGTGTTCCTCACTGATCGGAGCCCTCTCCCGCTGCGGGGCGCGCGCTGTTCCACCGGCTTCCTCTCGGCCGTTGTAGCACTCCTCAACACTCGCTGGAGCCGCTTCTACACCGCCTGATCCTTGCGCACTCCACGATTCACCACCAGATAATCCCTGGGCAAACAGTAACGCCGATCTTGCGTGGCCGTCAGCTCAGGTGGTTGAGCACTGTTTATTAAAAAAAAAAAAAAAACATTAACGTTATCATTATTATTAATATTATTATCATTATTAGGCCGCTACTATTATTATTATTATTATATAACGGCGTGTCTTACGTGAGAAATCCTTGTCCTGACGGTGTAACCCTCTGGATATTTTCAGCTGTGTAGTCCTGACGAGTCGCACAGGCACTGTTATGGAAATAGAAAAAACGATATGTTAGCAGTATTCTGTATCCGACGCGTATTAGCCTAATATTCATATAAAGTATCGATAAAAACATTGCGTCTTACGTGTTAAACCCGCTAGAAAACTGATGGAGGGGTCTCAGTGGCCTGCGCTGTGCGCTGTGGAGAAAGAGGAGGTAAAACAGATGTTTGCAGCGATGCCGCGAGCATTCCCCCCATTAATGATAAATATAAAAAATAGTCTTACGGTATAAAATCTCTAGCAGCAGAGGCTGGAGGGTCTGTTCTGAGCCTTTTCAACGAAAGTGAGCGTCTTTGTATTGCACCTGGAAAGTAATACCATTATTTAGAATAAATACATTCATTAGGTCAAGATTTAAAACGAAAATACATTCATTAGGTTTAGAATTTAATAATAGTAATAATGAAAATAAGTAACACAGGCACACACACACACACATTCACACACACACAACAAAATGTTATTTTAACTTACGGCTGCTGTGGTGGGGTGCAGGAGCACGGTTTTCAACTCCGGAATCGTCAGCAACTGCACCTAATAAGAAACACTTTTTTTTTTGAAGTTGTTGTTTTAGAATGTTTTTCTGAGAAAAATTAAGTATCTAGAGAGCAATGTTATCCAATATAGTTTAGGCACGCTTACCGTTAATTGAAGCCATCGTCCACAGTAAAGCAGTAGAAAAGGGTCCGCAGTGTGTCACGCAACCTGGCCTTTTTTTGTTTTTTAAAAAAGGGTGTCCTCTGCTTGTTTCATAGGGGTTTTATACACTCGGGTAAAACAATAAGCAAACACGTCACACATCACTAAACCTTGATTGGTTGTTGGTTTAGCCTAGCCATATGATTGGCTACTGTACTTTATTCGCGTGCTTTGCCCGGACATGTCTGGACACCAAATGGATGACAAAGTTTATGATCTAGCCTCGGCGTCTCATCGGCGACAGTGCTTTTTCGCATGTGTTGCCCAGACTGTCTGAAATGTTTATTACACCAACATATGCAAATCGATGGTCTAGCCATGCCTCTGATCTTCTACAGGATACTTCCTTCGCGTGCATGTGTTACCCGGACGTGTGTCTGTATGTTGATTACATCAAAGATATGTAAAGGTGTGTATAGCCTCGCCGTCTGATTGGCTACAGTACTGGAATACTACAGTTTCATTCATAACCACACCCCCCAGAAGGAGGCGCTATGTTTAAACCAATGATAGCAGGATTTGATATGACGTGGTTGTCATGGGGGTGGGCGGGGTTGTGATTAGCCAATAGATACGGTTTCATTCATAACCACACCCCCAGAAGGAGGCGCTATGTTTAACCAATGAGAGCAGGATTTCATATGACGTGGGTGTCATGGGGGCGGGGGGGGGGCGGGGTTTATTTATTTATTTATTAATTAATATAATTAAATATTATTTATTAATACATATTTCATAATTCATAATTCATATTTCATAAATCATAATTCATAATTCATATTCCATAACGCGCGTGCGCGTTGCACGTGCGTTTCATGTGCACGCACACGCTTCACGTGCACGCGCAAAGCTGGTCCCTATATACTACTGGTGAGGTTTGTCAGCCGTTACCTGCCACAGAGACAGAAATGTGAACGGCTTGTTTCTCCTCTGACACGCCACATACCTGTGTGCCGCCACGGCTCGGCTGTTCAGGACAGTCATATTGGTTGTGTAGGTTCTTGTGGATATGGGGGAGGTGGTGGTATTGGCAGGGGTGGTGCTGTGGGTGTTAGTCCTTCCTGATCCTGGTGTTCTTTTTCTTTTTCTCCCAACTGCACCATCTGTTTTCTTCCTCCTGCTTGTCTAAACCAGTCCAGCACCTCCCTTTCCTTGGCTCTTTTATTCTTTTTCTTGTAGCTGGCTTTGGTGTCTCTGGCTTCAATGTGTCTTAGCTCTGACTCTACCTCATCGCAGCATGCTAGATTGAAGGTACCCTCCATGGGCCAGCGATTTTTTCCCGATGTTCTTTTGTGCCACTTATTCACACAACGTTGAATGCATTTCACTCGGTTTGGGTGTTGTCGCATCACTGCCTCTACTGGGGTTAACACCCCTTTCTCCATCTTTCTCTGTTTGGCTTCCATGAAGCCTAGTTTGACCTCACTGGCTCTTGGAATCTCTGGCTGCTCATCTGTTTCTGTGGTGCGTATCAGCACTATGATCTTTCCCACTGTTATGGCAGTTTTATATTTCTTTTCTCTATGTGGATTGTACTCTAGTTTGTGTGATCCGTCTTCTTGAGGGATCTGAGTCAAGCACCCGAATTTCCCTGTCTCCCACTCAACTTTTCTGGGCATGATAACAATCTGCAGCAGTGGGTTGTATATTACTCCACCCACTTGGCCTCGTATTCTTATCTGATGTAGAGGGAGTGAAGCTACTGGTACGTTTTTATAATTGTCACACAAGCTCTGTGGTAATGGATTTAGTGAATAAGGAACCCACAATCTACGCAAAATCGCTTCCCATGGGGCACCTGGAAATATTTCTTTTACTTTTTTCAAGTTAGTGAATTTAGTGATTTGCCAGAGTTTCTGTTTAATTTCTTGCTCGTCCTGCCCGTACTCAATCTAGGTAGGTTCTTTCCAACCAAAAGTGTGTACGTATCCCTTTTTATTCTACAGGACCCTCTGTCAGGCAGTGTTCTTCTCCTATGATCTCATCTCCACTGTCTTCTTCTATGTCCATCTGTTTTTCGGTGCTCACTGTCTTTCTATGTCTGACCTCACCTTTTTTTTAAATCTTGTTGGCAGACTGACTTTATGTCTTTTAATTTATTGGTCAGGTCTCTTCCCACTGCCTCTGTTCCTCGCCTCCCTCCTTTGTGTTTGTCCAGTCAACCGTCTCGCAGCTTAACAGTCTTGTCTCTCGCTCCCCTCTCTATGTTTGTTGAAGTCAATAGTCTTGTATTTTATCAGTCATTTTACATTCACATCTAGTCAACACTTTTTACTGTATTTACAACAGCTGTTCATATTTTACTCGACACTTTTTACTATATTTACAACAACGTTACACACCACACTTAGTTATATTACAATTTTTACACTGTGATCGATCTGTTTAACTATTTTCTTATTCTCTTTATCTTTTAACTCTTTAGTATTCTGTCTAAGCGGACCTGTCCTCTGGATCTAATTCTCCTGCCCCTACAGGGTGAAAGGAGTATAGCAAGATAAACAGCGGTATCCACAGAAATTCCTTTTTTATCTCTTTGGCACTCGCCCGTTCAGACCTGCCCTCTGGCACGGCACCCCGCCTCTTCAGGCTTTAGGGAGTGCTGATGAGATGAGCAGTGGTAGCCGCGGATATGCTTCTTACTGCTTTTAACTCTTTACCGGTTTATTTTCTCTTCCCTGTATGACTCTTACAGGTTTTTGTGCACTTCTCACTTTAAATACTTTAAATACTCTGACTATCCCTTACTACGTTACTACGCTTGTTATCAGACACACCACACACACACACATTCACTCTTTCCACTCCAAGATCACACTTATTGCACCAGACCCAACCTTCTCCAGTGATGTTAGTTGTACTTCAATGATTCCTTTAAGTTTTTTCACTCAATCAGCACATCATAACTAGATTCTTTTTAGGGGAGGGAAATGTCAAATACCTTTGACCTGGGCGGCCCCAGCACTGCAGTCCAGACACACACAGAAAAAAAACTCTGCTTACCTTATTAGGTGGCCACCTGTATGTCTGGTGTGCAGCCCAGTGCCCCAGTCTCTGGTTTCGACTCCCTCTTCCTCTCCTGGCTGGCTCGCCACGTGAGGTGTAAAAGGTGGGGGCCTGTAAGTGGGCCAGATGGCTCCCAACCTTTTTCCACTTCTTCACTTCAACAGGTCTCTGGATAGGCTGTAATATCTTAGGTTCCACAGGCTGGTATTCAAAGACAACACTGGAGATTGATGGAGTAAGGTGCAACCGAGTTTTAATATGTTCACAAGCAACAACACATACAACTCAATGAGTTGAGTCATTTCTAGAAGATAACCAAGGGGTACGGTGTATGAAACGCATTAAAACAAAGGTCAATTTGGTACAATATTGTATAGGCGAATTTATTGGTGTCTCCAGAGACCGAAAATACAAGCTTAACATGCCGACATGAAGAAAAAAAAACCCCACATACAGTCAGACAGGCAGTAGCGTAACATCATGGTGATAGGCCCCGGTGCAAATATTTTTTCACCCCTACCCTAAACACAAGCGCACGCTCGTGCACACTGCACTCACGCACACACACACACACACACACGCACAGCCACTTGAGAGGACTGCTATTGTCACCATGTAGGCTAACAATTACGGGTGACTGGCCACACACTCATCCTGCAAACCAGCCTTTCAGCACCACAGACAGCGGCCAAAGCTCCATATCAACACTTATCTAACAGCCTGCCCTGACCTGGGCTCAAACTACCATGAACTATAGGCTTGTATGTAATAGATCAAATCCAATAAAGAATGCTTTTCATTTTTTAAAGAGAACATTTAGGGTGGCGAAAACTAGGAATCAACCCAGACAAGGGTTACAAACAGTAGGTTACATACAAAGTCAATGCAAAGACGCGATTAGATGCGAATTCGCACCGGGCGGTGCGATGGACGCGAAATTCGAGGCGAATTCGCGTGACTCAGAGCCGCAAAAGCCAATCAGCGTTGAGATTCTCCTGACGTCATGGTTGACATCTAGTTGTTGACACAACAATAAACTGCTACTCACCGGAGACAGATGGACAGGCACTCCACAGCTGAAATGGAGTGGCTGTAGTTGGTGTCCTGCCGGGAGATCCTGGTGCCAGCCCTTGCCAACAGGTCCTCAAACTGGTCCCCAGTCAGCCCGAAGTACCGCTGAAAGTGGCTATCATCCAGATGGAGTTCCTGGAGGAGGTGGTGAAACTCGCCGAGCTGGATGCGTTTCTGCAGGATCGGGTGAACCCAAAAACGACAGCGTTTGGCCCTCCGACGCATTTGGGACTTCCAGAGCAGGTACAAAGCAGCGATGGTGGTTATCTCAGCCATGGTCGTCAGTGGCTACCCGGAGCTATATGATACTACGTGTCTACTCTACAGAGACCGCAACAAAAAGGAGCAGGCTTGGGTGAAAGACACAGAGGAGACTGGTCTACTTGGTAAGTTCTGTAAATATGTGTCTTTAATTAGTTTGCAGAATGGTTGTACTATGAACGTTAGCACTAGCTTAGCTCCAGTTAGCACAGCCGCCGGCTTCCCCGCTACTCGCGCGAATGACGCGATAACGCGAATTAACTAAATGGTCAGGTGTCGAAACTCGGGCGTTACGGGCGGCGCGTTACTCGTGTTACGCGCGAGTAATTCGCTTCATCCACGTTTGGTGTGAACGCACAGTAAGCCTTTCATCTTCACAGAGTTCATCAAAGTGACATTTCATTTATCTTTTGCGCATTTCCATGAACTCTCTCTGTGCTCCCAATTTTGCTGCAAGATCGTACCTTGAGGACCACCTGGTGGGGCAGAGACACTTCAGAGTAACGTTACCATGCTCTGAGAGTTCAGATGAAATTATACCAGAAAGGAGTGACCATCTCTTAATACTTTGGCCGAAAAAAGTATAAAGACCCTCAACAGTGTCATAAAATCGACACATCTCTGCTATATTTTTTTACAGAGTCATTCAGTGTCAGATTCAGGTTGTGTGCAGCACAGTGCACATATTTGGCAAGCGGCTCCATCTCCATGATCCTGGCCTGCACACCTGAATATACTCCACTCATGTTAGCCGCGCCGTCATATCCTTGCCCCCGACATTTGCTCAAGTCAAATCCATTACTCCGTATGCTGTCCAGAATTTTCTTCTGCAGCTCATGGACTGATGTGTCCACTGTTTCCTCGAAACCTAGAAAAGCCTTGTTTATCGGGATATCTTTGGCAGTGTTGTTTTCATCCCTCTGGATAGTCACATACCTATAAGCCTGGCTCAGCTGGTCTCTTTTGGAAATATATTGGGTGGTGTCCATAATAACAGAGAAAAATGGAGCACTGTTTATTTCCTCTTGAATGTCGCCCTGAACCCGTTTTGTAATAATGTAGATGATTTCGTTTTGAACAGCAGGACTCAAGTATTTAATAGAACCCTGTGGTTGCTCAGAACCGGATCATAACGTGCTAAGAGCTGTATTATACTGAGAAAGTTCCCGCTGTTAGACTCTCCAGTGATCTCCTTGTGTCCTCTAAAAGACAAGTTACAAGTGGCCAGAGTGATTGTAACATTGATAATACGCTCAAGTACCTGTCTCCAGTAATTGGCAGCATTTCTTGCGTCTCTCTCCATGTTTGTGTTTCTCTTCCACTGTTCATATATGTCACACGCTCCAGTATGAATCAGAGATTCTGCATGTGAGTCAATTCTTGCAGATAAATGTTGCCAGTCTTATACTCCTTTGACCCACGCATCAGTGTAGAAAGGTGCACTTCGGTCTGCAAACAGCCAGCACAGCTCACAATAGGCACAGTCCAGTGTGGGCGAATAACACAGCCATGGTCGCGGGAGTTTGTTACCTGCTTTTGTAGTGGTGGTGTAGTATGTGTTTGAGAAACACCTGTTTCCCTGCCTTTTGTCTCTGGGGAATGGTCCGGTAGGCCTACATGAACCAGTTGCTATTATATAGCTTTTTTGCTCGTAGAGTCCTCGGTCTGTGCGCAGAATAATCCATGCAACAGGTCCACTATAGGGCACAGCAGAGTCCGCCAACTCTGACCTCTGAGGCTGCGGTGGCGGGGAAGTCTCCTTCTGGCTGCCCGGAGAACCGGGACGCGGCGGTAGGGTAGATGCCGCTTCATTTGTGGAGCTAGCTGGCAAGCTACTGCTAGCCTCCAACGGGACGTTAGCTTTTGCCTGAGTTGCCTGGGTTTGAGTAAAAAATTTGTCAAATTTGGTCATTTTAGCTTTACCCTCATCCTGCTCCTTTCTTTCGGCGGGAGGCAGGAGGTCCGACGCTTCCAGCAAGAGGAGAGGGAGTCATAAAACAAAATAAGGTAAAATAGGAAAAACCTGTCTCCCTCTTTTATTTTATTTTCAGCGTTTAATCAAGGCAGAGGCGGCTGGAGGTTCGAGACTTCAGATGTTCAGGTGTTGTCACGTAAATAACAGTGCCCAAGCAATAAACAGGACAGACAATAGGATTTTATTTATTTTTACACTACATTTTCACTGAAAGCTGACCAAATCCGACCCCAGCCCGAATACAATTTATAGCTACATTTTTGACCAAACCCGGCCCGACCCATTGGGTACCGTCGGGCTAGGATCGCCACACTCTAGTGTGTGTATGTGTGCCTATCTGAATTTCTGTCTTTGAGAGATATTATTTTGTAATATAACTGAATTTTCTATCCATACATATACATTTTAAATATATTAAAATGATAAGGCATCTTTGAGTAAACTGCGAGTATCATGTAAGTAAGCTATCTCGTGGCCGGCCGAGTGTCCTCCTTTTTGGAAATCAAAATATGGTCACCCTAATCCACATGCTTTTTTTTCTTGCTGTGCAGACAGGCTTCAAGACATCATTTAGACAGGCTGTCTACAGCAGCAGAGCAAAATGCTTTTATAACATATAGATACCGTATTTTTCCAAATAGTAGCCCGGGCGTTTATTTCACAAAACCGATTTTGACCCTAGGTATTTAAAAGAACCAGGGGCTATTTGCTCAAGGCTTTTCTTTTTTATTTTTTTTGCACCGACCTGTACCAGGCCGTTATTTGGTTACAGTTCCTGTCCAGTATGTTTTTTTGGGCAAAAATACTATATAATGTAAGGGTGAGTTCGTGTACAAAAATCTCTAAACATTTAGAGTGGGTCATTTTTTTCGTGTACACGGGTTTCACCGCTGGGTGGTGCTATTGCATTTTACCAGTAAAGCCCCAGTTATCCGAATACCAACTGAACGGGCCATTTAACCAACAGTTACAGGCCGTCACACCGAAATATCGCCATCCCGACAGTCCGCCATCCCGAATTCTGGTCCCTGAGTCCTGACAGTAAGCTATGGCGAGCCAGTAGAAGCTGCATTCCCCATGCATGTCAGCGATTTTTACCAGGGACACACATGAGTGATTCAGGCTGACATTACCCGTTTTTCAGCGAACTCTTCTGGTAATTTTATTAAAAGGCATGGCATATAGGTCCACAGGAACTTATTATTATTATTATTATTATTATCATTATTATTGGTTCTGATAAGAGTGGGCTACAATGAGTACCGGGCCATCAAATCACAGAGAGATTCACGGAGAGAGGTCACAGAATTGTGTGCGCTTTTATGCACGCGGGTCAAGGCAATCACGGATATTTGATGTGGGAAAGATGTAGCCAGATGTACCTGTTTTAGATACGTGGCTGTCTGTCCGTCCGTCCGTCTGCCCGTAGCACGAGTCATGTGCACCACTTCACCACTGACCCGTGCGTAAAAGCGCAAACAGTCCCTGAAGGAGAGACAGCCATGAAGCAATAAATGAGGAAATAATTGCCCAGGCGTTTAATCGGAATGGTGTTTAATACGCAAAATGGGGGCTATTAGGTGACCGGCGGCTATTTGCCACCGGGTGACTATACGGTAACTCACATAACTCATAACTCGCGGAGGAGTGACATGGCAAACAATTTGATTCAATAACACTGGTATTCACTGATGAGCATATTATTGATCTATTGAAGTGCAATACAACGAAAACAACCAGCCAGTGCGCCTTGAGTAAGGTGACTACAGAACCTCTCTCTTTTTTTCTCCCGATTCTAAGGTATGGCAGCTGCCATACCTCGCCATACCTAAATGACGCCTATGGTCTGTGACTTCCTGTACAGACTGAAAGCTGCTGGAAACTGTCGGGGAACTGTCCGACTTCACCACAGCTTTTTGTCACCGCCCCCCCACTGCGGCCGCCTGCTCTTGTCTACTTTTCAGGCGAGGCGCAGTTCATCTCGAATGAGCCCACTGTCTATGGATTAAGGCGAGAGCTTCTTCCTACATGCTCAAAATCGTAGGTGCTGATTGGCCGAAGAGGAGTCCTGTGTATCTGCATTCAATTGCTCTTCCTTCATCCTTAAACAACCCGGATGTCTGTCACAGTAAATTGAAATTAAATTTTGAGAACTGAATTGGAATTGTGAGAACTGAATGTGAAGATATATAGAATTTTCAATTTTCAATTTCAAATTATACCATTCAGATTCAGTTTTTCAATGCAATGATTCAAATTAACAATACAATTTCAAATTATGTGATTCAAATTCAGTTTTTCAATGCAATTATTAAAGTTTAGAAATTCAAATTCAAAAGCCTTTGTGCTCCTCTGTCTCTCAGGTTAACTCGTATTGCAGCAGTGCCTGGATAGTGTGACGTGTGTGGTTGTGCTGCTGCCGTGGTCCTGCCAGATGCCTCCTGCTGCTGCTGCATCATTAGTCATACTTCTACTGTTATTATACACATATGATTATTGTCACACATGTATACTATGAGATAATAATATGTTATTATTAATTGTAATATTATTACTTTCATTAATGTTGTTGTAAGCTACTGTCATTACCGTCTGTCTCTCTCTCTCTCTGTCTCTCTCTCTTTCTGTCTCATTGTGTCATACGGATTACTGTTAATTTATTATGTTGATCTCCTCTGTACGCCATCTATTACACGTCTGTCCGTCCTGGAAGAGGGATCCCTCCTCAGTTGCTCTTCCTGAGGTTTCTACCGTTTTTTTTTCCCCATTAAAGGTTTTTTTTGGGGGAGTTTTTCCTTATCCGCTGTGAGGGTCCAAAGGACAGAAGGATGTCGTATGCTGTAAAGCCCTGTGAGGCAAATTGTGATATTGGGCTTTATAAATAAAATGTATTGCTTGATTGAAAATTGAAATATAAATGATTCAAATTCAGTTTCTGGTGGCACATATTTCAGCCCATACTCGAGGCACAACATTTTCTAGGGGGCGCTATGTTGCCATTTGGCCCCGTCCACATAGAACAGCCAAAATATCAAATTTTTCACCAGACCGAATGCATGTCCCAAATTTGGTGAGTTTTTGAATTTGACAAAGGGGCCAAATTTGGGATTAAATGTTTGTAAGAATAACAATAATAATAATAAATGATAAATAATAATAATAATAAACAGCGCACAAGAGGGTCCTCACGGACAACTTTGTCGTCGCTCGGGCCCTAATAATAATAAAGAGTGCCATTACAATCGGGTCCTCACGGACGACTTCGTCGTCACTCAGGCCCTAATAATAATAATTAATATTAATAATAAACAGCACGATTACAATAGGGCCCTCACTGATGATTTCGACGTCCCTCTGGCCCTAATAACATAAACAAAATTGAATAATACTTGGTGTTATAAACAGATGCTGCCCGGCACAAAAGGAAAGCTTTTTTAGTAAGTGTCTGACGTTGGAAAACACTGACTAAGCAGCAGTATTTGTATTTGACTTGGGAATGCAAATTGATTGTGTTATTTCAAGGACTGAATATAAAGGAACACCTGCTAAAGCAACCATAATTATTCACGTTGCCTGGAGAAGCCAGTCTTGCTAAATATATCTGAATTTTCTGCTAAGAGTTTGCAGAAAACTGAGTTTGAATTACAGTTTCTGAAAGATGATTTGGTTTGTTCAAAAATTATTTCAATACATGCTGCCGCTTGGTCACCAAAGTACAAAGTTGCATTACACAGATATATCTTATGTAATGTTGGGTAAGGGTTACTTTAAAAGTAATCAAAGTACGTTACTGCATTTCTTTTTAAAAAAGTAACCAGTTACTTTACTGCGGTACTCCCTGAGTAAAGTAACTCAATTACTTTAAAAGTGCTTCCAACATTACTCCCTGAGAAAAGTAACTCAAGCACTTTTAAAGTACTTTTTAGTATTCTACATTTCCTACTGGGCAATGGACCACAGGGCGCTAAGCCTACATTTTTTTTGTCTCCAAAATTAAAGTTATGGACCACTTGCCCTTCACTGAGATCCAATTCTCCCATCACAGCCATCACTTTGACCAGTAGAAACACAGAACGATCTGCTGCCGTAGACAACTGTGTGACAACAACACCCCAGCATTTTTAATATTTCCTCTAGGGATGTTACCACACAGAGTAAAGGGGGAAATGATGGTGTGAAACAGTAGAGGCACTTTGTCAACACGCTGAATTAACATTACTGTCAGTAGCATCAAGCTAGCAAACAATGGTACATCCTCATGGTCGGACATAAAGTAATAACATTAACAAATATCAGCGGGGCTTTTACTCACCACAACTGCAGAGGCTCCCAGCTTCATTTGAAACAAATTACATTATAGACAGTCCGTTATTTAAAAATCCCTCTGTGTGTTTATATATTTACTTTTTATCCGCTCCATTGTCTTTATAAAGTTAACATATCGCACCATCATTTCAAACTCAACACTTGTTTCAAATTAAAAGCTCCTTATAACCTCGTCTGAGAGAATCCCTCTATTTTCTAAATAGGCTTTTATTCTGAAACATTTGTCAGAACTTCCTGTGAAAGATACAGTTGCTTGACAGTTTATGTATGGCGCTTCAAATGTAGCTCCTGCCATCTGCTGACACTTTTAGGTGTTTACTTTGTAACGCGTTATACCCAACTCTGATCTTATGTATACAAAAACTATCCTAATGTCCTCTTTAATATTTATCCATTCCTTCCTCTTCTGCCATCTTCCCCTCCTCTACACAAACTGATTATGTACAGTATGTCTGCTGCAGACCTCTAAACAAATTGGAGACTTCCTATTATAACTGGGGCCAAGACTTTGCACTACATTAACTGTGGAATGGCTGTAATCTCATTTCCTTATTGGTGAAAGGCAGAGGCAGTGAGAAAATATTTGTTTACAGCAACTAGTTTTAATAGTCATTTTTATTCGAGTAACCCTCAGTCATTTATTATATTGCTAATAGGATGTTTTCAAATTTCATAAAGCAGCATTAAACAAAGTGACTCTTGTTTCTTGTTCCAATCCTGATCTTGCTATCCATCTCGCTTCTATGGCTCTTTTCTCATTACTCAGATTCCTCCACCATCTCCTCTCTCCTCCCTTCTTTCATTCTTTATTTCATCATTTCCTTTGTTAGTGCCTGCACTGTGTTTGTAATTTTAAGACCTTTCTTGTCTCCTTCTCATCTCTTCTCTTATTTCTTTTCTCTAATCTTCTCAGTGTTGTCCTGTTTCATCCATCTAAAATCAAATTGATGGAGATTGGTCTCCATCATCTTATGTCATGTACTTTTGCTGGAGGTGCTCATTGCAGAAGCTGATTGGACAAGAGAATGTTTCACATGGTTACATCACGTCTTTGAAAAGTCAGATTTCTTAACTTGCTGCAGTGTGGCAGCCAAGATGCACTGTGTGTGTGTGTGTTTGTGTTTGTGTGTGTGTGTGTGTGTGTGTGTGTGTGTGTGTGTGTGTGTGTGTGTGTGTGCGTGTGCGTGCGTGCGTGCATGTGTTGGATGAATGGTGGAGAAGTAAATGATTGTCTAAATAAAGTTTTTGTGTAAATATTTTCCACATCCCATGCTGCACATAGACATGAACATGAACTGTAAAACATATTGGAAGAAACAAAGGTTACAATACTGTAACCCTAGCTCTTTTAGCACAGGTACAGCCCTCTACTAGACTGTGTGGCTACACCTGACTCTCCTCTGGGCATGAGATACCAACAATGTTTCTGTGCAGAAAATGGTGCATGCAGAGTGTCTATTGCTCTTCGTCTGACCCCTGCAAGGTTAGGCCAAAGTTCCACCCAGTTCAGGTGGTGACCACCTGGGTTGGCTGGGGCCCTGCACTTCTTCGCTGCGGCCACCTAGGTTATAACCTCTAACCTAACCTAACCTAAACTTTGCCGGTCAGGATCAGTGTGCCTTTACTTAACAGTATCTCCAGTGTTACCATCAGGTTTGTTCTTTTGAGTGAAATATCTTGACAACTAAGTATAGCTAACCCCATTCAATAAAGAACAGTGACTTTGGTTGTCCCATTACTTGTCATCTATTAATGTTTTAAATCTGCCCTTACTTTATTTTGCAGTTCTTGGTCATAACCTATCGATATTCTCATCACCCTCAGCTGTATTTTGGTATTAGTACTAATTAAAAAATGTCAGCATGCTAACAGGCTAAACTCTCCATCCTCGAATCCTTAGAGATGATCAAATCAAATCACCATATTTGGTGATAAGAGGTTTGCACCCAGAAGTGACTTCTTGAGTCAGTATTAACTTATTTTCATTTCATAGGAACAAACATGGTACATATTTATAGCTATTCACTAATGGCAGTTATGTTGCAAAGCATGAACACAGGGTGAAGGGCTAATTAGAAATAAGAATGTTTTCCAGCTGAGTTTTCTACTGGTTGCACATAATTTCGATATAACTGTAATAATTAAATCCCAGCATTAACAGACTTCCACCATAGCAATTAGTGAAATTGTGATTTAGCTAGCAATGGTACTAACTGCAATGATTAGTTGTCTTCAAAGTGAAGACAAATGAGGTGTTAACACTAAATCTTTTTATCCCCATAAGGTCTTGCTTATTAAAAAAAAAGTAGGCTATAAGCCCATACTCACCCCCTTCATTATAGTTCTACTTAATATGTCTTCATGCTCATTTTTGAGTTGCCTTCGTTAATGAAGCCATGATTAACAATGAGATGCTTTGTCTGTGGCTTGCTCACAACATCCAACACCCATTCCTTCATCCCTTAATTGGATATGACAGCACTGAGGGTGACATGTTGTGTTGTTTCTTCAGGTTTGACTGTGCGCATGAATTTCTTTACATATTCAATGAGCTGGGGAAAAAATGCTAGGAATTTCCCCTGCAATGACTTTGTGTGTTTGGTGAATCCTCAATATCCTTAGTTTAAGTTCACACACTTCATGTCAATGTCTTGGAGAAAAACCTTATTCTCTCAATCTCCATTAGTTATTGGTATACTTTGGATTTAAATACTCAGGGGAACAGTTTGACAGCATTGTTAAAGGAATACTCCGACGATTTGGGAGTTATGCCCTTTCTCTATCATTTCCATACTGAGACAACATGATCGATATCTTTTTTGTGTCTGTACGTCCAGTGGCTGGGTCTCAGTGGTTAGCATTGCAGCTTAGCTTAGCGAATACAATCTATAGGGGTTCAGTAGCCTACTTGGTAGAAGTGAATAATAAATAAATAAATAAAATAAACGTTACAGAAACCCTGAAGCTGGCATTTCTGCACGTGCATTTAAAATAAACATGTTTAAACATTAATTCAAAAAGCAAGAGTCCTTTTTAGTTTTAGAAGAAGTTTGGATACACGTAAGTATAGTGTGTTTATGCCCTGCACTGTGATCTGCGGAGGGATACACCGTTGAGCAGGCACAGGCACAGACGTAGCCTGTAAACAAAACTCAGTTGTTTATTTAGCCTAATGATATCTCCAGACTACAGTAGCTGCAATGAACGACTTTGAACGCGATTTTGAAGAGTTTCTTGTAGTGGACACAGATCCACAGCCATAGCTGTTTGAGCCGGAGTATACAGATGAGGAACTCCAGGTGTTGGATGCTGAGTGGGGAGAAGAGAGGCTGAATCCTCAGAGGCAGTGGAACAGCAAGGGGCCGAGGGGCGACGGAGGTCAGGGGAGGATTGGTGGTGTAGCTGCAGGGCTTGCCAACCTATGCTTATGGAGGTGGAATCATTTTGCTGCACAGAATGGGATTTGGTGCTACCATCATTGGGGAGGCTAGAGATATATCATCAGGAGGAAAACCACTGCAGAGAGAGCATCACAACGAGTGAAAACTTTGCAGCAATCACTAATCCTGGCGTGATTGAAACATTTTTCCATGTTCCTTAGATAAACTGGAAAAAACGCCCCAGGCCTGCAGGAGCTGATGGACAGCTTTCAGTCGAGTGAGTAATATCGCTTTACAATGCACATTTACAGTGCCTTTTCATCTAGCATGAGAAAAGTGACCTAAAATTGAATTGTGTGCAGCTTGTTGTAGAAATGTTTGTGAAACATCACACGAGTCCCTGTAGGTTTGCTTTCAATGTTTTTGCAAGTTGCAATAATATGTTTTTCTAGGCATGATCGTCCGTGTCATCTCTTTGTTTGCTTTTACCGAGTGTCCTAGCATACCTGTCCCAGAGCTAGCTGAAACTGTTGCTCACCCATTATAGTTGCGTGTATCAAATATACTGACTTGGAATTCTAACACAATGAAACTGACTAATAGATATATGTAAATGACTCTGAATTTTAGTCAATGGTAAAAGTTGCATAGCTGTGTTAACTTACAGATAATCTACAATGAACAATTCCACTCGTAAGAAACTAATTGTTGATGTCAAGAATAACCTTTTTAATATAATTACAGTATATTATGGACATGTTGGCTTGCAATTCTAACTCGTCAAAAAGAAAATTGTTGATGCCTACAATTGCTGCTACCTTTTTCTATGGATAAAAATGTTCATGATGAAATGTTCATGATTTCAAAATTTAAAAACTTAAAAAATAAAGAAGGTCTTCAGGAGCACCCCCTGCACTCCAAAAGACTAAGTTCCCTCAGCAGGTAGAGTTTGCTTTGACCTTTCCTGTAAAGTGCTGTTATGTGATTAGTCTAGTTTATTGTTAAGATAAATGTCACATTCCATGCTCAGGGAACAGGAGACCACAGGCTGCATTACTTTTAACAAAGAAATGTATTATTTAACTTAGAAAAAATAGAATCAAAATCATTTGGAATTGTTGCATGGATATGTGTGTGTGTGTGTGTGTGTGTGTGTGTGTGTGTGTGTGTGTGTGTGTGTGTGTGTGTGTGTGTGTGTGTGTGTGTGTGTGTGAGAACCTGCAAATCAAAAAGCCACAAACCACTAAACAAAAAAAAAGGAGGCCTCAAACAACATCCACAACATGTGCTGGAGGTCCAACCAATAAGGAGTGCAGATCGAGACTGCCTGCACAGAGCTGAGCCTTTCTGCTCAGGCCTGCTGGCCACACCCACACCCAGCCAGGTGTCAGCCATCAGCAGGCAGCATCAGGACATGGAGGGTTATCCTCCCTCTGTCCCAGTGAACACCCAGGTACAAACCATCTCAATGTCCTTTCCCTGGATGTTCACTGGTGTTGGGGGGAGGAGTCTGCACCTTTGGAAATCCACCACCAGCTCTTTGGTTTTACCGGCGTTTATCTAAAGGTGGTTCCTCAAGCACCAATCCACAAAGTCCTGGTTCAGTTCTCTGTACTCCCTCTCTTCCCCATCTGTGATGAGTCGTCAGAGAACTTCTGCAGATGACAGGTGGGGGTGTCGTATGAAAAGTCTGCAGTGTAGAGGGGTCCCCGTACTGCAGACAACCAAGTCCAATACACAATCCTGGGTTCTGACATACTGCGGCTGGTCCATGAGGTAATCCAGGATCCAGGATGTGAGGTGATTAGCCACCCCTATGTGCTCCAGTTTGTCCCTCAGAAGTGCAGGCTGTATGGTGTCGAAAGCACTGGAGAAGTCAAAGAACATGATTCTCACAGAGCTTCCAGGCTTCTCCAGGTGAGAAAGACATCTATGCAGGAGGAAGATGATGGCGTTGTCCACTCCAATGCCAGGCTGGTAGGCAAACTGCAGCGGGTCCATTGAATTGCCTACTGCGGGGCAGAGACGAGACAGGACCAGCCGCTCCAGAGTCTTCATGAGGTGCGATGTTAAAGCCATCAGTCTGAAGCTGCTGAAGTCCTTAGGGTGCAGATTCTTGGGCACAGGTACCACGCAGGATGTCTTCCACAGCTGTGGTACTCTTCCCAGCCTCAGGCTCAGGTTGAAGATGGTTTCAACTATCCCGCACAGTTGCTCTGCACAGAACTTCAGGAGCCTGGAGCTGATGCCGTCTGGACCCACAGCCTGATCTCTCACCTGACAGGTAGTAAAGGACAAGCTAGAGCAGGGGGGTGGAGGTGATGAAGTGGGGGGGAGGGGGAGGGGGGTGAAAGTTGAAGGAAACATACAGTTATTTTGTGGTTTAAACTATTATTTAGTGTCAGAATGTGTCAACATTTGCCGAACAGCAGAACATTTCATAAATCTGAGGGAGGTTCAGGTCAAGAGCGTGTCAAAGTCTTTTTGTAAGTGTTGTAGTTTACAATGTAAACAGAATCAACAGAACAGTAAATGTCTCAAATGTGGGTTTTTTTGTACAATTTTTACACTTCTGGTTTGTAATTTGCTCATTTCTTAATCAAAATAATAACAAAAACAGGACTTTGGTGATGTTGTGAAGTAACATGGAGTCATTCATTACAAGAGAAAAGCTATCTGACCTGACTGTGACAGAAATCATGTTTGAATAGTGAGAACTGAGTTACACATATCATTAATTGTAACTGCACTTAGTCAAAATTACATTAAAGATGAGTTGACTTGGAATTCTAACTCGTCAAAAAGCAGTTGCTGATATCTACAATTTCTATGACTGCTGCTGATTAAATGTTAAAAAGATTTGCCATACCCATTGACTATCCACTGCTTTGTGTGTTCATGTCTTGCAGGCTAACATTTGGCTGACTGGCTGATGCCCTGCCATCACCAGTTTGGTATTCTAGTCCTGCATGAGCGTAACACATTCTGATGGGCTATGACAGCTATGCTAACGTTTTCTCCCACTCTTCGAAATTATTCTTTTTTCCATGCTTGAAGCGATGAGTGTCCCTTTGTCAATTTGTTGATGTCACAGTCTTTTTGCCAAAATGCGACTCTATGTAGAGAGACAGCAGAACAGTACCAGACATATATTCTTGATTGCTGTGACCAAGGGAAAATACCTGTGAACTCAGGTCTACTGTGAATGATGTCAACAAAGATAAAGTCAACATATTTATTTGTGCAGAAGCAGAAAGGAGAGAGGTGATGTGTGCTCCACAAACCATAATTGGGTGATGGTGGATGTGTATTTGTGTGTATGCATGGACATCTCTTCCACCACAAACATCACATAATCTACTATCTTATGGTTTGTGTTTGTGTTTGTGTTCATGTGCATGTCAGCGCATGTCTGTATCTGTGTGTGTGTGTGTGTGTGTGTGTGTGTGTGCCAACAATCCTCTGTATGACAGATATGTCATACAGCTGAATGAGTCAGTTATTTGCATGTCCAGTCATTTTTTTCCCTGATTGCAGTCATGTGAGGAGGACGCACCTTTATCCTCCCTCCCAGCTACAGCTCAGTGTAATCATCGCATACACACACAGACACAGTTTCAGATCCAAAATGTGTAAACATTACTGGATTAAAAACGCACGCTGCACTATCCATTATAATGACACGGTTAGGAATCTCACTGCTAGATCATGAGACCTCTATTACACTGTAAAAAAATAAATAAATAAATTGAAAAAAAAAAAAAAAATCTCTTTCTCATTAACTCATTGTAGTTGGTAATTAAAGACCATGCCTGTGGTTTGGAATATGTTTAGCGCACTGTAAAATTGCAAGCCCGAATGTCCTTGAACACATTTCATCTGCACATGAGAGACTTGCTTTATCCCTGCTGTCAAAGAAGTTAGCCCTCCGTTTTGCTCTCCCTCCTCTAAGTTTTAATTAGGGACCTCGGCCAAAGGACAAAGTCCCTCTTGTTTTTACTGCGTTTATTATCGGCCGAAGTACGATGTTCGTCTTGTTTTTGCTGTGTTCCTTATTAGGGCCCGAGCAACGACGAAGTCGTCCGTGAGGACCCTATTGTAATCACGTTGTTTATTATTAGACACATAATGTTTAATGAGAATGGAATTTTAATTGATAATGAATAAATAAGTGGAATATAAACATTTCTTTTTAAAAAAAAAAAAAAAAAAAAAATCAAGGATCAAACTCCTCTGAGGTACGTGCAAATAAACAACCATGTGCCTATCCTCTGCACGTTCTTCTTGGACGCTGACCTGAAACCAGCTTTTAGGCTCTCTAGAGACACCATCAACGTGCTGGTCCAGGTGTTGCCTCGGCAAAAGCCACATGGATGGAGCCATAAAACTGAGGTGGCTGTTTGTCTGTACTGGCTGGCATGTGGCACCTCATACAGAGTGTCAGCAGACATCTTCGCCATACCAAGAGCCACAGTTGGCAGAATAGTCCATAGTTTAGTGGAGGAGATGATGGCCATCCTTCACCAAGTCATCCATTTCCCCAAGCCAGGCTGGCCATGAGGCATTCCACTGTGCGGCTGGTGCCATAGATGGGTGCCACGTCAGAATCCTCCCACCTGCTGAACCACAAAAGAAGTGCTATATAAACCGTAAGCTCTTCCCTTCAGTGTTGCTCCAGGGTGTGTGTGATAGCAGAGGTAAATTTTTAGACACCTATATTGGAAACACAGGGTCAGTCCACAATGCCCTTGTCCTCCGGAGATCTCCAATGTATAAGGAGTCCCTCTACCTACCAGCTGGCTTCTTCCTCCTTGGAGACGGGGGGGTACCTTTGCCTGCAGCATCCCGTGACCCTCATGACCCCATACCGCCAGCCTGTAGCAGGTAAGAAAACACAGAATAAATTGTTTATTACAGCTGTTACTTTGCATTTGCATTCTAGGATTTCCCTCGGGATCACTGAAGTTTCTATCTATCCATTTGAAACACTATATGTATTTTATGTTACCTGTATTTTAATCAACAGGCCAAGTTGAAGCGCGATTTAACAGGCACCATGCCAAGGCCAGGAACATTGTTGAGCGCACCTTCGGGATGCTCAAAACCCGCTGGAGAGCCATCTTCCTCCGGGCTTTGGAGATCCGGCCTCTATTTGCCCCCAAAGTCATTGCTGCATGCTGCATCCTCCACAATCTCTGTCTGCTGACAGGAGACATCCAGGAAGAGGAGGAGGAGCCTCATGAGGAGGCGGAGGAGGAAGACAGGGGGAACGTTCCTGGTGCTGCTGAACAGGAGCTGTCAGGGAATAATCTCCGTGCCAGACTTGCTGCGCAGGTGACTGCCCCTGGAGAGCTTCCAGCATTTCTGAGGGAGCATGACTACTAAGGGGATAAACCCCAAAGTTAGTCCAATGAACACTGTAATTAAAGTTATTGTTACAATCGTTATTATAATTATTAAATTAGTTGAACTGTTATCTGTGATGTTAAATTGTTATAAATATTGTTTTGTTGATTAATTAAAAATATTGTGTATAAATGTCCAATGAACACTGTTAAATTAGTTATTACAATCATTATTATAATCATTATATTAGCTGAATGGTCTATGATGAAAAGTTATCATTTATTTTGTTGATTAATTAAAAATTATTATTATATGGCTACTAACTTTTTTTTTTTTTTTTTTTTTACACATCTCATAGAATGGCAATGACAATGGAAAAAACACCTCTATTAATCACCAACTATTTTTGTTAAGTGTTCTATGTAACAGATGTCATTTTCAGAAGAATTCTTTGCTCTGACCACCATTATAAACTTTGGTGCCTCACCTGAAGTCTAATTAACATATGCCTTACCTGCATGTTACCACTTTATGCACAACTGTTTAAATACCATACAGACTGACAATCAATTTCTACAATATTTAATTAAAAGAGCAACAGCAACAACAACCAACAACAAACAACAATAGACAACAATAATTAAGGAACTGATATTTTAAATCTAATTCTATATACACATTATTTATAATTTATTCACAAGTCTTTCAAAGAGAGACAGATATCTCTCTGCCCTCTCACTAGCTGCTTTCTCCCTCGCCTCTTCCCTTGCCACTGCCTGCTGTTCCCTCTCATCCTCTTTCTCTGCCTGCTCCTTCAAAAAATCCACCAGCTCCTCACTGCCCCTGGCCCTCTTCCGTGGTGGCGGGTTGGCCCGTTCTCTGGGAGGGGCAGAGGACGGGGAGGTGACAACACCACCTGTAGTGGTGGTCAGATTCACTGCAACTACCAGGGGCGGACTTATGGAGTGCTGCCCCTGGAGTGCAGCATCCATCTGACCATACCACTGCCAGGTGGCAGCAGTCACCCCACCCGCCTCCACCCCTTTCCCTGTCGGAGGATCCCTAAACTCCTGAAATACAGCATCAATGAATGAACGCTTGAAGTCTCAAAAGGTTTCCAGTTTGAATGGCTTCACAAATGTTGACTAATATGTTTGTTGCAACACTATCAAGTGTTGATATGTCAAGTTATAATACTGTTATTTTAAGATGTCTTGCCACAATGAAATACTGATTCCACAAATATTGTGTAATACCAATATTTGTTTTCACCTTGACTTTTTTGAGCTGATGAATTCCACATTTAACAAATATGTATATAGCTTCATCGCTAAAGAGTAGACACAATGGTGGGTTACCTTGTATTTCTCCTTCAGGTTGTTCCACTTTTTCATGGCCTGCTTGGCTGTCACAATTTTTGAAGACTCTGGATAAAGCACACACACACACACACAAAGTCAACTTAGTCATCATATTACATGATATTATTACAAATTAAACACACAAGTTAACAGAGATATTTCGGTGACAAACAAACAAGCTGACAGAAACTATTCGATATGATGTAGTTATGGTATGATAGTGCAGACATTTCGTATGAAGGCAATATTGCACTTTGGCAGTACATACAAGGAATAGTTGAGTGACAGTTGTACACATAAGTCATTATTATTGTTAGTACAAATTAGTCATTTTGTTTAAGTTGATAACTACATAACTGTCACCTGTACTTTTTCTTTTGCACTTCACAAGTACTTTGCACTGTTTAATACCAGCCTGCTTTAAGAATAGTAATAAGAACAAGAATAATTTATTGATCCTCAGAGGGAAATTACTTATCTATTCACCAGGTTACAATTTACTTTTATAATATTTGCTTAAGCTTTATACCTTGTATTTGTTTTCTTTGTTTTTGGTGCATCAAATTCTTCTAAGAGGATATCAAGTCTGATACAAACACACCAATGGACCACCGCCTGTCGCATACAAACACATAAAAGCATACTCACTCCCATCCATTTTTTGAGGAATTCCTCTTCCCTGTGAACAGGACCTCATTGGCGGCTCGCCACTCAATGAGGGCACTTGTTTGCTCTGCTGTCCCTTGAAGTTACAATGGTAACGTTAACATCACACAGAATATAATGACAGAATAACAGAGATCGTTAACTATAATGCTAGGCTAACGTGACAGGCTACAACCTAGCAAACTAACGTTAACGTTACTTAACGTTACATTTTTTTCAGAAATTAATGTAATGACACAATAACAGTGGTACGAATATTATTAAGACATATCTTACAGTTGTGGGCCTGACTCTCCTCCATCCTGCCATTGTCACCTAACTGTGGGACAGTGGGAAAACAAGAGGGGCCCGGAGCAAGCCGTCTAGCTAACCAGCTAACCCTGCAGGCGCTGCCTGGAGGCGAGCCAGTTTATGGAGCTTCTCAACTCCGACAATATTAGAGCAAATATTAAATTTGCCGTTAATTTTCGCAAAACTGCCTATATTTGAAGTCTACACAGTTCATTTTACGCGTAAAATATAATCAGCAGTGAGTTTTGTGATAAAATAGCATACAAAATTTGTAAAAAACTTACAGCTATTGTCCTCCTTGTCAAAGCTTGCCGGGATATTTGTGTTGACAAGAACGTTCAAGTTAACAACTGATGCATCCTCTGTAAAAAGGGGTGTGTCAAAAAAACTTCCGGGCTCTTGACCGTTCTTGGCGAAATGCCAACTTGTGTATTGGGGCAGTACTTGGGCTGCGGCTGATGACGTTTCACAGGGACACAAGAACACAAGTACAGACAAGAAGGCATACTGAGAAAGACCCATTGTTTTGTCTGAGGATATCTGACGAAGGAGTTACCAATCTGCCACTAGCTGGCACTGTGGTGGCGGTCTAATTTAATATTTTGCAATGTGCTAACACTATAACACTTATGGAAATGAAACTGATAGGGGTGGTAAAGACTGGTCCCTGTAACTGACACACCAAAAATGACCAGCAGGTGTCACTGTTTTTGGCTCACAACTCCCACATGACATGTTGCACATTTTAAAACTTTATATCTCAGTATTCCCTGAATTCAGCTAAATTGTGTGATGTAAGGCACGCCCACTTTTGCATTAAATTTCCATTTGCAAAATTGCAAACAATGAAAAACCTACTATTTCGAACTCCTCCTAGGCGATTTGACTGATTTGCACCAAACTTTGCATGAATCGTCTGTGGATCCTCCTCACAAAAAGTTATTTAAAGAATTTTGATGGTCCAAAAAATGCCCAAAATATAAAACAACAAATTTTTGCACATTGTTTTCAAAACAGACAGTCTTTCATATCTTAACCAAATACAGTCGGATTACCACAACACTTTCCCTAACTGTGTTCCATGGCTCGATGAGGGTTTCCGCAAAAGTCGGTGCAAATTGGCCAATTGGTGGCGCTCTGGTGGCAGTCTAATTAGTGTGAATGGAAGTAAATTGGAAAATCTTCAAATCCTCTTCAAAACACACACACACACACATTCACCGTCATCCACGCACATGCACAGTTGTGCACTCTCAGTTGACTGTAAACAGATAAGATGGTGACAGAGGTATGCAGAGGACAGCAACAAGATCTTCACAAAAGGAGGGAACATAAGAGCAGCTGACAACCGCAAGATAATGACTTACAGGCAACAGACAAGTCACACTCCAGGTCCAGTAATTTCCTCTTTCGTTGGTGTCATGACTGCTCAGTAGTACCTGGACAACCAAGCCATGGGGTACACAGGCCGTTCACATTTCTCTTTGTGTTAGGTAACGTTAACGGCGTTAGGCTGACCAAACGTCCTCTTTTGCCCGGACATGTCCACTTTTCACGTCCCGTCCGGGGCGTCTGGGTTTTTTTATAAAATGATAATGTCCGGTTTTCCGTGTGTTTGTGTGTGTGTGTGTGTGTGTGTGTGTGTTAGAGTGCGGCACGGGCGGCATATTTCTGTTCAAACCCGAACCGAGCCCTGCATTATTTAATGACCAAAGCACTGAGTTTGTGCCACACAGTGGTTACGGTTACATGCTCTTTAACCCTATGGGCCCGAACAATGCATAGTGCGTCCAAACTCACACCTCCCAGCAAGCATTTTTTGGTTTAAAAAACGTCTAATAGCCGTCTACATGAAGACCTGACGTCTAGGCTAAATCACAGCTGAATTTGGGCTGTCAGTGAAAATTTGGTAGACGTCTAACCATAGCCCAAATAGAGACGTCAACAATTATACGTCTAATCAATGACTACAGGTATATGACTAATATATGTCAAAAATTATGTCTAGGCTAAATCACGGCTGAATTTGGGCTGTCAGTAAAAATTTGGTAGACGTCTAACCATAGCCCAAATACAGACGTCAACAATTATACATCTAATCAACAACTACATATATATGTCTAATATATGTCAAAATTATGTCTAGGCTAAATCAAACCTGAATTTGGGCTACCAGTGAAAATTTAACAACTACATGTATAAGTCTAACATATTACAGAAAAATGTCTTAAGGGTTCCTTAGGTTCAAATATCCTGTTAATAATTCAATTGAAACAGATCAAATGTAAAACATTTATTAACATAAAAGCAGTCAAGAAAAATGGCCACTCACAACTTCCATTGTTTGGGAAGCAATGATATGAACAGTTATTGGGTTAAAACCCACCATTGCTGCTTGCGGCTATTTTATTATTTTAACTGAACTAATAAAAAATTAATATTTTTTGTAAACTGAAATTTAGTCCTCTATGCCAGAATTAGAGTGTAGCCAGACCCATCTTTAGCGCAGTGGAGATAGGTCTGGCTGTTGAGACTTCAAGTGCAGACAGTTAGGAGAGGGGGATGATATTCAGCAAAGGACCCATGGTCAGACTCTAACCCGAGTCACTGCAGTGAGAACTGTAGACTCCAAGTTGATCAACTGGTAGGGACCAGTTGATCAACTTTGAGTGCTCCAAAAATGTGTTTTAAAGATTTGCATTGTGACAACATTTAACACTGATTGTGTACAGATAGAGTGCAGACGTTTAACGCAAGAAAGTGAGCAAACTGCACAAACTGCATTAGAGACAACTTGAACTGACTTGGTATCTTGAATATTTTGTGAATGAGAGAAATATGTAGACAATATCTATGTTTACATGGACACAAATAATTGGAATGAATTCCTTAACCAAATATCAATGCTTTATGTATACATGTCATTCTGAAGATTCAGATCGAATACAGCCCATTCAGAAAGAAATTTAATTTCGAACGAGAGGGGTATTTTATGTCGAATGTTATTTCGAAAGGCATGCATGTAAACACTCATTCCTATTGGCTCTTCCTGGTTGAGGCTGTGCGCATGCTCTACCTTGATGCAAATGTGTGATGACGTTCCTCCTTTTGGATAAAAAAAGTGCCTTATTTCAAGCAAAACTGTTCCACAGGGGAGAGCTTTAGTTTAAATCAAACTGTTGCTTGAATGAAAGGATAAAAATGAAAGAAACTACTGTGCTAAATAGATGAAATATATCTCCAACTACATCTTCATTGTTGATTACGCGATTTATTCATCAATTTGTGCATGTCACACATCTATTCAGATTAAATGTGTTGGTGCATGTCAACAGTTATTACAGAGTTATTTCAATCAGAACGAGAAAAAAGGTGTACATGTAACCATAGCTAGTGTTTAAGCCCCCATTAACACTATTTTAGAAGAGGCAAAATTAAAACATTTGAGGCCTATCTCTTTGGAAAACTCCATGGATTTTGCACCCAACTGCATAGAATTATTCCTTAGGTTGTGTAATTTCATATTAGTATCTAAATTCCAGCTTTACCATTGGGCTGGCCACAGCCTCTTAACAGACGTTATGTCAGCCAAGCTCTTCACAGGGCCATCTCATTAAGTATATGGTGTTACAAATGTGTTTTTATAGGCTAATATTTGTGTAGTTTTCATTAATGTCCACACATACAGTATGTTTAAATTTTATTTTTTCTTAAACCATAACATATCAAAGTCAAAAAAAAGTTGTGTTTAGGTTTGTGTAAGGTTACAAAAATAAAATAAAATTTTAGTGGATTAATAAGGTTTTACCTGTCCAGCATCCTCTTCGTGCCATCCTTGACAGTTTTGCCGCCAATTCTGCATAGCAGGGACACCTGAATAAGAAAACAATGCATTAGGCTGTAGAGCAGTTGTAAGACAGGCATATCCAGTGTTTCTGCTACATTCATTTAGCAGTGGCAACACACCGCTGCTAAATTATTGCCGCCACTGCTGCTCCTTCAAAACATTCATTTTGCAAATGCACCACCCCCGCTCTGAGACATCTGCGCACTTGCACAGCGCAGCAGCCAGTGTAGTGAGGAGAGCAGCGGTGAGGGGAGGGGGAAGTGGGGAGTGGGGGAAGGCTCCTATTTAGGGATGCACCGTTCGGCCGAATATTGTTTTTGATAATGCAATCAAACAGCGTGCGGCGACGGACGGAGTAAAATGTCAGCACTGTGGTGATATTTTACTCCGTCCGTCACCGCACTCGCGACTAAAAATAGTTTTGTGCGGGCAAAATAAATCATTCAGTACACTGTGCAAGTACAGATTTCAACCAGCAGCAGAAATGAAACGGTGAATCCCGCCGGTTGTGGGTTGAACGGGGGTCACAGACATGGACAGGAATCACAATATTAAATCCCCATCCAAAATCTCAAACTTGTCTATATTTACCTTGTGGAGTTTTCAGTGTCTGTAAAGAAATTACATTAACAACTGCAATATTAAATATTTTAAGAATCATAATCAGGGACGGAAATCCCATTTCAGTTGGGGGGGGACAATAAACAGTAAAGTTTTAGAGAATAATTCCAGGGGGGAGGGGCACGGAAAATAAGTTGTAGCCTGTCTTTTATACAGCACCTTTTACCGCAATTGTTGTCGTTCTTTTATCATTAAACTATTTTCAATCTGTAGCAATTTTGTTGTTTGTTTTTTATCTGTTTTTAAACCCTGTAGCACTTTGAGATTTTTAAATGTAAAGTGGAAGTGTAAAGTGGGCCACACCCCCAAGGATGTTTTGGTAAAAATTTGCAGGCAATCGGTGGAACAGTGTGCGATACAAACCCGAACACACAAACGGACACAAACACACACACAAACGGCCAGTCCACGGATTATAGTAATAGGATAGGATAGGATAGGATAGGATAGGATAGGATTAGTCTGGGACTCTGATGAGGTCATGTCTAAAAGAAATTACAATACATCCCCAGCTTTAGAAAATCATACACATCACATAACAAAACAAAATTGAGTTTTGTCTCTCATTTTAACACAAGAGTCTGATCTAGTGCTTGATAATTTAAATTAACTAAGGCTAAGTACCACAAACAGATGAGTCATCCAAACACATACTGTACTAAATCAGCGTGGGCTAACAATTCAATAATAAAATAATTAGGTTATGACATTCCTGAAAATAATACATTGACTGCCTAATAATATATTATTCTCATTATTATTATTATCATCATCATCATCATCATCATCAGACAGTCTGTCAATCAATCAATACATTAATTCAAACAAATCAATTCATTAACCACATCAGGTCTATTCCATGTCAAATTTCAATAGGTACAGTTACAGGGTATATGCAGGAATGCTGAAGTTAACATTAATACCTTTTCAAGACTTTTTGAAAACCTTCACAATATATTTTAAGACCTCATCACCACTTCAAGCTGTAATCAGCAACACAACTTTAACTTATTAAACATTTGTAGTTTGCAATTAAATCTATAGAGCACAAAACCATATAACAGAACTCAGATAAGCTGGGAAGAAGGGCTAGTCCATTATGATAGTGCTTTTGCCATTTAGTAATTTATTTATTTTTTTACTTTGGCTTTTTAACAGCAGATTTCCTAGATCTTTAAATATAATTCAACTGAAAAAGTAAATTAAAATTAAAGGGTCTTTCCGTCATCTTAAACATCCAAACCCCTAGAACATCTAAAACCTTCTTCAGAACCCTGGAAACATCCTGGAAACCTCTAAAACCTGCTCCAGAACCTCTAAACTTCCCCCAGAACAGATAAAACTTACTGTAGAACCTCTAAAACTTGAAAGACTAAATTAAACGGGAGACAACGTTTATTAAAATATATCTTTGGTCACAGCAAGTCCAACTGGTTGGACAAGGTTTAAATACCAAAAAATGTGACAATGGCAATGACTGTATTCAGGGTATCTGCAGGTTTCAATAAGTTAAATTTAAGACGTTTTAATGCCACCTTGAATGGAATTTAAGACCGAAAAAAACTATAAATATAAGCGATGGTTGGGGATTCCGCTGTACTATAGCCGAAGCATAGCATATGTGTGACTCAATTTTAGTACTGCAAGCAGTTATGAACGGGTTCCAAGCCCCCCACGCGCGTCAGTCATGGCCCTGCCCAGCGGCTGACAGTCGGACCCTGAAATTCCCGGTAGTTCTGGCCAGGGCTGGACTGGACTGGAACAAAAAATAGGCCCTGCCATTTGGCTCAGACCGGCCCACAACAACACCGCCCATCAGTACAACATCCTGACAATCTGTTCAATATGCATATGATGCATACCATTCATCAAAACCCCTATAGAGCGAACAACAACACATAATATTGTTCCTGAAACACCCTGCTTTCTAGCGGTAAGGTACAATAATGTACTAAATAAATCTGTGAAGGGGCTGGTTTCAAAAGAGCGCTCAAAATCCAATTTTGGGCAAGCTACTTGGAAAGTATAGTGATGAGCTTAGCTACTAATTCCTCTATATTAAATGAAGCTTCACTATACCAAAGCTATCACCCTCAGAAATGTACCAAGCTAAGCTACAGCAAAATAAAAGTAACTAGTGCAACTAATTTACATTCAAGCTGTGTGTGTGTGTGTGTGTTTGTGTGTGTGAGAGAGAGAGAGAGAGAGAGAGAGAGATTTTTGCAACAAACAAACTTCAGAGAACTATCTTGATACATATTTACTCTCTAAAGGTCCCTTCTGTGTTTGAGTAGATTTCTACATACTCAGAAGAGTCATTAATTGTCATTGGTTCAGCTCTTTACGCACAGTTCACCCCTGGCTCATCATATAGCGCATCCTCCTGCTACAATACATTTATTTGTCAAAGTAAGTTTATAACATGCAGCGTTCCGGAGATATTCTAAAAATAGTGACGATGGAGTAGTTTCATGTCGTATCCGACATCGCCGACGGGCCCGACCCCAGAGGGTTAAATTTAACATATTAGACTAACTTTGGTTTACACATAGCCTGTTTAAATCAGGGTTATAGACAACCCGTTGAAATTATAGACACAATTTCACCAGAAGGGTTAAAGGCAGGTTACACGTAGCCATCCAATACAAGGCTAAAAAATGGCTACACATAGACCATATGAAATAACTGATCCTACCGCTTTTATTTATTTTTGACATGCGAAACATCACAGGATATTAATCTTTTCCTAAGCTGCATATAAAAAAAACAACAATGAAAAACTTTTGTTTAGAAGTGGTCTACAAATAGATGGTCTAATTAGAAACTAAATCACTAATTACTGTTGACTCTCCATAAGTGATTGAATATCATACCGCACGCCATCTGCAATGGCGAAAATTACATTTAATCAATTTCAAAATTAAATCGGCTAGATTTGGGTTACATGTAGCGAGACTAAATCGGAGCTAAATATAGCCAATACGTTTAAATGACGACTATTGCTTGCTGGGCTGTTCTTCTCTGTGGATTTTCTCCGCATCATAGCGAGAAGCCACGCATATCACATGGAACAGCGGAATCATAGCTTTCCGACAAGGCCAAGCACTTGTCAGTAGTCCAATGTTTTCACAGCAAAAATAACAGAGCTTTCATACAGCTCTGCACATACATTACTCTTGGACGGATTACTCGCGAATGCAGCATCGCACAGAAATACCACGCATATCACATGAAAGCGCAGGTCCATTGTCCAGTTGACACTCCATCAAACTTTGTATGACAAGACCAGCCACTTCACCTTTGCGCACCCAGACAACTGAGGCCTAATTATGCATGCCTGACAGGGCCGTAGTCACCATGTACATTGAGGGGGACATGTCCCCCCCAATGCCTGATAAGCCCCCCCAATACATAACTGAAACTGAAAAACAACAACAAACTTTGTTTACTGCAAACAAAGTGGCAAATATTATCTTGGAGGACATCATTGCACTTGGTTGACTATTTTTCTATTATCTTAAATGTAAATATTGCATGTTTCTTTCAGATAAAACACATTTTTGACTTGTGAATGAGTCAATGGAATTTCTTGCAATAATGAAAAAATACTGAATATTTATACTTCCGCCTGGCACAAACCACATGTTTTGGACAGCTATGAAGTGACAGAATGTCCCACCATCATGGTTCTTATATTGCCAGATACCAGAGAGTCTCCCCTCTTCATATATGGCAGAATATGTCTTTTTCCAACTTGCTATGGTGAGACACATGTAAAAATGTAAGAATTTCGTCACACATATTTGTTTTTTTCCATTGATATAAGAATTTATATAAAATACAGGCACATCGTAGGACATAAAATGATGGCAAAGGTGGTTAGCCCAGATTGTCCTGAAAAAAAAAACAAGATATAGCATGTGTATGTAGCCTTTATAATGACTGTGATATGAGCTTAAAAGTAAAGGCAGTAAAAAAATACCCCAAAAATGCCTAGGGCCCATATTAACAGGTTGGGCGTGCACAGTGGGTGCTCAGCGGAGAGTGAGACCTCCGTGTTTGAGACAGGAGCGGGAGGCAGGAGGTCCGACACTTCCAGCGAGAGGAGAGGGAGACATTAAACAAAATAAGATAAATTAGGAAAAACCTGTCACTCTTTTATTAAATTTTCAGCGTTTAATCAAGGCGGAGGCCTCGGCTGGAGGTCCAAGACTTCCAGCGTGGGGAGAGGTAGAAACAAACAGCCAATGTGTGTTTGTGTGTGTTATGTTCAGGTGTTGTCACGTAAATAACAGTGCCAAAGCAATCAATAGGATTTTATTTATTTTTACACTACATTTTTACTGAAAGCTGACCGAATCTGACCCCAACCCAAATACAATTTAAATAGCTATAAGAAGTCGGGCCGACCCGTCGGGTTCCGTCGGGCTTGGATCGCCACAGTCTAGTGTGTGTATGTGTCCCCTATAGAGGCCTTTCTCAATTTCTGTCTTTGAGAGATATTATTTTGTAATATAACTGAATTTTCTATCCATACATATTAATTTTAAATATATTAAAATTTGGGTAAACTGCGAGTATCATTTAAGTAGGTTATGTTGTGGCCGGCCAAGTGTCCTCTTTTTTGGAAATCAAAATATGGTCACCCTAGGTAATGGCCCACAGACCTCACCGCACTTTAGGGACTGTTCTTTACTTATGGAGGGACTGTTCTTTACTTGTCATGGGAGGAGGATGGCTGGTTGATTTTTATTTTATTTTTTAATTTTATTTTGATCCCCCCTATGTTAATCACTTATTGATGCTGTTTTTTATTCCTTTGAAATATCAGTGGTGTATTATAGAAAAGTGATTTATCTTTTTATAAATGACAACAGGCACATCTGCCTCATTCTTCCTGTGGTATCATGATACTACTCAAACACCTTGATACTTTCACTGGTATCGTACCGTGGGGGGTGGGGCAGGGGGCACCGAGGGATGGTTCGCCCAGGGCGTAAAACTAACCAGGACCGCCTCTGGCACTGATATATTTACCATACCATCTTTATCTGTGGAAGCCCATTTTCGCCAGTAATGGAAAAAAAAAAAATCACCATTCCTAATCAAAATTGTGAGATAAAAAGTCACAATTGTTGAATGTAGCCTAGTTTTAAAATTAATGTGTGGCATGTTGTCTTGAAAGGTGTGTGGCATCACGGTGGACAGAGGACGAGATGATTCACTGTTTCAAGGCAGGACAACTAGTACACTGTGGTGTAGTAATTAGTAAATAGTGGTGATTCACAAAAACACCAAAAACTATTTTTACTTTTAAAGTTTGGTACTGTAAATAATACAGTACTTTATTTGTAATACTATGTAGAAAATATAAATTTTTACTGTAAAGACAAGTTTACATAAATATTTCTGCTGTTTAAATTAAAAAAAAAAAATACAGTATTTGTATTTTCAAATTTGGCTGAGATTTTTTTTTTTCTTTTATTGAAGGCCTCCTTCAAATCGTAGCCTGCCCCTATTTGTACCCTGGTCCCAAACTATTTTTTGTGAATAGCAGCCCCGGCTACTATTTGAGGAAATACGATACATATGTAACATACAGTCACTGGCCACTTTGTGTACACCTGTGTAATCTAATGCAATCCAGTAGAACGACTATACCATGATTTTTTCCCTGAGGCTTATAAATTTTCGGTTATTGTTGACATCATCTAGAAAGTGGTGATTCGACTTTGTTTATTATTGAGGTCATAGTGAATGGTGGTGGTATACTGGGTTGCCTCCTAATTTTCTCTAATTGAAGGGGCCAAAATATTGGAAACACTTTTAAATATATTGCACTCCAGTATACCAATACCACCCGCTACGACCTCAATAATAAAGCAGAATAATCACCTTTGTGACAAAAGCTGAAAATGTAAAAGCTTTGTAAATGCAGAATGTGTGGCAGAGCTGCCGCCCTCACCACCAAATACGCATGACTTTTTGATGGCTTCAGCGACCCTATATCCTCATGAAATTGATACACAGGTTAAGAATGGCAAGTTCTTACATCTGATAGGGGCGTCGCCCATTGGGGGGGGGGGGGGGGGGGGGGGCAAAATGGCTCTATAGCGCACCCTTGAAATTTTCAAAAAACTCTTCCCATAGGGTTTTTCTTGGAGTAGCAAAATGAAATGTCACACCACATCAGGGTTAACTTACTCTGAGTTTTCACATAACTGCTTCAGTGATGCATGCTGCTGCCCCCCCCGTGGTAGCGCAGGAGAGCGAGTGCCCGATCACAGCTTAAATTATTAGGGCCCAAGCGACGACAAAGTCGTTCGATACACACATGTATCATACGCAGACGCGCAAAAAGTCTCTTAATGTCATGGTAAAATCCCAACAGGAAATTGGTCATTTTGTTTTGAATTTTTTCGTTTTCCACAAGTTAAATTTGAACAAACTCCTCCTAGGGATTTCGTCCGATCAACTTCAAAATTGGTACAGATCATCCTGAGAACATGCTGATCAAAAGTTATTAAAAGCTTTTCTCTATGTCAAGGGGCGTCACTTGGTTTTCCATGGCTGGGCGTGGCTCCCTTCAGTCTCCTGATCACTGCACTCCTGCACTGCATCTGTCATCAGCACACCTGTACCGCATCAACTCCAATCACTGCAGCATAAAAGCCTGGTTCTCCTCTCCATTCTTCGCCAGTTCGTTGTTGAAACCCTCGTGGTAACTACTTAGCTCAATTTCTTGCTCTAAACTTGTTTTTGCTCACCGTTTTTTTGACCCTGTTGTTGAATTGTGGATTTTTTGCTCTTGGATCATGGACCTGGTACTGCTGCCTTGCTAAACCTGCTTTTGTTTTTTTGTCTTTTTCAGTGCCCTGCCATTTTCACTCCTCTGCCTGCCTGCCACGCTCAGCGCCTCAGCCCCAGTTTTTTG
Organism: Epinephelus awoara; assembly: GCA_035609425.1. Taxonomy (NCBI): domain Eukaryota; kingdom Metazoa; phylum Chordata; class Actinopteri; order Perciformes; family Serranidae; genus Epinephelus; species Epinephelus awoara. The sequence goes on along the minus strand of CM069299.1, from coordinate 328,384 downwards.
TTCCCTCCTTCCACGGACTGTCTTGCCCTAGCCATCCCCCTCCTCAGACTCAATTTTGCCCCTGAACTGATTTTTGTGCCTTTTTTAATAAACCTCTTTTGTCTTGATCTGCATTGTGATCCCAGTGTTCGTATCTAACATAACACTAATGACACAAACTTGACCGCATCAACTTCATTTCACTTCTAATGCATGCAGAACAAGTTGGTGAAGCTACCTTATGAACGCTGGGAAGCTACGTCTAATGTGTCCATGTGGCGGTGTGGTGACTATCAATGCCTCGCCACTAAATACGTTTGGCTTTTTGATGGCTTCAGTGGCATCATCTCCTCATGAAAATTGATACACAGGTCAAGAATGGCGAGCTCTTACATCTGATAGGGGCGTTGCCCATGGGGGGGGGGGGGGGGGGACAAAATGGCTCTATAGCGCCCCCTTGAAATTTTCAAAAACCCCTCCCCATAGGGTTTTTTTTGGAGTTGGAACATGAAAATTGGTACACGTGTATGTTGTCCAGACGCACATAAAAGTCTCTGGCACCAATGGTCTACTCCAAACAGGAAGTCGGCCATTTTGATTTTGACTTCTCATTTTGGCATGATTTCCACATGTTGTATTAACTCCTCCTACAGATTTTGTCCAATGAACTTCAGATTTGTTACAGATCATCCTGACACCATGCTGATCAAAAGTTATTAAAAGCTTTCGGTAACACTATGTATTACAGCCCGCGACTTAGAGCGTACCTACCACTCACTTAGAGCGTACCTACCGCTCACTTTGCACCTATTTAACAGAAGTACTGAGTAACTCTCGCTCACTCCCGCGCCCTATTTCCCCCGTGTTTTACAGTATAACTAGGCTGCTTCTTAGCGCATAACTCCCGTTGACTTATGTCCTACTTTACACCAACTTCCACAGAAATACAGAGTAACTCTTGCTCACTTCCCCCACTATTTCCTCCGTGTTTTACAGTATAACTAGGCTGCGTCTGATAGCGTAACTCCCGTACAATTACGTCCTACTTCACACCAACTTAAAGTAACTCTTACTCACTTTCCCCCGCTACTTTCCCTGTGTTTTATAGTATAACTAGGCTGTGTCTTAAAACGTAACTCCCGTACAATTACGTCTTACTTTGCCCGGACTTACAGTGTAACTCCTCCTGGTCTTTTTTCCCCACCAATCATTTGAAGTACCAGGTATATTAAATTAAATAGTCTGCTGTACAATATGAGCACAGCCTTTCGCTCTTTGAAAAAACAAGATTGTAACAATTGTAACAATTGCAAAGTGTCAGCAGGCAAATTTCACCCCTATTCCAGAGATGTACTATTCATTATGGTTTGGAAAAATAATATGTTGGGAAATGGGTACACAGTATAGAAATTGGCTAATAACAGGCTGGCTGGTAGCAAACTTACCTCTCTAAAATGCACATCTATGGAAGTGTCATATTGTCATCCAAGGGCAAAACACAAACTATACAGTAATATATCCACAATAATGAGTCATTCAGAGTTATAAAATGTTTTTATTACATGGAGTACATACCCCTGTTGAAAAAACCAGCATCAACCAGACCAGCATGGACCAGCATGGACCAGCAGACATTATGCTGGTCCATGCTGGTTTTGTTGTGTGCTGGTTGATGCTGGTTGATGCTGGTATGCTGGTTGATGCTGGTATGCTGGTTTATGCTGGTGTATGCTGGTGTATGCTGGTTTATGCTGGTGTATGCTGGTTTATGCTGGTTGTGTTGGTTGCTTGGATACTGGGTTCACCAGAGCAAAACATAATAGGCTACTGGTGACCAGCATCCCAGCACCAAAAGACAACATAATGCTAGTGATGACTAAAATAGGAAACTGTGTTATTATGCTGGTCAACAGTACTAGATATATTCAGGATGTTAACTTGTTTATCAAGATGGGATTGAATGTTGGAATTATGATAAAAGTCAGAGCATATGAAAATATTACAATGCCTCTTTGTGTCATGCATTCTCATAACTACCTAAATAGAGTTTTAACAGTATGGCTATTTAGCTAATATACAAGAGCAACACAAAAGCAAAGAACAAGCAAACACATGACATATTATTAACATACCCTCTAAAACATATTCAACAAACTTACCCCAACATCTGCATTAAAAACATGATTAAATGGCTTTTTTTGTGTGTCTGTTAATGTCCATTATTTTTTTGTCAGGTACCGTCCAGCCTTTAACAAGTTGCTGCTATTGAAAATACATTTAATCTTGATTCAATTTGAAAGCTATTTCTCAAGACAAGTTCTACAATTACCTTGTCCGCTTTCATTGTGTTTATATCTTCTTTCAATCTTTCAATGGAGGCAACTTTTTAAATTAGGCTATTGCTTTCTTTACACTTTCTGCATCCATTTAAGATTTTGCTTGAGATCGCTCTTTAAGAAGCTCTTAACAGGAGCTGGCCACTACCGTAGTGCTGAAACTAAATCAATCGATGTCAGGCACATTGATCACCCACCACTTCATCAGCGCACATACATACATACATACATACATACATACATACATACATACATACATACATACATACATACATCAGTCAAGTCACACACATACTTATTTTTCGTCTTATTGTTTTTATTTTATTTTTTCTCTATTTTTCTGCCACAGCTCTGAGCGCACACAGGGTCTTCATAAAACATAGATTCAAGATTCAATATGCACAGTGAGAACACACGTTTCCCTGCAGAATTAAATTCGTTCTTTTCTGTCACGAATTAATGCCAAACAATATAAATCTCAATTGTGAAATAGATCAAAATATATAGAGTGCGCACTGTTGTAACATCTCCTTGCTTAGTGTAATACTAGTTCCGACGCCCCTTCGTGGATGTGCAGGATGTGGTTCTGAGCGAAGCCGTGGCCAATGTGGCACCTTTCTTGATCTCATAATTACGAGATCTTATCTCATGATTACAAGATCCTTATTTCGGTTTCTAATTTATTTATCCAGTTTATGCAATGCGCTTTAATAGTTCTGGGTCACGCAAGTTGGATCAAATGAAAAATCAAAATTTTTGTATTTCTGAATTAGATTATTAAACGAATAATTAAAAAAAGAAACCGTTTTTTCGTTTTTTGATTTAAATTGAAAATGGAATGAACGACTGATACACGGGCGAGGTGGCTGCAGTCGTTTTTTGGCACAACGCTAGTCCTGGGACAGTTTTGCTTGGCATTAACTCAGCTCTTACAAACTGCACCGTAAAGTGTTTGTCACAGACGTGAATAGGACTTCTGTGAATCTGTGCTCGATTACTCGTCTTTATGGACCAGAAATGTGTCTCAGTAAACTGAAATTGACTTTGAGAACTGAAATTGAATTATGAAAACTGAATCTGGGAACTGAACTGTTTGACTAAACTGTCTGAAACACTGTTTGTGTTTTGTGTCAATTTTTTTTTGTTATATGTTTTAACTTGTAAAGCACTTTGAGTTGCATTTTATATGTATGAAAAGCACGACAGTATATTAAATAGAGTTTGATTTGATTTGAATGTGCAGTTAGCATAAAATGCCATTTCAAAGCAAATAATTCAAGTTAATTTTACTAAATTCAGTTTCAAAGAGTAAATTCAATTTCAAATTATGCCATTCAATTTCTAAATACAGTTATTACAGGTGCCCAATTCAAATTCTACTGAATCTTGGGTTTTACACCAAAACAGACTTGGTGGTGTACTGGAGTACGTTATATTAAGCAGTCTTCCTTATACTTTTGTTCAATCCATTCACATACATTGAGGGGGACAAAATATTAGGAACACTTTTCATATAGAGAAATGTCATCACCACTGCCGTTTCCTGGTGATGAGGAATTGGTGTCCAGCCTCTTCAGCAGTTGTTGCTGCAATTTGATGTTCAGGGCACGAAGAGTAGCATTTTCAGCCTCAACTGCTGCTCTGATCCTCTCCTACTCCTCCAACCTACAACAGAAGGAAATATGTCATGACTAACTGACATAAGAAACATCAACTATTTTTGGTGAAATTTATTAAGTGATGTTATCTAGCTACTTGTAGTGGAGACAGATGTACGTGCACACAGTTTGTCAATATTCAGAAATCACTAAAAGACCAAATCTAACTTGTGTGTTGTCCTAATGTAGCTTATGTAAGAGCAGCTCCATATCATGCTGTTTTGGCATACAATACAGAAAATATCCCATCACACAGTGAACTGATGAATATAAACACAATTATTTTGGAAATATAATGGTTACACAGGTCAATAATCCCTTTCAGAAGTGTTTTTTTTTTTTTTTTTCAGCAGGAAACTTAATTGTCATTATATACTGTATATCCATCTAGTTTTGCTATAGTGTTCAGGGTGTCTACAGGTATCAGACAAAGATATACTGAAAAGGTATTTTCAAAGACCGTTTCAGTATATCTTAAACTAATTTTAATCTAATTTAATTTAATTTAATTTATTCAAGCATTGCAGGTAAGTAGTGTATATGTGGTCCAGTGTAGAAGTCGTTTTTTATGTGGAAATGTGGTTATCAGAGTTAATCTGCATTTTTCCAACAGCTAAATGTGTTGCTCTGACAAAAAACTTTTTCACACTTAAAGCTGTAAGAGTATAGAATGAGGACTTTTTTAGAATATTACAAAGCAAAGATATGATTTTTTTTTTTTTGGTAGACTGATTATTGTTGAGGTAATGTGGAATTTATCTTGGATATTTTTGTTATATGTATTTTAAATGACATGTATAGATTATTGAAGTTTTTAACTGTATAACTGAGTGTTTTTTGCACTGTATGACTGCTATTGTTTTGAGTCTGATGTAGAGGATTTGTATCCTACGGAAGCGCATTGCATTCACTGGATAAAAAAAAATTAGACACCTTATCTCATAATTACGAGATCAGGATCTAATAATTACGAGATGAGGATCTCGTAATTCAGGAAAGGTGTCACTGTGGCCACTGCTTCGCTCAGAACCACATACTGCACATCCACGAAGGGGCGTCGGAACTACTGTAAACAGCTGCCACTCGGGTGGTGCCATCTTGACTATATCCCATTATTATAATGTGTATATATTGTAAATTACGACAGAGTATTACACTAGGCAAGGACAACAGTGTGCACAGTATATATTTTGATCTATTTTATAGCCTACCTCAGATTTATATTGTTTGGCATTAATTGGTGACAGAAAAGAGCGAATTTCAGTCTGCAGGGAAACGCGTGTCCTCACTGTGCATACTGAATCTTGAGTCTATGTTTTATGAAGACCCTGTGTGTGCTCAGAGCTGTGACAAGGTAATTACAGAACTTGTAATCTCAAGTTCTGTAATTACCTTGTCCGCTTTCATTGTGTTTATATCTTAACAGGAGCTGGCCACTACCGTGGTGCTGAAATCAATCGATCTCAGGCACATCGATCACCCACCACTTCATCAGCGCATGTCACACACAGCCTACTTACTTTTCGTCTTATTATTATTTTTCTTCCGTCAGATTTCAGTGCGTAACTTGTGCCACAGCTCTGAGCGCACACAGGGTCTTCATAAAACATAGATTCAAGATTTAATATGCAATTCGTCCTTTTCTGTCACCAGTTAACGCCAAACAATATAAATCTGAAGTATAAAATAGATCAAAAATATATACAGTGTGCACTGTTTAATATCTCCTTGCTCAGTGTAATATTTATGCGCCTGCTGCGGCTGGATCTGTGAGTGTTTGGTGGCTAAGAAGGCTGTTAAGAGTGGGTCAGCTTGATCTTACAACTCCTTCTTAGTGAAAGATCTTCTTAAGCTAAGAGCGATCTGGGAAACGCGGCCATTATCATGTCAACATACAGGGAAAATGTGTCCAGAGTTTATGACATTTACCAGGAGAGCTAGAGCCGTTTGACTAAAGCTGACATTATTACTGCTGTAGCATGATGTTATTAGGCTAAATACTACATTTCTAACAGTGTCTGAGCTGATTTATTGACACAGCATGCTTGTAGGCTGCTGTAACGTTAGGTTTACAGATACGTTCGTTTGGAGACAAGTGAGTGGTCATGTTACTTGTTCCACAGGCAAATGACCCCGGACACATAACCTACAGTAAATACACCGGTTGTAAGTAACTTTTAACATGTGAGTCTTTGTGACTCTTTACTCTTGTCCCCTAACTAACGCTTGTTTCTGTTTCACTAACGATATTCTGACACGATTAAATCACATCCTGAAGACCCCAGAGTTGTTTTAGAAAACCATTTCAGCAACACGTCAAAGTCTTGCAGGTGTGGTTGGTCGTAAAACTCACTGGGTCAGCTGTGTCATCTGAATCAAAGTCCAAATCAGGGTGGCCAGATGGAGACCTCGTCTGCACAGGATAAAGCGATGGCACAAGCACATAGTAAAGATTAGAGATGAAACAATGTAAGAATTTCATGGCATGACTATAGTGACAAAAATAATCAGTGTTATTGCGGTATCGTTAAAATGTGCTGAAAATGTTCAAAATGTGCAATCATTTCACCAGCATAAACATTAGAATAACAGCGTAGCCAATACTAGGGATGGCAGGGTTGCTGCACACTTTCTGAAATCAAGTTTCAGACCTCTACATAAAAAAATTACAGATAAATCACTAACCTCAACATCTGCAGTACTCTGGTTTGGACTGGTTCTGTGACTTTGATCTCCGTGATCGCCAGTGTGAGCCAAATCCTGAGGACCCCAGAGTCGTTTTAGAAAACCATTTCAGCAACACGTCAAAATCTTGCACATCATCACATCATACAGGAAAATCTGGTATGATGTGATATTATGTTGATTCTTTGGAGAAAGATACAGTATCTGGTGATATAATTAACTCTGCCATGATACAATTTCAATTCAATTCAAAGGACTGTGATTGAAATGAGACAATATCATAGACCCATTTAACACAATCAGTTACATTTACAGTATATTAACTGACAAAAAAACAACTAAAGGCTAATTACTGAACTCTTCCAGATATTCAAATGAAAAATTATATATTCCTTTTAATAAAAAGAATAAAATAGACTTATTATAGTCATTGGTCTTTTGTAGTTGTAGTTAAGGTTTTTGTGGGAAAAAAGCTGGCAAATTTCAAAATAGATGTGTTTTTTTTACTATATTAGAAACAGCACAGACTTATGGGAAATGCATTTGCTTGAAAAAATGAAAAAAAGACAACCTTTTGATTTATAGATGAATCAGCATTACGTTTCATCATAACTCAAACTACTGTTTGTGTGCAAAGACAATATTTTCACTTTGCAGCAATACCAGATCATTGATTACTGAAATGATATGTATGATATTGATGTATCGCTGAACCCGTCTCACCACAAATTTGAAGAGCACATTACTCTCTCACCTCAACATCTGCAGTGTGTGGATCTTTGCAGTCATCCTTAAAAGAACATACTCAGGTAAGACACAAGTTATAGATCCTTTGAATAATAGACTGAATTTCATATAACTGATACATGTGTTATATATTTCTCATGAAGTGACTTACATGCAAATGTCGACTTTCCAGTCTTGGACATGGTATTTTAATTGTACTGTTAGGCTCCAAGAACTTCTTGTGTTTTGGCATTCTAAAGAACATCGACATACAATAATTATTGACTGAGCCTGACACATACTTTTTTAAATGTCTTTTCAACATACTGCAAGTGTGTCCCCCCGGTGTGTCTAGACACCCAAAACTATGATAAAAGATCACCCTCTGTGTTTCTCCTGCTCCATCTCTCAGTAAATGTGTGTTGGCTGGTGTTAACACCAAGCTAAAACTGATGCTGCCTACAGATCTGTGATAAATCCTACTTCATTAAGATTATAATGTTATTGTTGAAACTGGTTTGGAGATGTGTTGATTCAACTTTTGGAAATATAACAGTCATTATCTAAGTTAACACCAAATCAGCATTATGAAGGGAAGATTCATTAAAAGGACATTTGTGAATTTTTAACAAATCATAACTAACCTTTTCAACCATCAAAATCTGTAAGGCAGTGCTTTCAAAGTGGGATCTTATCTGTCTACATATGTCTCACACTTGACAGAAGACTGCTACCATGGCGACAGAGCACAGGCTCGCGAACATAGCCTCGCGCTTCCCGCCGTTCTAGTAGAAATCACTGCATCACTTAGTAATTCATTGCTATTATAGATAACGGTGAGATAACTGACAAAATGTTCGCTTGTGTCAAATATACTGATGATGGATGTGAGGAAATTGTTCCTACATCCTACATTAAGGATTTTGATAGCGACTGCGACCCTTTAAAAATATACTGGGTTGCTGGCAAGATGATTTTTTAAAGTTAATGATGGCTTAAAACGATTCAAGAGCTTTATTTTCAATGAACAGTCGCCACAACGAAATGTTTAAAAGCAACTACTGTAAAGTTACCCAACATACCTACATGCTATACTTGCAGACCTTTAACTAACATTACTCAACTTGGATATCTGCGTGGATAGCCATGCCTTAGTCATTCAAGTTCGTCAAAAAAAAAAAAAAAAAAGTTTGTCAGCCTCATTAATGTTAGCTAGCAAGGTTAGCTGTGGGAGGCTAGCACTGATTAGTTTATAGTATTTTCTTAGTGACAGGATGACTCACATACTATATTTGTACCGCATGGCAGTATTAAAGTCAGTTTAGCTTTCAAATAATGTCTGTTTGTGCTAGCAGCTAGCGGCTAACTTACGCTAGCTCAGTTTCCTCATTGGTTAAACTTGTACTTTTCTAACGTCGTCACAAATGACAGGCTTGTAATAGAGCCATACTTTTACAATGACCAGAATTTTCTTTAAACATAACATAACTTACCTCCAAATGTTGTTGACATTGCAGAGTCCAGGGAAGAAATTGAGGAGGAACTTGCCAGGGGAAAGCGAGTGCGAGTGAAGAAAGTCCGGGAGAAAGTCCGGGAGAGCAGTCCTTCACCCCCACCGTCCGAGAGGGATGAAGCGAAAGCACAAAAAGTAACCCGGCAGCGCCAGTGACATCTAGTGTCTCGGAGTAATAATAACCACAAGTCTAGAAAACCAAAAAACAGTAAGAGTTTTGAATAGGCCTGTATGCTTTTCTTTCAATGCGTTCTGACATGAGAATTGATCTTTAGAGCAATGTTTGATTTAACCTGCTTGTCATATCACCCAAAGTGTCTGCAGGTCTTAAAAATGCTGCATTTAATTTAATTATCCATCTTTTACTTTGTATTTGTCAGAATGAGTCAAGTTTCTCTGTGTGAAAGCTCACATTTGATGTGACACATTTTTAAACCTACCACTGAATACTGCCTTTGTACTTTATACTTGCATTTACTGAAATTTATTTTAATTTCCGCTCCGGATAAACGGAGGATGACGAGTACGAATTGAAATTAGTTTCGTGTCATGTTAAATGTCCACAATTGTATGAAATTGCTCCAATGCGTTAACCAATCTTTGTGCATAATCACACAGCCTGATATGCCCTGCAAACACAGTGGGACTATTTTCTGAAAGCACAGAGTAAAGAATGTCTTTTTTCCCCCCTGGGGCCTCATGTACAAAGGGTACATACGCACAAAAACGTGGCGTACGTCCTTTTTCCACGGCAAAGTTCAGATGTATCAAGAGCGAACTGACCGTGGAAATGTGCGGTGCCTCACGCCAACTTCATGGCTGGCGTACTACGCACGTTTCTACAGCTGTTGATCCTTTGGCTACTCTTAGAGGTGATGCTGGGAAACTATTATAATAAATAAACGTGAAAACAATTAGTCTTTAGAGTGATGTGCATATCAGAGAAACATGAAAAATTAACGCTGATGAACATTGATTGATTACCCTAACATTATCGGAGCTATCTACTGCAAACACATGGCTACAGTATAAAAGCGCCATCACAGGATGAATTTGTTTATGTCAACAGGAAGCATTTTCATTCGATCAATGTACAGATCATATGATGCGCAAATGCAATTAATAAACATTGTGGCGAGGTGGCTTGGTTTAACGCACGATTCATATACTCTGAGTAGCAGCATGGTTGGGAACATACCACTAGCTGGCACTGTGCGAGATGGGTGGATTCATGGTGAATAAATAATTTATTTGTTTAATTATCCTAATATTAATCCCACTGATGCGCACTGAGCATGTGCGCCCCCAAATATTATCCTGTCTTCACAGCATCAGTACTAGTCAGTGGTTAAAGTTAGTGACTTGCTGATTTTTGCTGGTTAAACTGCAGCTTCAGAGCTTTCTAACAAGCCCCTGACTGTCTCTGTGTGTAAAGTACTTATGTCAATAAAGTCGTGCGTAAGGTGTGACATTTAAAGGGGCCTGTCAATGATGAATTGTTTTACAAAGTTACAAAGTTACAGGAATGTACTATCTGATGATTGTAGCAACACTGTTAATGTAATTTGTTACAGTTTTACAACGATTGAAGACTGACTGACAGGAGAGGCTTTAGGCAGCATGGATTTATCTCACATGTTGGGTAGTAAGAGGTATGACACATAATTGTATTAATGTGAATACTGAATGTAGTGCATATTGCTATGATGGAGATGCTATGAAATACTTCCTGTGATTGTTGAGTGGGCTATATTATAAAACTAATTCAGATGCTAATGTTTAAGAGTAAAAAATGGAGGCAATAGTATGTGTTGTCAAGTAATTCAAATAAATGCATTTACTTCTGTTGAAGTCGTTGACATTGCTAGCCTAATTTCTGTTTCAGTTCTCTTGTATTCCAGTTATTTTGGATTTAGAAAGAAAAAGTACAAGGACCATAAGTACTGGCTGCATAAATATCTAAAAAGTAATGAACAAAAATGGTAATCCAGCAACACCATGCTGGTTCACCAGCATCAGACCAAAATCACACCAGCATAGACCAGCAAGGTCCAGCATCAGACCAAAATCACACCAGCATAGACCAGCAAGGTCCAGCATCAGACCAGCATAGACCAGCATGGTCCAGCATAGACCAGCATGGTCCAGCATCAGACCAGCACAGACCAGCAAGGTCAAGCATCAGACCAGCAAGGTCCAGCATCAGACCAGCATCAGACCAGCAAAGACCAGCATCAGACCAGCATAAACCAGCATGGACCAGCATAATTTCTATGCTGGTCCATGCTGGATTTTTCAGCAGGGATAGTACACATCAAACTGTAATCAGTGGCTAAGTAGATCTAAATTTCCCTGTAACTAGTGTCTAGGTATTGCCTACCTCTCCTGTGAGTACTGCCAAACTACGGAGAAGCGGGCTGTATTATGAAGTTTGCACTGTTATCCTCTTCTTAGTGTGTAAGTACACTCTAGCTCTCCTGGAGGTACACGCTAACTACGGAGAAGCGGGCTGTATTATGAAGTTTGCACTGGTATCCTCTTCTTAGTGTGTAAGTACACTCTAGCTCTCATGGAGGTACACGCTAACTACGGTGAAGCGGGCTATATTATGAAGTTTGCACTGTTATCCTCTTCTTAGTGTGTAAGTACACCCTACCCAGCAAACAAATTTTGGTTCCCCAAATGTTCTGGGAACGTTTGTTTTAAGGTGTAGGAACATTTTTTGAACGTTGCAACACAACATAATATACTGGTATAAACGGCAAGTTTTCCTGACGTAACCATAACTTTATCTTGATGTTCCTTGAACGTTCTTGGAAGGTTAATTGAATGTTATAAGAAGGTTACCAGAATGTTCTCCGTAAAACGTTCCCTGCATGTTAAAATGGTAAGTTTCCCTGACGTAACCAGAAGGTTATTTTGATGTTCCCTGAACGTTCTTGGAAGGTTAATTGAAGGTTATAAGAAGGTTACCAGAATGTCTCCCCTCAAACGTTCCTTATAAGTTAAAACGGCAAGTTTTCCTGACGTTACCAGAAGGTTATTTTGATGTTGCCTGAATGTTTTGGGAAGGTTAATTGAACGTTTTAAGACGGTTACCAGAATGTTCTCCCTCAAACATTCCTTCCAAGTTAAAACAGCAAGTTTTCCTACCATAACCAGAAGGCTATTTTGATGTTCCCTGAATGTTCTGGGAAAGCAAGTTGAATATTATAGGACGGTTGCCAAAATGTTTGAATGTTTTAAACACAATTATAAATAGCAAGTTTTCCTGACGTTCCCAAGGTTAACTGAACATTATAGGAAGGTTACCACAATGTTTTCAGTTTAATGTTCCCTTCATGAAAATTATAAAACAAATGTGATTCTGTTCCTACTCCCAGGAAATTAAAACACTCAGTGAATGTTCCTAGAATTTTTTAACAATACCATTTACATCAATATCAATACTTTTAAAGTGTCACCATCACATACTCACGGAAAAACCAGAGAGAAAAAAATTCTGTCAACATTGACATTTGTCCGATTTATTGGAAACTACGAGGGAAAAAAAAAACACCAGGAGAGCAAACAGGAACACTTTCTGCTAAAGAAACATACAGGAAGTAACATAGATGGAGGAACACAGCCCTAGTCCTGGCTTTCTGCAGTTTGGTCTGCTGCTTCATCCCCCTGTAAAATAGAAAAAAAGTCATGTTAAATAATCTTTTATTGCAACACACGTCACACTATCATACAAACAAATAAAAGTTTCTAAGACTTGGCTTTAAATAGCTAATGCAGGGCCTAAAATTATATTTTTGGCTCACCAGTCAAATGCCTGTGTAATGGCAATAATTCGTGGTGATCATGAAAAACAGAGAGCTGTCCTTTGGGCGTTTATTTTCTTTGAAATAAATTATCAAGCACTCAGACCCTGGAACCTCAGCTCCTGGGTGAATGAGAGACAAATTGACATACAGAGTGGAAGTACTTATGCCAGAGAAACAGATAACGCCTTTGCGTACACAGAGAGAAACTACTTCACATATACTGACCTTGTGGGCCAGATAAAGTTTGAGACATGGAGACAGACAGAAAAGGCCCAAACTACATGCAATATGAAATAGGAATAGACTAATAGTGAAAGATTGATATTACGGTAAAATTGACCTGACACCTAGTACAAGAAAAATTATATCAACTAGGGGTGTAACGAATAACCGATTTGAATCGGAAAATCGGTTTTGATTTAAAAGATGCAAGTGCATCGGTACACAGATTAATGAATCGGTCTCAGTGTAGCTTGAACCAGCCGATGGCCTGATTGAAAAGTTATAAATCGGTTTAATGTTCCTGATGCAGCTGCTGAAAGGTGCATCTCCCTCTTTGACCATCTCCTGCTCCCTCCCCTAACCCCTAAATTCCACCAGATGCGTGTGCAGTGGAGCTGATACGTTTCAATTCTAATCAATGTTTGTGGTTCCACCGGCTCTGTCACAGCTGCGGCGCTCCGGAGCATCCGCAGTAGATATGCAGAGCTTCTATTTTTACGCTGGAGCACAACGCAGCAATTCAGCACAGAGCAGATCGTGTGGAACAGGAAGCCGTTCGCAGAAACAAAATAAAACATCCGGTTAATTTTAAGCGCAGTTGACTCTCTCCCAATCCCTCAAATACAATACGAGCCACTCAAAAGTTCCTTCCCTCAGCCAACTGCCTGTCAAATCCCAGCCAAATCCCAGCCAAGTTCCAGCCGGTTGCCAGCCAGCTCCCAAGCTGGCTCTACCCCCCCTCCTATTTTAATCCTTGACACGCCCACTCGTTCACAACAACAGCCTGCAGTCATTCAGTTTATCAAACGTGGAAGCGTATCTTTTCTATAGCAACGACTCTTTTCAGGGGTAACTGTCTGCCTTTCCGAAACCTTGCCTCTTCGAACATTACAGTTTTTCACGGTTCTTAACACACAACAATTGATAATTTGGCACAGTTTGCAAAACCCTCACTTCAAGTACCAATTGCTCGGCCCAATTTGCCACATCTAAACACTCCCTTATCTCCATTAGACTCTGACTTTCCTTCTTTACACTCTGATGTCAATTACACATCACCTTGTTGTCAAAGCTGTACACACAATGGTCAGTTGTTGCACACCCCCCCCCCAATTGAAATCTCAAAGCATCAACCCACAACACACAATGATGCAAATCTCTAAACACCCAGGTCCGGTGAGCAATTTTCAATCAGGAGAACTGCAGCATAAAAGGGCCTTGAGCCTCTGCTTTGTTTGGTGAGCATTGAACAATGGACAACAACAACCAGAGAAGGAGAGGGGTAAGAGTGAGAGGAGGAGGAGGAAGAGGAGGAGGAGGAGATGGAGGAGTAAGAGGACAGGGAGGAGGAGGAAGAGGAGGAGGAAGAGTAGGACGAGGAGGCCAAGGAGGAGGAGGAGAAGGAGGGCAAGGACCAGGAGGACAAGGAGGAGGAAGAGTGGGACAAGGAGGACAAGAAGAAGGGGGAGGAGGGGGGTGGGGGTGTTTGAGGCAAAAGTGTAACCTTTTGACTTTTTTTTTTTTTTTTTTTTACGTACATTTTCTTTAGAAATGCCTGTGCACTGAAACACTGTAAATAAAACAATGATTTGCTGCATACTTGTGTGATATTTTATGTTTGAAGAAGTGGGCCTACACAGACATTTGGAAAAATGGGTAATTCTCATGAGTCATTGCCATTCACATTGTGTGTTGCATTTCTATAATTGGGTTTTCAATTTTGCACTTCAGTGTGCTGTGAATGCTTGGTAGTGTGCAGCAAATGCTGAGCTGTGTGTATCAATTGACTGGTATGTGTGTGTCATTCGAGAATGTGGCTGTGTGTACCAAATGAGAACACGAGTTCCATTTTGTGAACAGTTCAGAGATTTGATGGCAAAGAGTCATCTTGAAAAGGGAGTGTCAGGTTTAGCATTTTGTGTGTGAGGTCTTCAGGTTTGTGTGTACAATTTGAAGGAATCCGTTAGTGTTTTGAGAAACGTGTGTTAAGAACTGTGAAAAACTGTAACTTCCATTGTTCGGACTGGCGGTCCTTCCCCTTTTTTTCTTAAGTCCCACCATTACGAAAATTCCTGCCTATTCGAAATGTCGGCCCTTCCTCTTTTTTCTAAAGGATCCGTCATTCTGAAGTTTGGATATTGTGGAATATGGCACAGCTGCTGTGCTGCAGTGCAGATATTTCAGTCGCACACTGCGCGTGTCAGCAGCGGGCAGCCGTATAGAACTGGGCTTTACTGATGCACTTTCTGAATGCTATTTACTCGATTAGACTTCTATTTTTGTTTGGATATTATTTTTTTGGATATTGTATAATTGTTTTCAGTTAATCAGTGAGATCACATCTTCAAAAAATGACTGAAAGAAAAATAACCGAAAAGATGTAATACTGAAGATTTCGTTTGTTTACAAGTTATTTTGAAATTGGAAACCTGTTTTGTTGACCTTTTTGTAATAAATTACGGAGCCCGGCAGTGGCCGTGAGAGGAAAAAATATACATCGTGCCCACATTTTAATTAATTTGAATCCTCATTCATTCATTCAGTCATTCACTCTGCACTTGCTGCTTTGCATGGGATTGTTGTCAGCAAAAGGCAATTAAAGAGGATATTGAGAGTTTTAGAGGATATTCTGTGTGTAAAACTGTGTTTAATACCTTATATTATTTGTGTTCTTGTGAAGAAACCCCGCTGGCTCTGCTGTGCCTTCCCAGTTGAATTACGCACGGCACAGGCGCTCAGATGCGCGTAAAAAAAAACATGAATGAAGCAGCAGTTCTGTCCTTGTGTCCTGTGCACTGATGTCTAACGTTTAACGTTTGTTGAGCCGTCATCACATTTAATTGGCACAGCTCTGACAGCTGAAATACACCGGGTACCGGCGCTATACGTCAGTCGGCGGAGTGGTGCTGTTTTTTTTTTTTTGTTTTTTTTTTTACTTTTTAATTTCAACTGGGGGTGCAAAAATAATAAATTGATGGTAGCCTACTGCATGCTTTTGCACACTCGCAAAACCATGGAGCTATTCCTCAAACAAATTGGTGAGGTGATCCTCTTTTTTCCTTTCTGTTCTCTCTCTTCTCTCTGTCCAAAACTGTCATTGCGCCCCACGTGACCTGCTGACTTTGCTACAAGCTGATTGGCAGTTGAAACAGGCGACTTGCCTCATGATCTAAAACCAGCCACTGGCGATTGCATGAAAGGCATCTGTCATTAAGTCTCTTCAATGTCTTGAATAGAATCTTGTACAGTAGCCTAACTGTATAGATCTGGTCAATACACAGTATGTTAAGACTTTACTTTTAGACTGAATAATAAGAGATTATAATCACAACTTTACAGGATTTGACAAGTAGCCGAAGTTTTATCATACAGTACAAAGACTCCTCTGTTTTGACGGCGGACAGTCTCGTCAAAATTAAAAAAAAATAAAAGTGGCCCGGCACAGTTGTTTCTGCTATTTTGGGCAAGGGAATAGAAACAATTATTAAAGGGGATGCTGAGCAGTAAGATCCATTGTGTAAGAGATAATGCACATTCAGCCACACACTACGCTAACAGGCAGGGTCCCCTCTGGTTTACACGTATTGAATGTTGTCGGCTCATGTTGGCTGCCGGAATGTGCGCGCTGTGAGCTGCCCTCCCCCTCCAACGCCAGTGATTTAACATAACTATGCCCTAACCTTTTGTTTGTGTTTGCGTACTGGGTTATTTGGAATGCGGGGAGAGGGAGAAGACATTTCTACACTGAGTCTATTAAGGCTATATGGAGTTTTTCGATGATTTTGTGATTTTTTTGTTTCGTAGCTTTATAAACTTAATTATTTTGATATTATATAGTGCTGTCAAGAGATTAAAAAAATGGAGAGATTAATTAATTAATTATGATCTGTAATTAATTGATCTAATTAATCTCTTTTTTAATCTTATCTCAAAATTGCTGAGAAAAAACCTCAACTTGAGGTATTTTCAAATAAATGTATTACATTATTGTGGCAGATGATCAAAATATTGATATATATTACAAAAAGTGGTTTTACAAAGTCATAATTATTGTTTTCAACAATAACACACTTGAACACAGATGCAGTACACCTAGCCATTACATTCTATTGTTTTTGAGATTAGTCCCAATAAAGAGTGCTGCAACCTTCAGTCTCGACCACCAGGGGGTACTTGACTGTCATGACATGTCAGCTTCATTAAAAGCATAGCTGCAGACTAACGCAACAATAGATGTAAAAACACACAGAAACAAAGCTAACCCAAGAAAGCGTTGTAGCTCACGCTCAAGCTTACACCCAACCTATTATCCAGTAGCAATGGACTACAGATGGAATGTTATGAGCTTTTTTAATGACAAAATTCTAACTATATTGACAAAAATCATGATCTCCTGTCCTCGGATAGTACGTATCTGCCCTCAAACACAGCTGTAAGTCCTAATATATATTTAGATTGCTTCTCCCTCTTCTTCATCTAAATCATCAACGTGTCTCTTAGACCCCATCCCAACTAGGCTACTCAAGGAGGTCTAATCTTTAGTTAACACTCATATATTAGATATGATCAATATATCCTTATTAACAGGCTATGTACCACAGTCTTTTAAGGTAGCTGTAATTAAACCTCTACTAAAAAAGCCCACCTTGGATCCAGAGGTGTTAGCCCACTATAGACCAATATCTAATCTTCCCTTTATGTCAAAGATCCTTGAGAAAGTAGTTACAGACCAGCTGTGTGATTTTCTCCAGGATAATAATTTATTTGAGGTATTACAGTCAGGATTTAGAGTGCATCATAGCACTGAGACAGCACTAGTTAAAATTACAAATGATCTTTTGATTGCCTCAAACGAAGGACTCACCTTTGTACTTGTTTTCCTAGATCTTAGTGCGGCGTTTGACACAATTGACCATCAAATTCTGCTTCAGAGACTGGAACATTTCATTGGCCGAAAAGGTTCTGCACTAAGCTGGTTTAAATCTTATTTATCTGATCGTTTTCAGTTTGTTAATGTTCACAATGAATCATCCTTACGTACTAAAGTTTGTTTTGGAGTTCAACAAGGTTTTGTGCTCGGACCAATCCTATTCACTCTTTATATGCTTCCTTTAGGTATCATTAGAAATCACTCTATAAATTTCCATTGTTGTGCAGATGATACACAATTGTATTTATCGATGAAGCCAGAAGAAAGTAATCAATTAACTAAACTCCATAATTGCCTTAAAGACATGAAAACCTGGATGAGCACCAATTTCCTTATGTTATATTCAGTCAAAACTAAAGTTAATGTTCTTGGCCCCAAACAACTCAGAGACTCTTTATCTGATGACATAGTTTCTCTGGATGGCATTGCTATGGCCTCGAGCGCGACCGTAAGAAACCTCGGAGTAATATTTGATCAAGATTTGTCTTTTAATTCTCATTTAAATCAAATCTCACAGACTGCATTTTTTCATCTGCATAATATTGCGAAAATTAGGCCCATTCTGACCCGAAAATATGCAGAAAAATTGGTCCACGTTTTGTTACCTCTAGACTGGATTACTGTAACTCCCTATTACCAGGTAGCTCTAGTAAGTCTTTAAAAACTCTCCAGCCCATCCAGAATGCAAGCAGCATGTGTACTAACAGGAACTAAGAAATGACATCATATTTCTCCTGTTTTAGCTTCTCTGCACTGGCTCCCTGTAAAATCCAGAATTGAATTTAAAATCCTACTGTTAACTTATAAAGCTCTAAATGGTCAAGCTCCGTCATATCTTAGAGAGCTCATAGTGCCGTATTATCCCACCAGAACTCTGCGCTTGGAGAATGCAGGGTTACTCGTGGTCCCTAAAGTCTCCAAAAGTAGATCAGGAGCCAGAGCCTTCAGCTATCAGGCTCCTCTCCTGTGGAATCATCTTCCTGTTGCGGTCCGGGAGGCAAACACCGTCTCCACATTTAAGACTAGACTTTCCTCTTCGATAAAGCTTAGTTAGGGCTGGCTTAGGCTTGCCTTGTACCAGCCCCTAGTTAGGCTGACTTAGGCCTAGTCTGCCGGAGGACCCCCTATAATACACCGGGCACCTTCTCTCTCTCTCTCTCTTTCTTTCTTTCTTTCTTTCTTTCTTTCTTTCTCTCTCTATCATGTCACTAACTCAGCTCCTTCTCTGGAGCCTTTGTGCTCCACTGTCTCTCAGGTTACAGTTTTTCACAGTTCTTAACACACGTTTCTCAAAACACTAACGGATTCCTTCAAATTGTACACACAAACCTGAAGACCTCACACACAAAATGCTAAACCTGACACTCCCTTTTCAAGATGACTCTTTGCCATCAAATCTCTTAACTGTTCACAAAATGGAACTCGTGTTCTCATTTGGTACACACAGCCACATTCTCGAATGACACACACATACCAGTCAATTGATACACACAGCTCAGCATTTGCTGCACACTACCAAGCATTCACAGCACACTGAAGTGCAAAATTGAAAACCCAATTATAGAAATGCAACACGCAATGTGAATGGCAATGACTCATGAGAATTACCCATTTTTCCTTTTGGAAAATGTCTGTAGGCTCACTTCTTCAAACATAAAATATCACACAAGTATGCAGCAAATCATTGCTTTAGTTACAGTGTTTCAGTGCACAGGCATTTCTAAAGAAAATGTACGTAACAAAAAAAAAACAAAACTCAAAAGGTTACACTTTTGCCTCAAACACCCCCACCCCCCTCCTCCCCCTTCTTCTTGTCCTCCTTGTCCCACTCTTCCTCCTCCTTGTCCTCCTGGTCCTTGCCCTCCTTCTCCTCCTCCTTGTCCTCCTCCTCCTTGGCCTCCTCGTCTTACTCTTCCTCCTCCTCCCTGTCCTCCTACTCCTCGACCTCTTACTCCTCCTCCTCCTCGTCCTCGTCCTCCTCCTCCTCCTCCTCCTCCTCCTCCTCCTCCTCCTCTCACTCTTACCCCTCTCCTTCTCTGGTTGTCGTTGTCCATTGTTCAATGCTCACCAAACAAAGCAGAGGCTCAAGGCCCTTTTTATGCTGCAGTTCTCCTGATTGGAAATTGCTCACCAGACCTGGGTGTTTAGAGATTTGCATCATTGTGTGTTGTGGGTTGATGCTTTGAGATTTCAATTGGGGGGGGTGTGCAACAATTGACCATTGTGTGTACAGCTTTGACAACAAGGTGGTGTGTAATTGACATCAGAGTGTAAAGAAGGAAAGTCAGAGTCTAATGCAGATAAGGGAGTGTTTAGATGTGGCAAATTGGGCTGAGCAATTGGTACTTGAAGTGAGGGTTTTGCAAACTGTGCCAAATTATCAATTGTTGTGTGTTAAGAACCGTGAAAAACTGTAACTCGTATTGCAGCAGTGCCTGGATCGTGTGACATGTGTGGTTGTGCTGCTGCTGTGGTCCTGCCAGATGCCTCCTGCTGCTGTTATCATTAGTCATACTTCTACTGTTATTATACACATATGATTATTGTCACACATGTATACTATTAGATATTAATATATTATTATTAATTATAATATTACTTTCATTAATGTTGTTGTAAGCTACTGTCATTACCGTCCTGCATCTCTCTCTCTGTCTCTGTCTCGCTCTCTTTCTGTCTCATTGTGTCATACGGATTACTGTTAATTTATTATGCTTATCTGTTCTGTACAACATCTATTGCACGTCTGTCTGTCCTGGAAGAGGGATCCCTCCTCAGTTGCTCTTCCTGAGGTTTCTACCGTTTTTTTTTACCCCGTTAAAGTTTTTTGGGGGGGGGAGTTTTTCCTTATCCGCTGTGACGGTCCAAAGGACAGAGGGATGTCATATACTGTAAAGCCCTGTGAGGCAAATTGTGATTTGTGATATTTGGCTTTATAAATAAAATTGATTGATTGATTGATTGATTGATAGATTGACACCTGAGCCAGAGAAAAAAGAGAGAGAGAAAGAGAGAGATCGAGTTTCTGTCTTTGATGAATGAAGCCTTATTGTTTTGCTGCTATTAAACGATGAGAGACATGTTTTCTCCGTTTACTTAATAGCATAAATATTCACACTACTGCACACGGGGAGACAGAGACCTGCTCTGCTCCAGACACACTAGCACCTCGGAAAGCACGACGCACCTGACTGTTGTCGATGTGTACATGTTAATTTGATTTCAATCATTTTGCTTTAAATCTGGACATGTGCAGGTGGACTCAGCCAGTGCTAAGAAAGGTCTAAAGCGTCAAACTTTTGCCCCTGTTGTGGACCTGTGCCAATTCCGGATGATTTCTCTCTTGAATGCAAAGGGGGAGGTTTTCTTTAGTGTGGTAGAGATTAGCCAGCTACTTACAAAGGAATAGCTTATTAGATACTATGGTGCAGAAGGCAGGAATGCCAGGTTTTGCAGGGTGTTTAGAGCATACGGGGATGATCTGGCACCAGATTCAGGTAGCGAAGATTAAAAAAAGGGACCTGCATGTAATATTTTTAGATCTTGCAAATGCGTTTGGTTCAGTACCACATAGCCTCATTTGGAGTGCGTTTGACTACTTCAAAGTGCCACAGATAGTTATTAACTTAGTGAGAGTATATTTTCAGGATATTAGGTTGTGTCTAAGTATGGCAGGTTTCACAACAGTCAAAGTCAAAAGTCAAAGTCAGCTTTATTGTCAATTTCTCCACATGTACCAGACATACAGAGGAATCGAGAAGACGTTGCTCTCCATCCCACGGTCACAGGATAAAATGCACAAGCACAACAGTTAAAGACAAGACATTTCCTAACACTAAAGCAACAATAAAGTGCACAACAGATAAAGACATTTACTCATACTAAAAGTAAGAAACAATAAAGTAAAATATAAAATATTACATCGATAAAAACTAAAATCTAAATATGTATAATATTGTACTATATACTGTATATGTGGAAAAATAGCAGAAGTTTCTGTATAGGTTATATTAAATAGTGCAAAAACAGTCAGTAATAGAAGGTCAGGGTTCAGAGTCCAGAGTGTTTTGGGGGCAGGAGCAGAGGGGAGGGAGTGGGAGAGTGGGGAGAGAGTTCATCATCTTGACAGCCTGGTGTATGAGGCTGTTTGTGAGTCTGGTGGAGCAGGCACAGAGGCTCCGGTACCTTCTCCCTGAGGACAGGAGGCTGAACAGACTGTGTGCGGGGTGGCTTGTGTCGCGCACAATCATGGTCGCTTTGCGGATGAGGCAGGTGATGTATATGTCTTCTAGGGAGGGGAGTAGGGCACTAATGATCTTTCCAGCTGTGTTCATTATGCGCTGCAGGGCTTTTCTGTTGTAGTCAGTGCAGCTCCCACCCCACACAGCGATACAGCTGGTCAGGATGCTCTTAATGGTGCCCCGGTAGAGTATGCACATGATGGGTGGGGGAGCTCTCGCTCACTTGAGTTTGCGGTGGAAGTAGAGGCACTGCTGTCCTTTCTTCACCAGTGATGCAGTGTTGGTGGTCCAAGAGAGGTCCTCGCTGATGTGCACCCCCAGGAATTTGGTGCTGTTCACTCTCTGCACAGCAGCACCATTGATGGTCAGTGGTGGGTGTTGGGTGTGGCCTCTCCGGAAGTCAACAACAGTCTCCTTGGTCTTGCTGACATGCAGCAGGTGTAAGAAAAATGCTCAACTTCAGCAAACACTGAAATAAAGAGACTCAGAGAACCATGGAGAAAGGTTACAGCCAATGGGGTTACTTTAATCGCAGATCGATAGCATACAACGTATACTAGTCTACACACCGAATCAGTTGGAAACAGCTCTCAACAATCATCCTTCGAATGCTTTTTATACTCGGCGTTTGCTCGTTCATGTGTGTGTGTGTGTGTGTGTGTGTGTGTGTGTGTGTGTGTGTGTGTGTGTGTGTGTGTGTGTGTGTGTGTGTGTGTGTTCTGGGAATCTCAAATTCTCCTGGTTTCCTACTTATCCCTGGAACTGAGGTTCGTGCGTCAATACATCCTTATTTTTCTTAATCTTTTCTGGCAAAAACAACCGTTTCTATTGCGAAACTTGGCACATCCGTCCCAATGGTCAGGTCACCCTAACCCAGAATGTTCTCCCTCATTTAACCTCCCAAGGCTTGACTTACGCACAAACCACTCAATTTATCTAAACACCTCTTATGGGTCCTTTTGCTGCTAAATCTGATATTTGACCAGCTGCTTTCTAAACCTTGTGTAACTGACCTTATTTTCACCTTTAGTATAAAATGATACATTATCTGCCTCTACATAGTCCCTCCTCTTTATGATTTTATCATAAATTACTCGCAGAGATAATGTATGGTAAATGAACGCCTATGTCTGTATGAATGTGACTAGGATATATGGCACTGTAACTATAACTAGTGTTCCTTCCTAACATGAATATATGGTCGTGTATGAAACTCTGAATATGGTGATGCACAAGAAACCATACGACATCATGATATATGAACTTGACATGAATGTATGCTAACATATTTAGTCATCTGTCAACATTCAACTGATGGAGGTGAAAAACCTGGCGGCTGTTTAATCCAGGAAAAGTCCCCCATCGGCCCCTTCCCGTTAGGCGACCTTACTGGGTATTCTTTAGTGTCTGTGTGGTTGTTGTCTGTGGCTGCCTGCTTAAACATTTCCCAGTCGGTTGTGTCAAAGCAGTCTTGAAGAGCAGAGGAGGCCCCCTCTGGCCACACCCACCAGGACCGGTTTGTTGACTTCGGTTGACCGGTTTGTTGACTTGTCTGTATGCTGGCGTTAGCATAACTGTGGTGTGATCAGAGAGTGTGGGGGAGGGGTGAGGCCTTGTATGCTCCTTTGTGAGTAGTGTAAAGTGTTGTTCCCTCTTGTTGGGAAATCAACATGCTGGTGAGGTTTTGGAAGGAAGGTCTTAAGATCAACATGATTAAAATCTCCAGCAAGGATTGTGAATCCATCTAGGTGTGATGTCTGTTGTTCACTGATGGCCTGATACAGTTCGCAAAGTGCCACATTCCTGTCACTGCTGTTCGGGGTGGGAGGGATGTAAACAGCGACTAGCAAAATCGCTGTAAATTCCCTCGGCAGATAGAAAGGGCGGCATCTTATGATTATAAACCCTGCCAGTGGTGAACAGTGTTTGCATACCACCACAGTGTCCCAGCACCATGCATCACGGATGTAAACACAGACTCCACTGCTGCAAGTCTTTCCTCCATTTACGAGGGCTCTGTCCGCTCTGTAGCATGTTAGCTGCTCCAGCTGTACAGCAGTCGGTGATGTTGTCATTTAGCCATGTGTCAGTGAAGAGAAGCACGCAGCAGTTACTCACATTTCGATCAGCTGACCTCAGCAGTCGTATGTGATCCATTTCATTGTCCAGGGATCGTACATTTGCTAGAAGAATGGATGGTATGGCTGGGCGAGTTGGTCTAGCTGCTAGCCAACAGGTTGGCAGAGGCTAGAAATAGGCATCATGGCAGGGTGTACAATTTCTCCATTAGCATTTACTATGGCACATCACAGCACTGAGAATGAACTTGTAAAAGTTTTAAATGACATTCATCTGAGCAGTGATGCATCAAAGATTTCAGTTCTGGTATTACTGGACCTCAGTGCTGCATTCGACACAGTTGACCATAAGATACTGCTAGACAGACTAGAAAAGTTTGTGGGACTTTCTGGCATTGTGTGAAATTGGTTTAAATGTTATTTATAAGACAGGGATTTCTTTGTGTCACTTGGCAATTATGAATCTGTGCGAACAAAAATTACATGTGGAGTTCCTCAAGGGTCCATTCTTGGGCCTCTTCTGTTCAACATCTATATGCTCCCTCTTGCTCAGATTATGGAAGATCATAACATCTCCTACCATACTTATGCAGATGACACACAACTTTACATAACAGTGTCAAATGATGACTACAATCCCCTACATCTGCTAAATAAATGCATTGACGAAATCAATATGTAGATGTGCCAGAAAACAATTAAACACAGACAAAACTGAGATAGTTGTTTTTGGCCCCAAAGAACAAAGATCAACAGTCAGTGCTCACCTTGATGCCATTACACTAAAACCTACAAATCAAGTCAGAAATCTTAGTCCTGGACTCAGACCTAAACTTCAATAGTCACATTAAGACAATTACTAAATCAGCGTACTACCACCTTAAAAACATAGCAAGAATAAAAGAATTTCTGTCTAAACAAGATACAGAAAAACTTGTTCATGCTTTCATTTTCAGCAGGCTGGACTATTGTAACGGTGTCTTCACAGGCCTGAGTAAAAAATCAATCAGACAACAGCAGCTCGTCCAGAATGCTGCTGCCAGTGTCCTCACCAGCACCAAGAGAGTGGAGCACATTACACCAGTGCTTAAGTCACTGCACTGGCTTCCTGAGTATCAAAGGATAGACTTTAAAATCTTGTTACTTGTCTATAAAGCGCTAAATGGTCTCGGGCCTAAATACATCTCTGATTTTGATCCTGGGAACACAGAGTAAACCTATTCCAGATCATCTGAGGGGTCTGGGTGCTTCATAATGTACAAGTATATCAAACAAGGGGAAGCAGCCTTTAGTTTCTATGCTCCCCGCCTGTGGAACAAACTTGAGATATGTAACATGTATTTCTGCACTGTTTTTAGCTATTTATTGTCTTGCTTTTAGCTTTTGTTTTTAATGATCTATTGTTCCTTTAATGTTTTATTTTAATGTAAATAAAAAATTGTAAAATAAAATAAAATTGTCTTGCCTTGCCTTGCCTATGACAATGGAAGTAATCATCAGGGCTTTTAAGTGGGTAGTAGGTGGGGAGAGACAGCAGAACGGGTTGCATCTTCCACCAGTTAGGGCTTACATGGATGACATGACACTGGTGACCACAACAATGCCATGTACAAAGAGGCTACTAGAGAAGGCAAATAAGAACTTCAAGTGGGTAGGGTGACCAGACATTCTGCATTGCATGGGACTGCACAGCATTTCTGTCTGTTTTCACGCTTCACACAAATTGAGACCATGTCTTGCATGATTGATCGTCACTTGCACTTGCATTCCGCCCTGGCCAATGAGAAGACGCTGCATGTAGCGGCCAGCCAGGCTCTGTGCGTTTAAGCATTAGGGCCTGCCCCTCCCGGCCCATATAGCAACTATTTCAACCTCCTTGATAGCAACAGGTGACACTCAAGCGAGTGTCAATAGGCTCGTTGGAGATGAACTGTGCCTCGCCTGCAAAGTAGATGAGATGAGGTGGCCGCAGCGGGGGGTGGTGACAAGTCAGACAGTTTCCCAACAGTTTCCAGTAGACTTCAGTCCGTACAGGAAGTCACAGACACACTCATATCCTGTCTGGAATGATGTCAATTCATTAAAAAAGTGATCAGACCCATATGTCAGTTTGTTTTCAGTCTCCAGTTGTTTTAATTACTGAACAAAAAAGCAAGCAAGATGGGCCCAGTGTGTCAGGCGAGCCGTCAGCTGCTCCGACTGTTGTGTATTTCTGCTGCTTGTAACACTTGTTACACGTACCGTCAACACCCTGCTGGTGTATGATCGCCAAACCCTGCTAGATCTGAGAATCTCCGCCAAAAATCTTGTCAACTTTGATTGTTATGGAAAGGAACCTGAGCCTCATTTCCTATCGGATATCCCGACACACCTCTGCTGCACTCCAGTGCAACCCCCGCGGCGAAAACGGCATTGCCGCCAGGGAAAGCATAGCGGCTGTCTGGTGAGGCTGAGGGCCGGGTTGGTACGTCCTGATCGAGGTGGATATGGAACTGGGCCTTGCTTGTGCGCCTCTCGACATTTGCTGGACCCTGTCGCTGCCTGGTTGGTACCGGTGGCAGGCTCAGATGTTGTGTTCCAGCCCTGCAGACCCTGCTCTCCTTGTCTCCGCTGGCACAGAGTGAATCTGGGAACCCTGCAGCCTCTGAGCCGGGCCTCCTCCTCAGCTGCTCGCCCTGACCTGCCAGCTCCTGCCAGGTTTGGCCTGGTTAATGCCAGATCACTTGTGAACAAATCATTTATCCTTAAGGATTTCTTCATATCCGGGGAACTGGATTTCCTCTTTATCTCCGAGACTTGGCTGAGTGTTGGTGAGTCCAGTGTCTTCACAGAACTTTTGCCTGACGAGTGCTGCTATTTTAACTCTCCTCGGATGTCTGGCCGAGGAGGAGGAATTGCGACAGTTTTTAAGAGTGACTTTAAATGTAAACAGATATCGCTGTCATCCTCCTTCACCAGCTTTGAACTGAGTTTGTTTGAGCTGGGGCATTCTCACATGCAGGGCTGTTTCAAGACACTCTGGGGGCCCCAGACAAGAGGCACTGTTACCTGCCACAAAGAGAAAAAATGTGAACGGCTTGTTTCTCCTCTGACACATCACATACCTGTGTGCCGCCATGGCTCGGCTGTTCAGGTATTTCTGGGCAGTCATGAAATCAACAAATTATTGGACCTAGAGCCGGACTTCTCTGTCGCCGGTAAGCCCTTATCTTGCGCCGTATTTGACAGGAATACAGCGTCTGTGACCCCCTTTCAACCCACAACCATCAGGATTCGCCTTTAGTTTCTGCTGCTGGTTGAAATCTGTACTCGCACAGCGTGCTCCTGAATGATTTGTTTTGCTTGCGCAAAACTATTTTTAGTCGCAATTGTGAGTAAAATGCGTGCACCGTGGAGCTCTGTGGAGAACAAATCACTGTAGCATATAAACAAATCTAACCACAAGTAAAAAGAAATAAATAGTAACTTCCACTGCTTAAAGATACTCAATAGCTCAGCTAATACCTGAAATGTCACCGCAGCAGAGTGCCAGGTGGCCAGCGCGCGCCAATATTGGACGGCGCATGGACACTCACCCTCTTGTAATTGGACTTTGAACTTATCCCACAGTAGTGGTACCGTGAGGCACCGTAGTACTACAGTACTCCAACAATGCTAGCCCGGGTGGCAACCAATCATGCGGGACATGGTGTCAATTTGCGTGACACGTGAAAAGAGACAGAAATGCAGTCCCGTCTGGTCACCCTACTTCCACTGCCATTCGGAAGCAGCAGCTAGTAGGGGGCCCCATTGGGGGGGGGATTCCAACGTGTTGTCATTGTTGCAGTGTCTATAGGGTTTCCATCATATTGTCATTGATATGGACCAATGTCAGCTGTCTCTGGAGGGCCTCTTCCAGCTCGGGGCCCTAGGCAATTGCCTAGTTGGCCTGTCCGTTTGTGACGGCCCTGAGTGCAGCCTCTTGTTCTAACTCAACAAAACTGTTGCACGGATAAGTGCACTTACATTGATCACTTCCATGAAATAAAATGAGAAATTGGAAAAGAGGAAAATAATTTCGAAAATTGTTAAAATAAAATTAGGGAACTGATCACAGATGTATTGTTTCTGTGTGTTTTTACATCTATTGTTGCATTAATCTGCAGCTATGCTTTTAATGAAGCTGACATGTCATGACAGTCAAGCACCCCCCTGGTGGTCGAAGCTTAGGGTTACAGCACTCTTTATTGGGACTAATCTCAAAAACAATAGAATGTAATGGCTAGGTGTACTGCATCTGTGTTCAAGTGTGTTATTGCTGAAAACAATAAATATGACTTTATAAAACTACTTTTTGTAATATATATCAATCTTTTGATCATCTGCCACAATGATGTAATGAATTTAAAAGAAAATACCTCAAATTGAAGGCTTTTCTGAGCAATTTTGAGATGAGATTAAAAAATTTATTAGATTAATTAATTACAGATCATAATTAATTGATCCCAAGAGCCAACTTCCATAGCTGAGGATCGGATCGGACCGCCAAGGCCCCCGCCTTGGTCTGCTGCCCGATCCACACTGCACCGAACCCTTCTGGATCCCTCTGTGGGTGGTGGGCCTGCAGGACGACAAGCCCATGTCCGGAGCCTCAGGGGGGGAAGGCGGCAACTTGCTCACATTGTTTACAGTGGGGGCGGGGAGCTGCTGACCCCAACTGGGGACATTGTCGGGCAGTGGAAGTTATACTTTGAGGAGCCCCTCAATCCCACTAACACGTATTCCAGTGAGGAAACAGAGCCGGGGGTCTCGGGGGCAGGTCATCCAATTCCTAGGGCAGAAGTCACCGAGGTAGAGAAGCAACTACGCGGCAGCGGAGCCCCGGGGGTGGATGAGATTCGCCCTGGATATCTCAAGGCTCTGGATGTTGTAGGGCTGTCCTGGCTGACACACCTCTGCAACATTGCGTGGACATTGGGGGCAGTGCCTCTGGAGTGGCAGACCTGGGTGGTGGTCCCCATCTTCAAGAAAGGGGACCAGAGGGTGTGTTCCAACTACAGGGGGATCACACTCCTCAGCCTACCTGGTAAGGTCTACTCCAGGGTGCTAGAGAAGAGGGTCCAGTCGACAGATTGAGGAGCAATGTGGTTTTCGGCAGTAAGTTGGACCTGTTCGCGGTGAGGGTAGGACTCCGCCAGGGCTGGCCTTTCTCACCGGTTCTGTTCATAACTTTTATGGACAGACTTTCTAGGCGCAGCCGAGTGGTGGAGGGTCTCAGGTTCGGTGACAGGAGGATCTCGTCCCTGCTTTTTGCGGATGACGTGGTCCTCCTAGCTCCATCGAACAGTGACCTCCAGCTCTTGCTGGGGCGGTTCGCAGCCGAGTGTGAAGCGGCTGAGATGAGAATCAGCACCTCTAAGCCTGAGGCCATGGTCCTCAGCCGGAAAAGGGTGGATTGCCCACTCCAGGTCGGGGGGGGAGGTCCTGCCTCAGGTGGAGGAGTTTAAGTATCTCGGGATCTTGTTCACAAGTGAGGGTAGGATGGAGCAGGAGATTGACAGGCGGATTGGGACGGCGTCAGCAGTGATGCAGGCACTTAACCGGTCCGTTGTGGTGGAAAGGGAGCTTAGCCAGAAAGTGAAGCTCTCAATTTACCGGTCAATCTATGTTCCAACCCTCACCTATGGTCACGAGCTCTGGGTAGTGACTGAAAGAACGAGATCGGGAGTACAAGCGGCCTAAATGAGTTTCCTCTGCAGGGGAGCTCGGACATCCTGAAGGAACTCGGAGTATTGCCACTGCTCCTCCGCATTGAGAGGAGCCAGTTGAGGTGGTTCGGGCATCTTGTAAGGATGCCTTCCGGACGCCTCCCTTGGGAGGAGACCTCGGGCCGCCCCAGGACACGGCTGGCCTGGGAACGCCTCAGGGTTCCCTCGGAAGAGCTGACGAAAGTGGCTGGGGAGAGGACTGTCTGGGCTTCTTTGCTCAGGCTGCTGCCCTGATGACAAATTAATTAATCTCTCAATTTTTTTAATCTCTTGACAGCACTATTTTTTAACACATTTCTTGTTTGTTTCGTGGTGAGTACTCTGTCCCCATTTAACCTTCCCCTCCCCAACTACGGCTACGCCCAGCCATCCTGTAGTGCTCCTGCCTGTATTTTAAACCAGTTAGATTAATTAAAGTTTGGTTAATGTGCTGCTTAGCGTGATAAAGATTGTAATCTTGGGGGAAGCCCTTTGTCCTTGACCATTATTTGACCGTCACCTGTATCATTTTGAGGGATCTGTGGCCTTTTAGATGGTTTAAGTGAGTCTTATAATTGAAGTAACTCCAAAGTAATTAATCAAACTTAATTCTGAGCCCTGATACGGCTCTGGCAGGAGGTTAAACCATAAACATAAATTACAGATCACCTGTAAAGCATTTTAATAAATTAATCTATCATAATTAATCCAATCCACTTTATTTATTAAGCACGATTTTAACAAACACAAGGTTTCCAAAGTGCTGCACAGCAAGATAAAACACAATAATAGGAGCACAATAAAACGATGAGGTAAACAATAGGATAATAGTAATAAAATGAGATAAAATAAAATAAAATAAAATAAATAAAATAAAATGCACTGCCTGCACAAGATAAAAAATAATATGCACATACAAATAAAATCATAACAACACGCTACATGGTGTCAAAAGCCAAAGAAAAGAGGTGGGTTTTAAGGAGAGCTTTAAAATGAGACAGTGAGGAGGCCTGTCTAATGTGCAGTCATTCCACATTCCACAGCTTAAGCCTAGCTTTAGGCACTGTCAGGAGCAGCTGGTCAGCTGACCTGAGAGAGTGGCTGGGAGTGTAGGGGTGCAACGTGCAAATCACTCCTCGTGGCTGTCTGCGCTTTCCGTGTCCTTGCGGCTGCAACTTGCGCTGTCTTCTCTTCAAACTACAGCACCCATAATTCATGTAGGAACTGCTGCAGCCAATGTGCAGCTGGTGGGAGCTGCATGACAACTCAACCACCATGATCAGTTTTTAATGTTTTATCGGGCAATAACTACTCTACACTCTGCTCTAGTGTAATTTTCGGGACAATCAGGGCAGGATTCAGGGTTCAGGACAACTGCTTGGATTTCGGGACTCTGCTGAAATCCAAGCAGTTGTCCGGAGTGAGCAGACCACCACTGCAGGAGACAGTCATCAATGCTGATGCTGGGCTCTGCTCTGTAGCCCTGCAGCTCTCCCACAACTGAAGCACAAAGAAGCCCAATCGTACGCCTACAGACGGATTTTATAAAAGGCAACTCTGTGGCATACAGAAACAGTAAAGATAGAGGTTAAAAATGAGAATCACTCGATCAAAAACATAGCACGTTAAATATGGCTGTAATTAATTATTCGCAGTTAACGCGATAATTTGACACCCCTAGTTAAAAATACACAGGACTATTGCAATAATCTATTAAAAGTCTCTTGGGGGAAAGAAATCAAGGCCCCGGAGGACTAACATAACAAAGGGCAAAAGAAATTAACAGAAACCACCAAATATAATAAAAGGCAAAATAATTCTGAAATCATTCAATAATGGAACGACTGAGTCAACAATGAAACAAACTAAATGAGCAATCAAACACAATGAAATAAACAAAACAATGCAAACAAAACAGCAGTGGCAGTCTGTCTGTAATAAATGAAAGAAAACAAGTTAAATGAATGACCAGCCAAAAAAAAAAAGTAATTCATGTGAACAAAGAAAGTTGGCCTTTTACCTCTTCTGACACAATATCCTACATGGGATTCACATGCAGGAGCAGGGGGGTAGCCAGGGAACAGGACCTAAGGTGTACCAGACATAGAGTAAGCCACACACACACACACTCATAAAACATTCACACAGGTAACAGCAACCGCTTACCACAGCACATGTGGCAATCTGTCACACCAAGGACCAAGGAGGAAAAGCAGCAGCAGTAAAGGGAAGGCTGACACCTTTTCTGCCAGCTTATATCTCTTTGTGAATGAGTTAGGTGGTGGGCCAAAGCCGCGTATCTGCGTTAGTTTAACAAAGTAAATTGTGAAGATTATTTTATTCTTCATCAGATCCGGGTTGTTGCCACTCGATATTCTTGCACATTTTTCCACAATTATAATTTAAAGTTTGTTTATTATTCAGACAAAACGCTGCAGTCTACTATAACAGTTTGACCAATAGAACGCTAAGATTTCGAGGGAGGGCCGTCGTTAGCCTATCGGATTTAGCTACTGAGCACAGCTGTTCAACAGAGGAATCGGCAGATGGACACGACAGAGACGAAGTAGCGTTATTATATTATTAAAAAAATGTTTGCAGCTTGATTGTTTTGTACAGTATTGAGTTCAAACGCATGACTTGTAACTTATGTTTTGTGCAGTATTGAGTTCAAACGTATGGTGACGTTTTGCAAGTGTAAAAGTAACGTTAGCGTTAGCTTTTGCAAAAGGCGCTAGCAAGCAGCTTCACGCACTTTACGGGAAAAGTGAAGTTGAAGTGACTTGCATCTTATTTCTTATTGGGTTACGTTAGGTCTCTTAAGTCCTTAAGGTGGTGGTGGAAATAACCGGGATTGTTGCATGTTTATTAGAGTATCTGCTGACCAACATCACTGAGTCTCATAAACCAAGCAAAAACGCTATGATGATGTGTAAACAATGTTGTAATTTAATCATTGTTTCCTCACATAACCTCCATGGAAACAGTAGAAGAGAGCTAACAGCTAAACGAAAAAAAAGTAAGGTTTTGAAAAGAGCTTGAACTGATTGTAAATCACATATGTAGCATTAGATTACAAAGAAACAAAGCATAACATATACATTTTATAGAAAGTTAACGTGACATCATTTTCTTCCCTCCTGCAGGAGTCATCACACAGGATGAAGCCATATGGGCCTAGTCTTCTTCAAGAGGCCCATTATCACAATTTGTGCATTGTGTAGTGTAAAAACTCGAGCTTGAGCTCAAACGTCTTTTTATCAGTGCAGAAAACAGGGGTGATACATAGTTATGAAGACATTTAAAAACCAGTCTGATCTGTCTCCCTAGTGCGTATTACCACTATGATGTTCCCTACTGTTATAACAGTTTTGAATTTTTCTTTATGTGGATTGTACTCTAATTTATGTGACCCGTCTTCCTGAGGAATTTGGTTTAAACACCCAAGCTTCCCTGTCTCCCACTCAACCTCTGTCTGCTCTATTATCTGTATTTGTTGTAGAAGGAGTGAAGCCACAGGAGTGTTCATATAGTTATCACACAGGTTTTGTAACAGTGGATTTAGTGAGTAGGGAACCCACAGCTGGCGCAGAATCGCTTCCCACGGGACACTTGGATGCGCTTCTTTTATTCTTTTTAAATTAATGAATTTAGTGATGTTCCAAAGCTTTTGTTTAATCTCTTGTTCGTCTTGCCAATGCTCAACCCGCTCTCTGTCCCGGTAGCTGCTTTCTAACCAGAAGTGAGTGCGAATTCCGTTATATTCTGTCGGACCCTCTGTGATACAGTACTCCTCCCCTCAAATCTCATTTAGTAAATCATGTCCTTCTTCCCTCTACTGTAAAATACTCTTTGATTTTAATCTCCGATCTTGCTTCACTAGTTTTTATTACAGCAGCGAGATTTATGTGCTTAGTTTATTAGTTGGTTCTTTTTTCCTCTCTCCCTTCACTCGTCTCCCTCTTCTGTGTCTGTCTTAGTAGGTCCTTTTTTTCTCTCTCTCCCTTCACTCCTCTCCCTCTTCTGTGTCTGTCAGGTCAGTCGGTCAGACGTCTACTGATCTTTCAGTCTTTTTATACTCATGAGTTCGTTTTTTTTGTTTTTTTCTTTTAATACTTAAACTGTATTCATAACGTCTTGATATATTATAGCTTATATATGTTACATTGTATTTACAACTGTTTCATACGTTATACTTTAGATATATTACAATTTTTACACTGTGATCGATCTGCTGACTTTTTCTCAGCTCTGCCCTCTGGCAGCTGCAGTGCAGTTATACTTTTAACCCTTTACTGGCTGTTCAACCCTTTACTGGCTATTTTCTTCTTGTTTTCTTGTTTCATTTACTTAGTACTTTTAGCCCTCAACTGGCTTGAGCTCTTACTTTGTTTTCTTAGTCTTTTAACCCTTTACTGGCTATTTTCTTCTTGTTTTCTTGTTTTATTTACTTAGTACTTTTAGCCCTCAACTGGCTTATTTTATTGTACAATTCTCTCTTTTTTCCTCTGGTGCACCTTTAAATACCTTTGTTAGTACTCACTCACACACACATTCATTCTCTCCGCTTATCTCTCTAGCTTCCACAGACACACACACATATTCACTCTCCATGTCTATCTCTGTAACTTCCACACACACACACACCAAGGTCACACTTATTGTAGCCGACTCAGCCGTCTCCAGTAGTGTTGATTACATTTCATTGGTTTTATTACTTATTTCCCAATCAATCAATCAATCAATCAATCAATCAATCAATCAATCAATCAGCATGCCAGGATTAGGTTCTTTAAAGGAGGATTTTGTCAATTACCTTCGACCTGGGCGGCCCACAGCACTGTACGCCACTGACATACGCAGCAGAAAATAAAGATTTCTGCTTACCTTTGATTTAGGTCTGCCGTATGTCCCCGGCACGCAGCCCAGCGCCACCTGGTCTCCGGCACTGACCGTCCTGTCCCTCCTGGCTGGCTCGCCACTTATAGTGTAAAAACTCGGGGCCTGGGAGTGGGCCAAACAGCTCCCGATGACTTCAACACTGCTTCTTTTAGTAAATTAGGTTCAGTTAGCTGGTACTCAGATGAACACTCAGAGACACACTGGAGACAAAGGAATCAGGTACAATCGAGTTTAATGTGCTCGCAGGCAACAAACACATACAAACTCTCGAGGCATGCTCCGGAACATGACTGACATCCCGTCTTTGCGCTCTGTCTTTTAAGCTGGTGGAGTAGCTGGCAACAACAACAGGTGTTTGGCCTTGACTTTAGTGGTCTAATCGTCCATTAGACCATCTTGGTCCATTGTCCCACTGCCCCTCAGAACATGCGGGGGTGTAATTATCCAGTGGTGCATCTTGCACCTATTGGTCAAAATGGTTTTGTTTTCGGGCACACTTGTTTTCAAGAATCCGTGGGACCCAAGGATCTTGCAGGTTCCCAGTAATACATTTGTGTGCTCTCCTTGGATGTGTGTGTGTTTTCAGTCAGTACATCTGTGTGTGTGTGTGTTGTCTCAGTACCTAGGCTTGAGTGAAGTGTTTCTATCATGCATGAATACATAACACATTTCTATATGTGCTGAGTCTTCAGTCTTAATCAACTTAGGCAATATAAAGCATTTACCTGATTAATGAACACATTATCAATAAACATAGTTACTTGTTTAATGAACATTCTTCTGATTGGTAATTAAATCTTACACTACAATTGACACAGGTTTGTACATGGCAGCTCATGCAGTTTACATGTGCATCTGCCCTTAACACAGTTGTTTTTTTACAGGCGCAATGCACAAGCTCCAGTATCGCCTCTGGTGCTGGGGGGAGTGTCATCCATTCCACCTCATACAAATCTCTTGTCATCTTCCAGCCATGACTTATGGGAGGAGGAATGTCTGGCCTACACTCAAGGCTCCTCCTGTGTATTGCTGCCTGAAAGTTTGCCCGCTTGATGTGTTGGTACAAGGAGTCTTTGTTTGGAGGTAGTTGTCTCTCAGAGCACTTTCCAGTTTTGAAAAGTTTAGCCCTTGGAATGTTGACGTCCTGGCAGTCCTTTTGATCATATAGATCACATGTAAATGCTTCCACTGCCTGAAGGAGTTCTGGTGATGGGGAGAAGCTAGTGCCTAATTCTCTAAATAGATTGACATATTCAACTTTAGAATTTAGTTTCTTGTATGCTTTTGCTTTCCCCACCCCATGCAGAGCACTCACAGTGTCGCAACCAGAGAAGGCATGCAGACCAACAAGGGCTTCACATTTGTCTTTGCCAAGATGGGCATGAAGGCTGTTAATGTCAACAATGTGTGGGTTTCTCTCTTTGGCTGTGTGGAAGTACAGGTGAGCATCAATGTGGCTGCAGAATGCAAGTGCCAACACAAAGACATCAGTGTCCGGGCTCTTGATCACCAGGTCAGTGCTGTATTTTGCTGCACAAACTGCATTGCAGCACAAGTCTGGTGTCTGCTTCCTCTTGAGTTGTCTCAAGGTCTGGAACCTCCGTTACTTCAAGGTCAGTGTAGTTCTCATTCATTTTAATTGAGTGACGTTTTTCTCCATGCCCAACAATGATTCTTATATTTTCAATGATGTTTTTTGCAGATGTGCTCCAGTGTTGGAAGCAGGGGCGGATCTAGAAAAATATTTATGGGGTGGCAAGAGGGAGGCAGGAATTTTTGAGGGGTGGCAACATATGGCAGACGTATATATACTGAATTTGATCACAGTTATCACAGTTTGATGAGAAATAGTATGTTTACACTACATAAGGACATGGGCTGCCATTTAAAAACTCACACAGACAAACTTAATCTCATGCAATCAATGTCTTGCATTTGAGGTTTCATGTGAAACAGTTCATATTAGGAATAAGTGTTGAGGGAGGTTCAACAAACCCTGAGTCTAACCCTGAACTCTGAGTTGATTTACCCTGAGATGGGAAACTCTGGAGTTAGTTCAGTCAACTCTGACTATGTTCACTCTGAGTTAAGCAGAAAATAAAAAGCCATCATCAATGGAGCTCTGACTCCACAATTCACCATGGCAACAGGTAAATAAACGACAGTGCCTCCATTTTAATCCAGTGGATGTAGAGATATAATGCATGTGTAGCAGACAGAACACGTTTATCTTTAAAAGAAGAGCCTGAGCGAGTAAAGTGTAAATAAGTTAACCATAAAGTTAATAAAAAAGTTTTATTCAGTGTTGTCTGTTTATTCATCATTTATCAGACTTACATTTCCTTAATGAAGATAAAGTGGTGGAATCTGACTGTGTATCAGGCTGTAGATACATTACATTATATTGATAATATATAATAATATATTTGTTTAGATTTAATCTGATGGGGAAAAACACAGGAGGCAGCAACTGAAAAATAGGAAGATTTAAAACATATAGCCTAGGCTATAGATCAAAGACATAAAGACATGACTGTAAACTCACAGTCTGACCCAGTAATAATATGTTTGGTGGTTTGCACTTGAAAAGACGTTGAGGTTAAAATACAGTAGATTTTAAAATGTTGGACATCTATTTGTATCTTGACTCAAAAGCATTCAGTGACTTTATTTCAGCTACAAATGTAGTAAATTTAAAGACACTGGAATGCTGCACCATTGCTCACTCAGAAATATTAACATATAATCCCCAATATTAGGCTATAGGAATTATGTTCCATCAGTGCGACCCATGACATCAGTGATAGAGATCATTAGTCATTGATACTACGTGTCTAAAGCTTCATACAGATTTTTAAAATGTAAATAATTAGACCTACACATTATGTGCAATAAACATTTCGAAGTTGCTCCCAACAGACTGACAGTCTGATCCTTGTGCACAGTGTTATAAACAATAATAAATAATAAAAGGACAGAGATTTGATTCTGAGCTGAGGATGAATTCTCGCTCTGTAATATTTGAATGTAAAGACAAAAACTGATGTCCAAAGAAATTACTGATGTGCATAAATTCAGTAGCCTAATTTAAGACAGTCCTGAGAAACAAACTAATATCCAGCAGGATTTAGACTGTGACAGACGGTAAATCTCCGCTAATTAATGTTCTTCGATACAAGCTTTGACACGGACTGAATGAATGAGGAAATGAAACAGCGTGTAAGAGGGAGGAGACAGAAAAACCTAACCTGCTCACAGACTCAGTTGCCATGGTGATTGACTCAGAGTTTGATTTACTTCTTTCTGGAACTGAAAACCCAGAGTTTCCCTCATCTCAGGGTTAACTTACTCAGCGTTCTTTCTGGAATAGGCTGCCCCTCTGGCTCCACTCAGTTTTACAAACAAAGCGCTGTCTTGCAGCTCTGGCGTTATCTTGTGCTGCATTCACTGCACAAGATAACGAGAGATTCGCGCTCGTAAATGTCAAATTGGCCATAACTTTTCTGTGAATTCTTTGCTGCCAATGCAAGGCTTTCTTTTAGGGTGGCAGCTGCCACCCCATGCCACCCCGGTAGATCCGCCCATGGTTGGAAGAAGTATTCCAGCAAGTTTTCTTTATTTTGCCCACATGCCAGGAATTTTCTCCACTGCTTTGGTGTTTTTTGGTCATCTCCATATATTTTGATTTTTTGACAACCCTCTTCTGCCCTCCTACTTCGCTCAGCATTTTTGATGCTTTGGATTCTGTATGTGTCGCATACAAAATGAAGCTCTGTGGACTTGGTTCCTTTAGCTGAGTTAACTAATGTCCTCAGTACATGGTCAGCATATAGGCCAAATGTTGGTTGTGGCTTTAGCTGTTGCACTAGTGCCATAGCATCCCAAATCCAAACTGAACCATCTGGAATGTTCTTCTCTGATGCAGGTGGTCTGATCTCCTCCTCCAAGATGTGCATCAGCTTGGCTTTGTTGGTTTTTACCAGCGAGCCATCAAAGTTGGCCAGTGACTGTGGCAAAGGACCCAGACTGTAAGTGAGCATTTCATCTATGTTAATTTGTCTAACATTGCCCACAACAATTAACCTGGCAAACAAGTTGCGGTGAGATGTCAGAGTGATTTCTTTTCCTCTGACTTTTGTGACTGTACTGTGGCCAGTGTCTTTGAATGTTTTCATTTTCATTTTCTTGATCGGGTCGTGGAATGATGCCTCTGCCTTGACGATCCTTTTTTCACAAAAGTCTGTGAGAGCCTTAACACCACTTTGTTTTGACCCCAGTAAGTCTTCAGCAACATTATCGGATGCCTGTTGACCAGAGGAGATTTGATAAAGAGACTGTCCATTCAGCGAAGGGTCGAAGGGATTGACCATATTTTGGATAGTGGTGATAATATTCAACACATCAGCCTCATCTCTCTGCAGTCTTGTGGTGTCCAGCTCAGAGTTTAGATACAATACTGGGCACTGTCCAGCCATTGATTTACATTCAAGTGTGATGGCTGCCCACTCATGTTGTGTTAAGGTCCATCTGTGAACTGCACCCTTGTTTAGAGAGAACCCACTGATGCCTCCCTTTGTCTTTGAATCGTGATTGGCTGTTTGTTCAATGACTTGATCACATGCAGTGCTGGCAAAACCATGTTTCTGATGCCTTTGTGCCACAAAGTCACCTGAAAGAAGCTGCTGGTGTGCTGAAGGATGTGTGTCTTCCAGATTGGTCATCTCAACCCAATATGCTGTGAGATATCTGACATAACTGACTTTATCACATGCAAAAAACCATGGCAGCATACACTGCACAGTTGACAAATGGAGAGCCCAGTTTCCCTCTCGGGTTGCTCTGATGAAGAGAAGCAAGTTTTCCACCATTTCAATGTATGTGCTCCAAAATGTGAAGGTCTGGTTGGAGTTGTTTTCTTCCACAAAAACTTCGTAGCTTTTCAGCAACTGCAGAAATACATCAGACGTAAGCATGGCATTGAACTCTTCACTTGGAAAGGTCTTTACCAAATCTGTTGCAACTTTTAAAGCTGCCGCATGGTCCTCTTGTGTGAGAGTTCCCAGGTATGCCTGCCAGCGCAATCTCTGCAGTGCTTCCATCAGGAGCTTGTGTGCCCGTATGCTCCTGTTGTAGTGATGGCCTGAGATAACTCCATCAATAGAACCTGCAGCCACAACTTCAGATTCAATCAAGACATCCTGTAAGCCTGCATCAGCAAAAAGCTTCCCAATACAGGAAAGATATGCCATAGCTGTGTGAAACTCTCCCATCCTTATTACAAGTCTCTCTGAGAAAGTGCTTGTCTGCCAACGTATCTCTTGGGCCTTAGCATATATGGCTTGATCCATAACTATCACTATTTCTTTTTGTTTCAGATTGTCAGCAATAGCAGTGGAGTGGCTCAGGATGGTGTGGACAGTGTTGAGATCTGTTGGGCTGGCATCAATGACAGGTAGATAGCCTACATTTGTAGAGGGTAGGATTGTGTCCTGCTTTAACATTATGTTAAAACCTGTCCATCCAGGAATGACTTTCCCCTCAGCCTCCTGTACTTTCATTAGGAAGAATGCAGCATCCATTCTCCTTCCAGTGGTTTGGGCATCTCTGTATTTGTCCTGCTGGAGATCTACCTTGAGCACTACATTCTGTGGACCAGACCTCCTTCCTCTTGTGTAGGTTGAAAGATTTAGTGGAGGAGGATGAACAGATTGCGCTCTTGTTCTTTGTCTGGATGATGTAGAAGGTAAAGATGCTGACTCACTAGCCATGGTCTGCTGAATAATTATTCCATTGGTGTTGTGCGTTGTTCCTGAAAGTGTCTCCTCTCCAAAGTCATTATTATCCCAGACAAGTGTGGCAGGTAATTCAACCCTGATGTTTT
Source organism: Epinephelus awoara (assembly GCA_035609425.1). Lineage (NCBI taxonomy): Eukaryota > Metazoa > Chordata > Actinopteri > Perciformes > Serranidae > Epinephelus > Epinephelus awoara. Next base: position 287,695 of record CM069299.1, on the reverse strand, counting down.
CTGGGATGTATATATCTCCTCTCTCCACTTGTAGGTGAGCAAGGGCTGTATCATGCTCAAGAACCTGGGAGTTAGATGAGCAGTGGCCAAGACCATTCAACAAGGGTGACGGCTGCATGATATAAAAGACGAGACCTATCTGTCGTGATGGTGGCATTATCAGGCTGTCTTTGAGTCATCAGTGATATTTCTCCTTCACTGTCTTCAGATGAGGAGGAAGAGGAGGAAGTGGCAACTTCATGAATGATCTCCTCAGCTGTCAGATCATCAACATACACAAGATATGTTGTAGATGTCTTTTGAAATCTCAAGAAAGGATGAGACTTTTGAAGTCTTGCCTTGAGTAAGTGAGCCTTGTATGTTGGAATGTTAACTCCCTCCATTTCCAGAACAACATTCTTAAAAAGCATATTCAGCTTTGAGAGCCAAAGCACCTCCTTAAAAGCTTCTCCTCGATCACTGTTTTACAGAAATGCTTGTACCCATTCTCATACAAGTTGCTTTCTGTGTTCTCACTTTTCTTTTTTGACAGGTAGCGTGTGTAGTCTCTGAAACAGGAGAAGTGGTATCGTGCTTCACTAGCCACTAGGTCCCTGTCAAGAATGTGTAGAAGCAGACTCTCATCCTGTCTTTCTTCAGCAGCAAGAAGTAACTTCCCTGCAGTGAGTGTTTCACACCGAGAAAGTTTTTCTTTTATTCTCTTCCGGCTGTGTGCTTCATATTTGTATTTTTCATGTTTGCAAATCAAACATTGTATTGGGAGCAGGTGTGGTGCTCTCTCAGACGTGTGGAAGTCACTTGTGTGAGATCTTAGAGCTCGTGTCTTTGCCGGAGCTTCCTCACCATCCTCTGTCTCTGTTGCTACTTCTAGCACTAAAAGACAAACAGAAGACATCCACAGATTCAGGCTTCACCTTGGTTTGAGGCTGTGCACCATTCTTATTCCCCTACATCACTGGGTTGTGACATCACAATTGTTGTATGTGAAGACACATACTTTATTCATATATGTAGTGTTTGTTACAGCAACACTCTGTAACTTTGACCAGGACCCGTGGCTTCAAAAACACGAAACTATGCAAGTTAATACGTCGCACAAAACAGCAATTTTAGTAGAACCGGGTCATATTTTATGGAGAAAATGTCCTCTGGTTTCCCCACTGATGTCCTAGACTGCTTGGCCTCAACTCTGTGATTCACAGAGGTTCCTGAAAGCAACATGTGGGCTGCCTGCAGACCGAAGCTTATTTAGCAGAGCTGTCCCCAACTACCCACTGCTGCAGCGGTTTTACTAAAATTGCTGTTTTGTGTGACACTTAAACGTGCATGGTCAAGTTTCAGTTTTCGAAGCTGCGTGTTGCAGCCAAAGTTGCATACTGTTGCTTTAATAGTTGGCTTAGTACTTATGTGTCAGAAATAGGGAGTACTAATGCTTGCATATTTCTCTTAAATAGGTCCCATACTATTCCGTCCTACCTCACTTGGGGGGAAAATAGCAGTTGTATGAAAATGCTGGGATTTTACTTTTGTGTTATTTCAGTAGATCATCTGAGATTAGGGTGACCAGACATCCCCAATTTGGGTGACCTGTCCCAAGCTAGAGCTGTCCCCAGAGATGTCCCCAATTTCAACTGTGGATTAAAAAAACACAAGTGAAATAGATGCCACAGCTCTGATTCTGGTTGCGCACAGACTAATGCAGTACTACCTGTGACTGCTATGTGGGTTGCATTGGCAGAGTGGCGCTGTCTGTATTTTTGCTCATTTACTCCACAGACAGAAGACAGAAGCTATTTTATGAGGGCAAAAGAAGAAATAAGTCAGAGTTGGAGCGGACTGAAGACTTATTTCACTGACAATAACATATACTGTTGCTGGTGTTGCTGAATTATAGTGAACTGTGAAAATTACCGTGTGTGAGAGCCATTTGTATTGAATGTGTTTATTTGTATTTTTTGTTACACTCCCGCCACTTGGGGGAGTAGTGGTACTGGCAGCAACAGAGTTTATATAATCAAGGTGTAATCACACACAGGTGTTGCTGTGTGGAGGCGAAAAGTTTTTTGACTGTGCTGCATGCACCAGGTGCTGTGGAGATGACTGTTGAGTTATTTTGTTTGCTTATTTTTGGTTTATGAATTAAAAAATGGCTGTACCTGAACTGAATGAAAGTAAGTAATAAATCAACATTGGAAATATCGTCTGTAGTGCATTGCACGCGTCATAAATTACCTCAAATGGCAACCATGGTGGTGGCCTTTTTTTGATAGGCAAAGGGTCACTACACCGTGTGATAACTATTACAATATATAATGATGTGACTCTGTTTTAGGAGAGGAAGATTACTGATAGAGTAAAAGAAAGCAGGAGGTAAAGAAATGTCCTTTTAATGACAAGGTAACAAAATACAAAACATTAATGACAAGATGACAAAATACAAAACATTAATGGCATATTTAATGACTTCTGTATTCTGAACTTGAAATGTCCCTGCTTTTCATTTCAGAAATCTGGTCACCTTATCTGAGATGAAATGGAAATAACAACTGCGTGTTTTCCCTGGCTGTTTTTAATTAATGTAGTTTTTGAATGTTACTGAGCGGTTTATTGGACTTCAGAAGTAATGTGAATGAGTGAGGGGCTTAATTTAAGTTGCACTTTTCTTCATCTCAACAGTGTTCACTGCAGCTAGATGGGCAATTGACTCCCTCCTGTGATGGAATCAAGTGGGTGAGAATGCAGTGATCTGATTTATCAAATAGATTTTGACTAGGGTTTTGCTCATTTGAGTAGAGTGAAATACAAAGCTTATGTCTGAACAGTGAATTATGCACAATAAACTTGAGTTGTCAGAACCTGATCATGTGAGAGGATGTCATTGTAGCTCCTAATTTCTTTTCTTTGTTCACAGATTCAGCATTCAAGATCCACATTTACAGTTTCACACTGCACGTTTGATACCAACCTTCTGTTCCCTTTTCCTTTTGAATAAAAGCTTCCTTTTCTCTTCTCTTCTGGGCTCGTTTTATTTTTGTTATGTTAGTAAAATGGATGCAGCAGTCCCTGTGATAGCCAGCATTAGCTGGTATGGCATATTCAGCAGGTTCCTGGCTGTGAAAGTTAAATCTCTGCACTGCCTCTTCAGCTATAACACTCTCTTCAGTGCCTAAATCTTTCCACTCAAACACTGATTTAATAAATTTTTGCCATCCTGTGTCTGTAAAAGGAGTGATCGGTCCATCTCTCTGAATTAAATGCATACAGCACTCAATTTCTTATGCTAATGTGATGCTAGCAAACAAATAAATAAAAAAAATAGCAACAAAGATTAATCTAGTGGCGGGAGAAGGGTCATTTTTTATGACGTTTCATCATTTTGACAGATAAATGACAGGTGAAGTTCCCAAGCAAGATAACAGACCTTAAATTTGTGAAATCAGATATGTTTATTTTGTATAAAGCTCACAGAAAAAATATACATGGTATTTAAACAGACTGTAACGTGTAAAGACCAAGTTATGTATTGAAGACATAAGACTTATTAGGACTTATTATTATTATTAGACTTATTAGGCTATGTAACTTATGTATGGCTCTACATGCAGCGCCATTTTTCCAAGTTCTTTTTTTCTTTTTTCCAAGCGTCCCATTGGATGATAACTACAATCACGTCATGCATGTCGGACCCCGAACGTAGCTGTCTGGTCTGTTTGCCGGAAAAAAGGTAACGGGATAAAGTTACCGATCTACAAAAATGCGCAAGAAGTACCGGTGGCAACAATTTTCTTTTGATTTATTGAAAACTTAAGAAGTTGTCAACAAAAATCTGGGTCCTCCCCCGATAGGGATCGTTTAAGTACAAGGAATCGCGGCTTCGGCCCACCGCCTAAGTAGTGGGAGGAGCTGACTGCTGTCAAACCCTACGGTGGACTGGGAAGGACATTCACTACCGGTCACATTCTATCCCGGGGTTCTTAAATTGGCAGCCCGACAATTTATTAAGACCAGGGTCTAAAGAGAGCTGGGGTGGAAACACTAGAGCCAAGTATCTGGGAATTTGTAGCCCCATTTGCCCTACTCCTTACTGTCACTGGCAAATGGTGAGGGTTAGAATGTTTACCAGCTGTCTCACGAGGAGACTTCCTTACCATCTCAGGACATGGAACTGAAGAGGAGCTGGTACCTGCAGAGGCCTCGGGAGGGGCTGCTGTAGGTACTGCTGAGGGCAGCATTGGGTCCACTTCAGATGGAGCCTGTGTGCTGACAGGCTGGGAATTTTCCGGTCCGGGTGCACGCCTGACTGCCACCCACAGGCCCTGCTCTTCAGTGTCAGGGCTTATAGTTGGACTATGCCTTTCTACAGGGCCGGGAAGCACGTCAGAAGCGGGTACAGGTTCGAGCATGGAACGATGAACATGACATACCACTGTTAACTTATGCTGTGGAGCCACAGCATACACTAAACCGCCTCACTCGGGAGGTCTCACCACCAAGACATCAGGGGCCCAGGCATCCTGGATTTTATTTCTCCCTTGATGGGAGTGATCCCATAGGTAGACAGGTTGTCCTGTGGGTAACAACTCCTCCTGGGCCTGCTTCATCCTGTTCCGGGCATTCTCCACTGCCACCTTGCTGATGCTCCCGGACCCAGTTGCAGACTTCACCCAAGGTTGGCTCTTCCACACAGCCTAACAGGAAATCTACAGGTAGCTGGGGTTCACGGCCAAACATCAACAAGAAGGGGGGTTGACCTGTAGTTCGGTGTGGCGTGGTGTTGTAGCTGAACAAAGCCTGTTGGAGGTACACTGGCCATCTGTGCTTCTCCTCAGCTGACAGGGTGCGAAGGAGGTCATGGAGGGTCCTGTTAATACGCTCGCACTGACCATTTCCCTGACGATGATGAGGGAGTGGTTCTGGACTTCCTGATGCCATACAACTCACACAACTGTTGGATAATTGTGCTTTAGAAACTGCATCCCTGGTCCGAGTGCAGCTGTGCTGGAACACTATATTTGTAGAACCACTCCTTAGTTAACACGTCTGCCACTGTAGACCCGGCCCACTGGTCTCGGGTGGGGACAACCTGGGTAAACTTGGAGAAAACATCAATCAGCACTAGCACTTGTTCCCTCCCATCCCTGGCTGGATCTAGAAATTAGATGTCAATAGTCAAGATTTCATTAGGTCTGGAGGCTAACAAATGACCCATAGGAGCTCGGACCTGTGGCTGTGTATTTTTAGCGACACTGCATCTCTCACGTTTGGTACCAGTCTTTGATCATTTTGCTCATACCTGTCCAGTGTGCAGCTGTTGGAACACTTCTTCCCTCAGGCTCTCTGGGAGAATCAGCTGGTACACCCACTCTCCACCATCAGGGCGCCAATGCATCCTGTGCAGCGGGCCGTTCCTCAAAGTGAGCCAATCCCACTGGTGCAACAGCCCCAGTACTGCAGGGTGCAGTCCCTGTCTCTCTACACGGCCTGGCACCCACTGCTGCTGGAAGAAGAGGAGGACAGCACAAATGGCTGGGTCAGCTTTCTGCAGTGCTATCAGGTCATCAGTGGAACACTCTGGGGCGGCAGCGATAGTATGTTGGACCACTGACCCTGCCTCCCCAACAGCTCCTCGAACAGTCTCTGGCACAGGAGTCCCAGGGTGGGCTGGGCAGGTTGCTTCTTCACCCTAGGATGGATATTGCCTAGACAAGGCATTCGCGTTGCCGTTGCTGCGCCCCGACCGGTACCGCACAGTGTAATCAAAGGCCGCCAGCTCAGCCAGTTGTACTCAAGTGGCTGAGGAGGTTGTCATCAGTCCATACCATGCACTTGTGGCCCAGCATATACTCACGGAACTTGTCTGTCATGGCCCATTTCATGGCCAGGAACTCTAGTTTCATGGAGCTGTAGTTTTTTTCTGCAGAATGGAGGCTCCGGCTCCCGTAGGCAATGGGTCTGACCTTCCCATCCTGCTCCTGAGAGTAGTACTGCCCCCAGACCATCATGATTGGCATCCATCTCTAAGATGAAAGGAAGGTCAAAGTTAGCATAAGCTAATACAGGTGAAGGCACCAACTTCTCCTTGAGCTGTCTGAAACTGCGTTCACACTGGGGGGTCCAGGCATCCCCCAGAGCAACCCCCTGACCTCAACGGTTCCTCTTCCCTGTGAGATCAGCAACTACCTTATGGAGCTTGGCAAACCCTTCAACAAAACATCTATAGTAGCTGGCAAAACCCAGGAACGACTTGAGTTCAGACAGCATACTGGGAGTTGCCCAGTCAGCCACTGCAGCAATCTTCTTCGAGTCTGTACAGACACCTGTGGCAGAAACTACATGCCCCAAGTATTGTACCTGTTGTTGGAAAAAAATGACATTTTTCCAGCTTGGCCTTTAATCCTTCCTTCTGGAAACGGTCCAGAACTAGGTCCAAGCAGTGGAGGTGCTCGTCCACTGTGGAAGAACACACAGCAACATTATAAAGGTACAGCAGCAGGGCAGTTGGTCACCAAACATCCGCTCCATAAGTCTCTGAAATGTGCTGGGGGCATTGCATAAGCCAAATGGCATCCTATGAAACTGAAATAGGCCAGATGGGGTACAGAAAGCTGTTTTCATTTCATCTTGCTCTGTGACTGGGACCTGATGGTAACCGCTGGCCAAATCAATAGTGGAAAACCATTGAGCCCCTGACAGAGCATCCAAGGACTCCTCAATCCTTGGTAGGGGAAAAGCATCCTTCCGTGTTTTGCCATTTAACAGTCTGTAGTCCACACAGAGTCTCAGGCTGCTGTCCTTCTTCCTAACTAAGACAATAGGAGAGGCGTAGGGGCTACAGCTTTCCCTTATAACTTGGCTGTCTAACAGGTGACGTATGTGGGTTCTAACTTTGTCATAGTCAGAGTTCGCCTGTACCTTTGCCTAATCGGCATGTTATCAAGTAAGGGGATGTCGTGCGTCACAAGGTTAGTGCAACCAAGGTCCAGGTCAGAAGCTGCAAACACAGTTTGCACATTTTGCACGATCTAGCAAAATGGACCTCACCTTTCTCTGGTCTGAGTCAGAAAGTGCAGATAAATCCATAGCCTCAATGTACTCTCTCACTAGGCTGCCTTGAACTGCTTGTGTGGAAATTGTAGCTGTGACCCCACCCGACTCATGTTCTACTGTAGAGATTCTCTCTGGTAAGCTTACAATCTGCGCCTGACTCAGGAGTCCTATGGGGTGGCGGGAATGTAAAAGGACGTCTGTCTCGCCTACATTCACCACTGGCATATACACTGTGCCTCTAGTCACAGTGACCATCGCTGGGGAGATTAGCACACACTCAGGGAGGGACCTACCTATCATCAAGGGGCTCAATCAAGGCAGCACCTGAGGACTCACTAAAGTGAGAAGAACATGTAGCCACAACCCACTTAACTGCACCCCCCGGTATAGTAATGGGATGTCTACCTCTCACCCGGGCCAACCCTGTCTTGGCTCGCGTTGAACAGGACTGAGCATGGTGGCAATGTTGGAGTGCCTGCTGCCACGAGGGAGGGGCCTGCTGCACTATGGGGAGGTCAAAGAGGTCAGTACCATGTTGAGTGAATAGCTGCTGATAACACTCCCTAATTACATTCATGCCCAAGACACCAGGGGCACCTGAGGGGCAGGTTTGGCCTGGTGGGGTTTCCTGCATCCTGAGCAGCAGAGATGGCTGCTGTGTGGTGTGAGGACTGAGGCCGCTGAACCTGGGAATCAACATGCTCATGATTGCATTCATTGGCATAGTGACCTGGTCACAATGGACAATGCCTGCATATAACAGTGTTTGGGCGTGCTGGTCTAGCAGGGGGCCTATTGTGGGGCCTGGACACAGCCTGTAGTGCCAGTAGACCCTCTGTCAGTTGATTAAGCTGCTCCTGTTGTTTCTGTAACATTTGCTTTAACTTTGCCATTTCTGTGTTACTAGAACGAGTAGCTGCCCAAGCCTCAGAACACTGCATGGCACTAAAGGAGGGAACTGAATGACTCCTGGCTCTAGGCTCATCAGGTCATCCCTCCCGCTCCCAGCGAATGGCCTCTGCTCTTATGTCTAGGAGAGTGTAATCAGGATGTTGCTGGACTATCTGTTTTAACTCCCTGCGAAGGTTAGCATCATGAATGTGTTCAACAAATTGATCTCTAAGAAGGATGAGGGCACCACGCACCCCTCTTGGGGCAACAGCATTCAACCTTTTCCATGAGATAGTACAAAGCATGTGAAAACTCTTGAAGAGACTCTCCCTCCTACAAAACTCAGTCTATGGGGACCCAAGGCAAGGAAGCACCGGCACTCAGCAAATCCCTTGAGGTGCACACTTCTGTTTTGTTTAAACCACAAAAAAAAAATGAACCAAAAAAAACCTACTCAAGTAAATTATGCAAAACAAAAGAACTAAACCAAATCTTTGTCTCATAAGCCCACCTAGACCGTCACTGTATCCTGCCGACAATGCCAGAATGTGGCCAGAGCCGTGTCAGGGCTCAGAATTAAGTTTGATTAGTTACTTTGGAGTTACATAAATTATAAGACTCACTTAAATCATCTAAAAGGCCACAGTTCCCTCAAAATGATACAGGTGACAGTCAAATAATGGTGAAGGACAAAGGGCTTCCCCTAAGATTACAATCTTTATTACACTAACAGCACATTTAAAATAAACCAAACTTTAATTAATCTAACCGGTTTAAAATACAGAAGTTTAGCAATTCAGTTTGTCCATGAGGGGGACAAATACAGAAGGGATAAGTTAGTAAGGAGGCAAGGGTGTGGCCGCCTAGAAGTTGGGATTGGGAAATGCAAGTAGATTTTGGGGGAAAGCTTGTTGTTCCCCAGGAAATAGTTTGTACCAAGTCAGGGGCGGATCTAGAAAAATATTAATGGGGTGGCAAGAGGGGGGCAGGAATTTTTGAGGGGTGGCAACATATGGCAGACGTATATATACTGAATTTGATCACAGTTATCACAGTTTGATGAGAATTAGTATGTTTACACTACATAAGGACATGGGCTGCCATTTACAAACTCACACAGACAAACTTAATCTCATGCAATCAATGTCTTGCATTTGAGGTTTCATGTGAAACAGTTCATATTAGGAATAAGTGTTGAGGGAGGTTCAACAAACCCTGAGTCTAACCCTGAACTCTGAGTTGATTTACCCTGAGATGGGAAACTCTTGAGTTAGTTCAGTCAACTCTGACTATGTTCACTCTGAGTTAAGCAGAAAATAAAAAGCCATCATCAATGGAGCTCTGACTCCACAATTCACCATGGCAACAGGTAAATAAAAGACAGCGCCTCCATTTTAATCCAGTGGATGTAGAGATATTAATGCATGTGTAGCAGACGGTACACGTTTATCTTTAAAAGAAGAGCCTGAGTCAGAGCGAGTAAAGTGTAAATAAGTTAACAATAAAGTTAATAAAAAAGTTTTATTCAGTGTTGTCCGTTTATTCATCATTTATCAGACTTAATGAAGATAAAGTGGTGGAATCTGACTGTGTATCAGGCTGTAGATACATTACATTATATTGATAATATATAATAATATATTTGTTCAGATTTAATCTGATGGGGAAAAACACAGGAGGCAGCAACTGAAAAATAGGAAGATTTAAAACATATAGCCTAGGCTATAGATCAAAGACATAAAGACATGACTGTAAACTCACAGTCTGACCCAGTAATAATATGTTTGGTGATTTGCACTTGAAAAGACGTTGAGGTCAAAATACAGTAGATTTTAAAATGTTGGACATCTATTTGTATCTTGACTCAAAAGCATTCAGTGACTTCAGCTACAAATGTAGTAAATTTAAAGACACTGAAATGCTGCACCATTGCTCACTCAGAAATATTAACATATAATCCCCAATATTAGGCTATAGGAATTATGTTCCATCAGTGCGACCAGTGACATCAGTGATGGAGATCATTAGTCATTGATACTACGTGTCTAAAGCTTCATACCGAGTTTTAAAATGTAAATAATTAGACCTACACATTATGTGCAATAAACATTTCGAAGCTGCTCTGACAGACTGACAGTCTGATCCTTGTGCACAGTGTTATAAACAATAATAAATATAAAAAGGACAGAGGTTTGATTCTGAGCTGAGGATGAATTCTCGCTGTGTAATATTTGAATGTAAAGACAAAAACTGATGTCCAAAGAAATGACTGATGTGCATAAATTTAGTAACTTAAGACAGTCCTGAGAAACAAACTAATATAAAGCAGGATTTAGACTGTGACAGACGGTAAATCTCCGCTAATGAATGCGCTTCGATACAAGCTTTGACACGGACTGAATGAATGAGGAAATGAAACAGCGTGTAAGAAGGAGGAGACAGAGAAAACCCTAACCTGTTCACAGACTCAGTTGCCATGGCGATTGACTCAGAGTTTGATTCACCTCTCTTTCTGTAACTGAAAACCCAGAGTTTCCCTCATTTCAGGGTTAACATACTCAGAGGTCTTCCTGCAATAGGCTGCCCCTCTGGCTCCACTCAGTTTTCCAAACAAAGCAGTCTCTTGCCGCTCTGGCGTTATCTTGTGCTGCATTCACTGCAGTCGGACATTGGAGATTCGCGCTCGTAAATGTCAAATTGGCCATAACTTTTCTGTGATTTCTTTGCTGCCAACTGGGGTGGCAGCTGGGGTGGCAAGGCTTTCTTTTAGGGTGGCAGCTGCCACCCCATGCCACCCCAGTAGATCCGCCCATGGTCATAACCAAAAGCTACAAAAATAAAAAGTTTTGAGAAGGCTGCTCACTGCTGAAAATAACTGGCCCATTGATATTTCAATTGAGTCCAAGTGAATTTGTAATGGAATAGCCCTGGTCTACAGCTTCACTGCAGGTTGCAGGTGTAAAGAGATATAGGGCCCTATTTACACAAGTTAAACGCATTATCTCAACAGCATTTACTTGCGTCCAACTCCATTTTTGCTCTTTCCATGACATGTGATTGGAGTGCAAAATTAGGTGCAAGGGTGTGTTTAGTCCCTTTATTGATCATAGTGGTTTTCGGGGCATAACATGAATTTAACCAATCAAAGTGTCATCTCCCATTCCCTATAAATGCCAGGTGTGCCTGCACCTGGTGCATTGCTATTTACACTGCGGATTCTGCAAATTGGAGAAACAAGGTTTTTTTTTGCTGAGGGTAATGCAGTAAGAGCAGTGATGTCACTGCAGGAAATAACGTGGGATATTTAAGCAGCAAAACTAAAAACTGTAGTTAATAACCTGAAAGAGGAAACAGAACTAAACATTTTGTATTAGAAGTAATCAGTGGGGTTGTGCTGCTCCTCGTGTTAATGAGCACAGCGTATTTCTTAATGTGGAGTCTGAGTGCAGCTCTGCAGCTCTGCTCTGATCTCTCCTATGTTCACATTTTGCAGCCCATTCACATGTCCTTGTGTGCGTAACCAGTCCGTTCTCATTCAGAGGTCATCAAATACTGCTGCTCATATGTGTCACTACGATACATCACCGGGTGGCATCAGTTTGTAATGAAGCCTGACAGTAACTTTTTACAGTATTATGTCACTCTGCCGGTTGGCCGGATGGCACCTGATCGCAGCAGTATGATGCGCCACTGGATGGCATCAGCTTGAAACTCTTTAACTGCATAATGGAAAGTCCCTCTAGGGTGGGCTGGAGGGATGGTAAATGGGTCCAACAAACCTCAGATTTTAACCCAAAAGTCCGGTGTTGGCTTCTGGTATAAATGTAGGGCCGAACCATGATTTTTTTATTCTAAGCCTAACCACCTGCTTTTGTTGCCTAAACCTAACCATGTGCTTTTGTTGACCTCCCTGTGTTGGCTGGAGCATCCTGGAATGTCAACAGCAGATGCAGGAGGATACCTAGCATGTAACATTTAGACATGTCAGTGGTGATATATGATAACTTGGGATGAGAAAGTGTTGGTGTAACAAGCAGAGTGTTCGTGTGTTGTGAACCTGTCTATGTAGGCACATTATACTATCTGAAAAATCCGCCCTTTAAATAGCAGGAAAATTCTATACCATTCTGACCTGAGAGCAGGCTTTGTGTTGGTCAATGGATCAATCTGTCTCTGCTGCCTCAAAATACCAATACACCAACAATGCACCTGGCCACACCTCATTTTAAGACCTACATACCAATGGGTACACAGATGGGCACACAGATGGGTACAAGTACATTTGCTACTTGTGCAATGTGGGTGCTGGCTGTGAAAATGACATCTGCATCAGTTTGAAACTACCAATGACAGTTGTGCTGTGCCGTGTGCCACTTTGCACTGGGTGTAAGCTAGGGCCCTGAGTCTCATTTCTTTCTTCAAAGTATTTGCCCCAAGCACAAGCTGACAGACAAAATGTTCAAGAGACCTAATTGGCATTTGGATAATGAGAAAACATGCAGCTGACAGGTGGAGGCATAGAGGGAAACATGAAAGAGCATCGAGAGACCCTGAAGAGCGAGACTGCAGATTAAAATCACTGGAGTGTACGGCAGAGAACAAACTGGTTATGTGTCAGAGAAAGATGAGACTGACAGAGATTCAGTGGGAAGTCACAGAGTTATTGCATGGGAGAACTTGAGATGACCCTCTGTAAAGCATCAAAAACATCCACAATCACACTGACTGCTGAGACACAAAGCACACTTTGAATGGTTGGTTGACTGGAACCGCTTTCAATTATTGGGAGTGTTGTGCTGGCTTTTGGCCTGTACGAGACACCCTGCAGTCCATAGGAGAATATAAACCCTTATTGTTCAACAGCCAAGATTCAGTCACTGCTGGATCCGGCTTGATTCATCACCTCTTGGTGTCAGTATCATTAAGAACAAGGTTTGCTCCAGTTGTGGCAATTTGTAGACTATGTCCTGCAGCCAAGTGCGATACATATTGAGTGTAATACTAGACTCATGTTTTTAACATACTGTAGCTATGGTTCCATACATTTTAAGCTTCATCTCATCATAGGCTTAAAGGCAACAAGTAAACATTGACACACTTGTGAGTGGGCGAGTATTTTCACAAAGAATGCTTAATGTATTCCAACCTATAAGGTAGTCATTTGAAGTTGAGAAGAAAGGAAAGTCTCGGAGTTCTGGGTTGGTGGTGTGCAGCAAGCAAACAGAACAATAAAAAAACTCCCTGGAAAAAAAAAAAAAAATAGATGGCACACTGATCTGACTAATCTTCAAGCATACACCAGAGAAGTTCCCATTAACACCAGTTTTTTTATCATTCATTTCAAACTATTCATAGAAGTGTGGGTCATTGTTTTGTCATATGTTTTATTTATTTATTTTTATATTATATTATATTTACACCAGTGTGAATGCTTTGCCTTAAAATGTACATATTTATTTGTTTGAAATCCAGTTGTATTTTGGTTGAGGCAGATATCTCAGAGACAGACGCAGTTCAAACTGCTGGATATCTTACTTGTATTCTGCTGCAATACATTCTCACTCTGACCTCGTCACATATCAACGATTGGTAATGACTTTTCATAATGAGATATGACATGCAAGGTTCCGCGGGTGCATTGGTTGTTGAAGCCCTGGGACAACTTCAGTCTGTTAAATGCACTGTCTGTTTCAAAATAAACCTCCCTTTTCACAGGAAAAGTACAGTTTGCATACAGTCTGATTCAAAAAAACGCACTGTACTCACAAAAAAAGCGCATGTTTGGGATCAGGAAAAAAGAACAGTGTTTGACTTTACAATCTTGCGGGAAGCGATCACCTGCCTCCCAGGTGAAAGTCGATAGTTGTTGGAGCCATTAACCACACAACCCACCCCACGCGGACTTACACCGTCTTAACTTTAGTCGTTGTCCCGCCACGTGTCCCCCTTCACAGGTGCTTTATTCTGATGTTCCAATTTCAGGACTTTGTCAATCGATATGTTCCTAATGACTTCATATCATTGTTTTCCGTTTCTGTTTTGATTAATACTTTTACTACAGTTACTTCTACTACCTACTACTTCTTTCTGCAGGTGCTCCGGCTTCTTCCCACAGTCGAAAGACATGCACAGGTGAAGTTAATTGGTGACTCTACATTGGCCATAGGTGTGAATGTGAGCATGAATTGTCTGGTTGTCTGTCTCTATGTGTCAGCCATGTGATATTCTGGCGACCTGTCCAGAGTCTCTTGCCCAGTATCAGCTGTGATAGGCTCCAGCCCCCCACAACCCCAACAGGATAAGTGGTTACAGAAAATGAATTAATTAATGAATGTTTGTCCATCCATCCATTTTCATCCGCTTATCTGTGGCCTGTGTTGTCTGGGGCTAATAGCTTCCTTCCTAGAATTTGGTGAACACTCATTGGAACATGCTAGCAAGTGCCCAGGTGTGCATCATTGAAGAGGCTCCGTCCTTAGTTCTGCCAAATAATGCACAAAGAATTGTGGGTCAGTGAAGATTCTCAGTCATCCAGGTCATGGTAATCATAGTGTTATATTGCAGGCAACTGGACTTGCTTGCGTTTCTTGAAGACGTTTTGCCTCTCATCCTGAACTGAAGAAGCCTCTTGGATGACAGGTGAAACGTCTTCAAGTAACGCAATCAAGTCCAGTTGCCTACAATATAGGATTTATGAAAGAATTGTGGGTACTTCATGGCCACTAATGATTCACACATGCATTGAAAATTCTCTGAAGGAAGGACTAAGTCCTTGGTAGAATCTGAAGGATCCTTGACACTGAAACAGTCCTTCAGCAGGATTCAATGACAGAGCCTCCTTGAAATTCTGCCTTCCTTGACTTTGAGAAGCACCACCTGTTTTCACAGTCACTCCTTGAGCCAAAGATGGAAGATACCCTCTGTACAAAAGGGAAGCAGTAAAACTGTAGCTAGCTAGAACCATAATTCCTTGTTGCTACTTACTGAAAAAACACAATCTGTTGATACTACATCCCAAGTTCAACTGGATTCATGCGTTTCCACTGGCCTCGTTGATTATAGATTATTGTTATGGAATGAAAATATAAATTATTGCCAATTATAAGCCTGCTTTTATTTTAGTAGGTTATCTCCTAATAATGCAAGTTAACTTCCAATCTCTTGTCCTACAAAATTAGGCGTGCTCAAGTAAGGTAGTTGCGCAAATGCAGCTGCAGTATTGGAAAGAGTACTATTAGTATAAGTAAATTAACCTTAATAGTAAAGTTACCATTTCCAAAAACCTACTTAAAAGAACCTCGTTAATTAATTACTCAAAGTACAAGTTACTTTCTGTGTGGGCCACTGCAAAATAATGAAAGAACAGCACTTGTTTTAGTGAGCAGGTCAGCTATTCAAACAAGTAAGGATAGCCTATAAGTGAGATATGAATTACATCCCACTCTCTCCCCATCTCTTCCTCTCTACTCCTCTCTTCCTTATCATAACATAGAAGATTAAAGTTTCACGTGAAAAATCAAAATTGCTAATGTTGGCTAGCTACCTCATGTTCACCGACAGTATGTGCAACTTACTTCAATGCAAGGTTTCCCCCAGAAAAGTTGACCAGGTTGCAAGTATCTTTTGACAGGGCCTGGCACGGACCGGAGAACAAATGTCTTTGTTGATTGGGGCCAGCAACACCTTAGTTTTGATTTTAATGATAACAATGCAACCAATTTAAATTTTTAAGTTTTTAATGTGTAAAATGTAACATTTGGTCTCATATGCATATGGGATGTGATGCAGATTTGATGTGTAGGCCAATAAGTGATTGAAATAGGGGGGGGCAAAACAAGATTTTGCATGGGGCCGCCAAAAAGCTAGAACTAGACCTGCTAGCTGGTGTGTCTGCTGGACAAGATCATCGGGAGAGGAGCAGCATATTGCCAAGGACAGAATGTGATGAAGAGATCACACTGCAGCCTTCAATCCCACAGGGGATGAAGAGTAGTCAATCAGTCAGTCAGTCAGTAAGTGGTTAATGTTAGTCACTGACAGTAGCCATATTTCCCATGCATTTCAGCGATTTTCACAAGGGACGCATGTGAGTAATTCAGTGAGACAATACATGTTTTTCAGCGAACTCCTCTGGTAATTTTATTAAAAAGCATGGCATATAGGTCCACAGTAACGTATTATTATCATCACTGGGCTACAATGAGTACCGGGCCATCAAATCAAGGACATGGAATTGTTTGCGCTTTTACGCACAGGTCGGTGGTGAAGTGACACACATGACTCGTGCTACTGATGGACGAGCCACATATCTCGGTGCCGCTTAAAAAAGGTAATACATCTGGCTACATCTTTGCCACATCAAATATCCGTGATCGCCTAGACCCGTGCATAAAAGCGCACACAATTCTGTGTCCTCTCACCACTGTGATTTGATGGTCCGGTTCTCATTGTAGCCCACTCTTATAAGACCCAACAATAATAATAATAATAATAATAATGATGATGATAATAACTTCCTGTGGGCATATATGCTATGCTTTTTAATAAAATTACCAGAGGAGTCGCTGAAAAGAAGGTAATGTCAGCCTGAATTACTCATGTGCATACTCGGTGAAAATCGCTGACACGCATGGGAAATGCGGCTCCTACAGGCTCGCCATAGCTTACTGTCAGTACTCATGGACCAGAATTAGGGATGGCTGACCGTCGAAATGGCGACATTTTGCAGTGGCGACCCTTCGGAGTGGCGATATGTAACCTGTTAACTGCAATGTTACCATTAAAATCAAATGTTAGCTAAGTGGTAATGTTTACCTCACTGACTTGGGTTGAAGTCCTTGTCAGCTGCGGCTGTCATGAGGTCAGAGGCAGGTGGCTCTGTGCGCGTGTGTGTGCAGTCAGTTGCATTCAAATGAGCTCCTCCCTCCGGACTTCATTACAGTTCAAACTAAAGTTGCAAACAACATTTGACACAAGGTGCCCATTGAGAAGTATGCTCTGAAGTGTGTTTCTCCTCATGAACCTTATTTAAATACTTGACTCCAATTGAATGAACATTCTTGTGCTGTTTTAACCTCAACTGACGTGGAAAATACTGGCAAAGAAGCTATTACAATAAGAGCAACCAGCTGAGATGTTTTCATTGTTATTCAACAATTGGAAGACCTCTCAGAGAAGAGCTGACCTTCTTGTTGGCTCACAGAAAATGGAGGTTAATGGTAATTAAATATTTGAAGAGGAAACTGAAAAATAGTTATAGAACACCAGTAATTGTAAGGTTGAGAATAGACAAAGAATGAGAATTACCTTTTCACACAAACACACCTACGTTTGTCATGCCCACATGCCAACTTCTTTCATTACTGTACATGTATAAGTTTCTCTTTGTATTGCTCCCTCATATTATCTTGCTGCCTCCTCAGAAATAGCTGGGACCATTTCTATGTCTTTTCAGTGTGAGCAAAGCACTTTTCATGCTGTCTTTTCATTGCTTTGTTGAAACAATGCCTTGAATATCCAAAATGCACCTTAGAGTAATTTGTTCCACCTTAACATGAGGCCCACTCTGTGTCTGCAGCCTTAGTATAGAACCTACAGTGCTGGGAACTGAGCTTGTCAGTGACATATATATATAAGTAGTATATAGGGACCAGCTGTGCACACGTGTGCGAATTATGAATTATGGATTATGAATTATGAAATATGGATTAATAAATCATAATAATTATAATAATTAATTAATAAATAATAACCCCCCCCCCCCATGACAACCACGTCATATGAAGTCCTGCTCTCATTGGTTTAACCATAGCGCCTCCTTCTGGGGGATGGTTATGAATGAAACTGTAGCTATTGGCTAATCACAAGCCCCCCCCATGACAACCACGTCATATGAAATCCTGCTCTCATTGGTTTAACCATAGCGCCTCCTTCTGGGGGATGGTTATGAATTAAACCATAGGTATTGGCTAATCACAAGCCCCCCCCCCTCCCGCAGTCCCGTCGTATGAAATCCTGCTCTCATTGGTTAAACATAGCACCTCCTTCTGGGGGCGGTTTTGAATGAAACCGTAGTAGCCTACTCCAGTACTGTAGCCAATCAGACTGCGAGGCTAGACCAACAACTTTGCATCTGTTTGATGAAATAAACATTATTCAGACATGTCCGGGCAAATTATGCGAAGAAAGTACTGTAGCCGATTAGACGGCGAGGCTAGACCATCAACTTTGCATCCGTTTGGTGGAATAAACATTATTCAGACATGTCCGGGCAAAGCACGCGAATAAAGTACAGTAGCCAATCATACGGCAAGGCTAGACCAACAACCAATCAAGGTTTAGTGATGTGTGACGTGTTTGCTTATTGTTTTACCCAAGTGTACAAAACCCCTATGAAACAAGCAGAGGACACCCTTTTTTTTATAAAACAAAAAAGGCTAGGTTGCGTGACACACTGCGGACCCTTTTCTACTGCTTTACTGTGGATGATGGCTTCAATTAACGGTAAGCTGCCTAAACTATATTGGATAACATTGCTCTCTAGATACTTAATTTTTCTCAGAAAAACATTCTAAAAACAACATTATTAGGTGCAGTTGCTGACGATTCCGGAGTTGAAAACCGTGCTCCTACACCCCAACACAGCAGCCTTAAGTTAAAATAACATTTTTTTGTGTGTGTGTGTGTGTGTGTGTTACTTATTTTCATTATTACTATTATTAAATTCTAAACCAAATGAATGTATTTTCGTTTTAAATCTTGACCTAATGAATGTATTTATTCTAAATAATGGTATTACTTTCCAGGTGCAGCACAAAGACACTCACTTTCGTTAAAAAGCCTCAGAACAGACCCTCCAGCCTCTGCTGCTAGACATTTTATACCGTGAGACTGTTTTTTATATTTATCATTAATGGGGGGAATTCTTGCGGCATCATTGCAAACATCTGTTTTACCTCCTCTTTCTCCAAAGCGCAGGCCACTGAGACCCCTCCAACAGTTTTCTAGCGGGTTTAACACGTAAGACACAATGTTTTAACGCTACTTTATATGAATATCAGGCTAATATGCATCGGATACAGAATACTGCTAACATATCGTTTTTTCTATTTCCATAACAGTGCCTGTGCGACTCGTCAGGACTACACAGCTGGGTTACGCCGTCAGGACAAGGATTTCTCACGTAAGACACGCCGTTATATAACAATAATAATAATAGCAGCCTTATAATAATAATAATATTAATAATAATGATAACGTTAATGTTGTATTTTTTTTTAATAAACAGTGCTCAACCGCCTGAGCTGACGGCCACGCAAGAAACAAGCGCTGCGGTAGCGGCATTACTGTTTGCCCAGGGATTATCTGGTGGTGAATCGTGGAGCGCACAAGGATCAGGCGGTGTAGAACCGGCTCCAACGACTGTTGAGGAGTGCTTCAACGGCCGAGAGGAAGCCGGTGGAACAGTGCGCGCCCAGCGAGGAACACGTCCCATCTCCTCCTCCTCCTCCGCGCCGTCGGCTATTTCAAGAGGGAATATCTACAGAGGCGTTGTGGAGCCACTCTTCCCACCACAGGACACCAGCCTACAGCATCAGCACGACGTAAGCAAAGACCTGTTTTCTACAAGTACACCTGTGAAAGCCGGCGTTGTTGATGCTGGTGCTGCTTCTGCTCCCGCAGCGGGGAGAGGTGTGTGTGTGGGGAATCTACCCACAATCCCCACATTATTAAGAGGTGATGATTATATTCCAGATTTTGATGACCTGTTAGACAGTACTGGTGAATACAGACACAGTAACTTAGCCAATTTACTGACATTATCTCCTATACCCGCATCATCTCCTCCCCCTCCCGCTGTTTTTGCTGATGTTGTTGTTGCAAATGGTGAGGAGGAGAGCATAGTATTTGTTGACGCATATCCAGGCCAAGCCTCCACCCCGCCGCTGCCCCCCAGGGTCCTCACCCCCCCTCCACCCCCTATCCCTCTTCCCAGGCCTCCTCCTCCAGTAGGTGTTGGTGTTGTTGTTGTTGATGCTGTTGATGAGAGCGTAGTATTTGTTGATACATATCCGCGCCATCCCTCCACCACGCCTCCGCCTACCCCTCCTGTTGTTGATGTGTCGTAAACCATACGTCCTCACCCTCTCCCCCGCCTCCAACTACCCCTCCTCAACCTATTACCGACCCTGTCTCACCCTCTGATTCTCCCACCCCAGCGGCTGCTCTAGTAAGAGAGAACATTTTGCTTAAAACCAGGTGCAGGCAGCAGGCTAGGTTAATCAAGCACGAACAGCGTCAGAAAAGATTTGCCGAGACGCGATACCTCCGTCTGGCAAGTATGGAAAGCCAAAAGTGCCACAATTCGCCACTATTTCAACGCGTTTTATGGTAAAGCGCCGTAAAAAACGCACGTTTTATTTGTCTAAAGCGCCGTTTTTTCCGCCGCTTTTCGCCAGAAGCTGTAAAACGCCGCTTTTTACGCGACAAAGTGCCGTTTTAAAACGCCCGTGTTTTACGCCGTTTTAGAGAGGCACTTGAACGCCGCTTTTTACGCCGTCGTAAACGTCTATAGAACGGCGCGATTCACGGCGTTTTTCCAGATGCTAATGAGCCCTGCCCTCTGTTTAACACAGCCAATAACTTCAGTGTTTCTTAAACCAATCAGCAGAGAGCACAGCCAGACCACAACAATGGATCCGTGAGACTGGCCTGCTCCGTTGCTCTTAGAGGAAATTTCAGCAATTCTGAGGATTTAATACTGATCTGATCTGATGACAGTATCATCGCCGTGGCTAGATACGCTGTGCTTAAACTATGTCGGTATATAAAATAAATAAACAAAACCTTAATACCGTGAACCAACCATAGCACTGCCTCTGCCAGAGACATGGGCTTGCTCAATAGATAACTGTGTATCACGATCTTCATTGTTCCCCCTTTGCAGCACTTTTAAATGTGGATTGCCTCCAGCTCTGTGTCAAATAATGCCTACAATGATTTTCTAAATGTATGAAGTTCAAATGTATAACTCGTAATACAATTTGCCATTTATTAGTCTTGGTTATTTTTGTCTATTCTCTGCCAACTGGTGTGGTCATTAGGTGGTGTTACACATTTGAACCACAGGGTGGCAGCACTGGTTGAAACAACTGTGTAAGTTTTCCGGTGGTCCCCAACATGTTCTCCTGCTTTATGAAGATGGAGGGTTGAATGTGATTGATTTTGATTATGAACGGTATTTTGAAATTGAAATGGTTGAATTCTTTTCTTACAAACAGAGATTCTTTTTGGTTTATTGTCCCAAATATGACTTTTAAAAAATGGGTGGAATAGACTTTCTTCTGCGATGTGACTTTGAATATACCTCATTACCAGTTAAACTTTCTGCTTTCCATCAGCAAGTCCTCCTTTATTGGAAGTCCATCTACAGTCATAATTTCATACCACATAATACACCAGTTTGGAATAACAGGTACATATTGCTTGGTTGAAAATCCGTGCCTATCGAGGAATGGAGATCCAAGGCTGTCTGGGCTGTTGCTCATTTTTTGAATGATACTGGAAACATTTTACAAAATGAGGATTTTTGTGTTAAATACCATCTTCAATGTCATGTTAAACATTATGAAAGGATTGTAAAAGCAATACCAATTTCTCTGAGGTCCATGGTTAGTGAAGACATTCAGTACTCTAAGGTCTCACCTGAACTGAGACAGCTCTGCATTGGAGAAGTGGATTTTTATGACTCCAAATGTACCAATAAAACAATCAGAGATATTTTGCTAAAATAGTTTTACCCTAACCCAGTTAAAAGAATGTATATTCTCAAGGAATTTAGAGCAGAAAAAATAAAAAAGAATAAGAAAGAATTATGTTTCATTTCCACTCCCTCCTAAAGTAAAAGAGATCAACTTCAAAATTTTAAATAAAATTTACCCAACTAACAAATATCTAAGATTAAGATTTAATTTTGATCTGAATAATTGTGTTTTCTGTGAAGAGGAAATTGAAAGTTTGGAACATCTTTTCTTTTATTGTGATTAAGTGAAATCTTTTTGGAGTGAGATGCAGAGCTGGTTACAGTCCAAGGAAATTGAGTTACCTTTAACAGTGAAAACTTTTTTTTGTTTTTGTTGATAATAAGAATGTGGACTTTGTTCTTAACACTCTGCTATTTGGAAAGTTTTTCATTCATAAATGTAGGCATTATAAAACCAAACCATGTTTAACCCATTGGAGGAATGAGTTTAAACTCTGGAGTAAATCATTGAATCTTGTTAAAGAAAAGAAAGCCCTTAAGCTATTCTCTCTATTGGAAACATTTAAGTTATCATGAGATGGCCCCTGTGTTGTGTTTTGTTTTGTTTTTGTTTAATGTGTGTACATATATATGAATATGTATATCATATTCAGATTCAGACCTTATGTCTTGTGTTGATTTTGCGCAATCTAAGGCAGAATGAATGTATATTTGTATAACTTTTCTATGCCTTGAATGTTTGTGTATATTTTCAATAAAAAAAATGAACAAAAAAACATGTTCTCCTGCTTCCTCAGTCCAGGACTGTGGTGGAGGCTATCAACCATCTCAGTCAATTCTGTATTTTGCTGTACCAAACCAAAACTGAGAGTGTATAGTTTGATCAAGTCTGTTTACCAACCGGGGTATTATGTCACCCTTAACCTGACGAGAGCTTAGAGGTCTGTCTGTGCCCAGTTGAGATGTGTTATCTTGCCTCTGGTGGTTGAAACTGGACGTTTCCATTAAATTCCAGAGGAGAACAGAAAATGTCACCTATGTCACTGGTGTGAGGTGGAAAATCAAATGCATTTGTGTTTTATTGCCCATGTTATTATGAACTTTGACATAAGCTCTTCATTCAAATGACCAGGAAATGCCCTGGCTTGTTTTTTTTAATGTCTGATGACTGTAGACTAACATACCTGTTTAGTGAAAAGGGTTTTACTTGGCCAAATATATGTCGAATGCTTACCAACAGCACACAGATGCACTTTGATTGATTGTGGGTTATGTTTACTGAGGGGCAGCAGTGGCAATGTGGTGTTCTCAATCCAGGATTATGGTTCAAGCCATCAACAGCTCATTCAATTCTGGATTTTCTTGTTGTAATGACACCATCACAATCATGTATGCAGCACATAGAAGGTGAACAAACAAAGACACCAGAGAAAAAATTTGAACTCAAGACTTTTATTATAAGTTCTCTACATTTCCTTATTTCCAGGACATCACAGAAGAATCAAAACATTGTTTCTCTCTCTCCCTCTCATTTAAAATAAAGACTACATTAAAAAGTAAGCACTCTATATAGAATAAAATGTGTATAAAAAAGGTATACAAACAACCTATTCACAGTGGTGGTAGTGCCCATGGTAGTGTGAGGTAGTGTTGCAGGCAGGCTATATTCTAATCAGTCACTGACTCTACGAATGACACAACCTCACGGACTGTGTCAATTCCCAGATCTGCTCTTGGCCCGGCAAGTGGATCCCATCTGGTTCTGAGTTCTTGAAGGTGTGCGTCACTCAAAATGAACTGGTTTGGAGGTACGGTGACCCTCTCTGGCCAGTCCAACACCCCAGCACCAGTTCCTTGCCCTTCAGCAGGTCCCTCTTCTGCAGGCCCCTCTTGTCCTTCTCCAAACACACTCTGCATGGCAGTAGAGGTCTGGCCCTGCCGCTCCAGGCAACCTCGGACAAAGATTTGCAGAGGACTAGCGTGCCGTTCTGTCCTCAACCCATGGTTGTTCCACTGGTCCATGAAGCTTGCAAGGTCCCTGTTCAATCTTGCGAGGTACACATAGTGGAGAGCAAACATGTGTCTTTCATTGTCCACGTCTATTATGCCCTCGCTCTCCAGGAAGCTGAAGAGGTCATAGTAGACGTTGCTCAGTCCTCGCCACAGGTCACCCCACAGCCGCTCTATCCTCTGATTGTGCGTGCTCCTTCCACGGAGAGCACTGCCTCTGTGAAAGCCTCTGAAGATATTCATCGTGAGGCAGACGGCATTATTTTCCCCCCCGTGGTCAGTTCGGACCCTTGAAGGCACGCCGTATTTGGACACTGCGCCCAAGAAGCTGTCCATCACAGTGCTGCTCCTGTTGTTGTCCGAGGCCTTGAGGAAGACAACAAGACGGCTGAAACCATCTATACCTCCATGGATGACAATCCTCCACCTGGAACATAAATAATGAGAGACTGAGAGAAGTTGTGTATCACATTAACTGAAGCTGGAAGTTCAGTTTTATAGGATGTGCATAAAAATCAAGTGTATCTTTACAACAGATTGGTATGTTAATATCTACCTTATTAATTTGTGGTTCCCATCTAGGTGCCACAACGAGTTTGGTCCAGCCACCCTGTACGTTCTCCTGCGCAGTCTCTGAGACATTGCCCTAGCTGCAGCAGCCCCAGGGTCTATTCGCAGCATGCTCTCCCTCACTCTGTGGCGCTGCACGTAGATTTGCTGGGCCTGCAGCTGTGCCCTCACAGATTCAGGTCCAATGTGCTGATTTCCAGCAACTGTCTCCTTGATGACATCATCCAGCTCCTCATCTGAGATGGTGACATATGTTCCTGCCCTTTTCAAATTGAACTGTCTGAAAGATCAACACATAGATTAGACACACTGTATTCAGATTTACTTCACACTGTGCAACACTGCCTCCAAAACCCCATCAAGAATGGTTCAAAAAATTCTTGACAACATGCCACCAACTACACTGAAAGACTGCTACATACCTGAGACGTCGTTGCACTGTACGCACAGAAACTTTCAAGATCTGTGCCACCTGTGGAGCCGTAAAGCCACAGGTCCTCAGAAATTTCAGCTGGTCTCTTGAAATCGCATACTGAGGGGGACCGCGACAACCCGTCAAAATGAGCGGGGCCTGGTAGCCTGCAATAACATCAAAAGGCAAGATTTTGGATTAGATTAAAGTTTTGCATGTAGTTAGTTAAAATCTTTCAAATCTTTGTCTTACTACAAAAAGCAGTGGGTAGTTGGGCTGAAATTTCAGATGACTACGAGTTGTTGTCAGTTCCACCAAATTATGTTCAATTGATATATTACTGATTTAATTTTTTTCTTCAACTATGATCAGTGATTCAAATTCTGTGTAAAACTGACCTCTCTCAAATAAGAGCTGGTAAAGAGTAAACAACAATAACTATAAACTTAGAGAGGCTATACTTGCATGATGAATAATACTTCAAGTTGCTATGTGCTGTCCCCACCCTGTTGTGCTGATGTGGAGGGCAATGATCTCCGGGCTTCAGCAATGTATTCACGAAGATCCTGAATGAGGCCATCTGCTGTAGGAGCATCAACCAGCCTGAATCGTGCCCACTCAAGGCTCCTTTCCATGGTTTCCAGCCTGCACGTAAAGAGAAGAGAAATTTGTAACTGAAGCAGAATTAGTCAACGTGATATAGGAGAGCTCGTACAACCTCCATGTATCCTCAATGCAAAATAATAACAACAACAATAACAATTAAAGCTGCGAAGCAGTGTTGATCGGGACCTCGGCCCCTCGCCGTCGTCCTCCAGCTCACGACGACGGTGCGACAGAGAGAAATGCAGGACAGACGATAATGACAATAGCTTACAACAACATTAATGAAAGTAATAATGGCAGAGAGAGGGGGGACAGGGAGTGGAGTGTGTGTGTGTCTGTGTGTGCGATACTACTGTTTTTATACACATATTATTGTCACATATGTATACTATCAGATATTAATATATACTTCCCACATGTTGTACCACACTAGCCAGAATCATAAGTCAAACTCAATGTTAAAAACTGTAAAGGGTTCTTATGAAGGTGGTTTGAGCTTATATTTTGAAAGTTGTAGACATAAGCCATGTGACCTAATGAAACTTTGACTTGTGTGATGATCAAACAACACATCCATATTCATTTGAAATCATGTGTCCTAGTGAAAGCTTGAGTGATGTGTACTGGCTGCTTTGAGTATCTAAGTGCTGCAAACAAACACAAATATGTACTAGTTAATGTCAGTGGAGAAACTGAGCAGGACTACATGTATTCCAATTCTTCATGAGGTAAAAAGGTTTCACCAGGACATCTTGTATTTATAGGTTTTTGGTATCAGGCATGTTTTTCAAAGTTTTTGGAATGAGCACCATGAGCTGGACAGTTTGGTAAATGTTATACTTTCAGGTGTGTGAGACCAAACACACACACACACACACACACACACACACACACACACACACAGAGTTCACTCTGACACAGACTGTCAGAGTGAAGCTTTTGTTATGCTAATTAAGAACTGCATGTGGCTGACAGGCAGACAGCAGAATGGATTGAAAATGTCCCGAACTAGTCCTTTTAGATGGCAAACCGTGAGTCACATTTTCAATCTTTTCTTACAGAGTTCATCATGAGGAGTTGTGCTCTGCACCTTCTAACGCTTCTGAAATCCAAACTGTTCAACTTATGACAAAATCCTTCGCAAGTAATGTTCACCAGGGGTAGATCTGTAATTTGTGCAAGTTTGAAGCAGTTATGATAAACAGTGTAGGAGCAAATAATTTTTGAGCGACAGAATTTGTCAAAAACGTCATCTTACATTCAAACAACAACAGTGCGCTTCCTGTTGGAGTTAGGTCAGGGGTTGCAGCGCGACATTTGTAGGTCTTTATGAGACGAACGAGACAGTTTTGGTTTGGTCTTTCTAAGTGGTTCCTACCCGTCGCACAGGGCATTTTTGTGTGTCTAGCTGGCACAACAAGTCGTCAGGAGGTTCTGGAGCACATCACACGGAAGAGGCCAGTAAATCCAAACCATTTAAATGGTCCTTACCACTAGGGGCGCTAAAGACACTGGTCTGTCCTGCGGTCCTTGTCATGTACCTGTTGTCTTGACCACATGAGTGGGTTTTGAAGTAGCCTATTTATTGTAATTGCTTGCCTCATTACAAAAATAAAATCCTAAAAAGCAATCAAACCTTCTACCCTTTCTCATTGTGTGACTTTTCTTAAATAAATGTATATATATATATATATAAATAAATAAATATATATATATAAATAAATGTATATATATATATATATAAATAAATATATATATATAAATAAATGTATATATATATATATATATATAAATAAATATATATATATATATATATATATATATATATAAATAAATATATATATATATATATATATAAATAAATATATATATATATATATATATATATATATATATATATATATATATATAAATAAATATATATATATATATAAATAAATATATATATATATATATATATAAATAAATCTATATATAAATAAATATATATAAATAAATCTATATATATATATATATATATATAAATAAAAAAACATAGTCTACAAAAATGAAATTCTTTTGGCTTTGTCTTTTGCTTTTCTTTCTTTCTTTCTTTCTTTCTTTCTCTTTCTTTCTGTCTTTCTTTCTTGCTCTTTTTGGAGTTTCTCGATCCTTTTAATGGCTGCATGACCACTACCTTTAAACCAATCAAACAAGGGAAACCGCGTGTGATTAAGTTCGTAGCCAATCAGGAGCAAGTTTCAATTTTGATGGCAGGTACCATTATAATGACCATATGCCGCATTCTATAACCACGGAGAGCGACGAATAAGGTATCTTGGATGTAGCCTTTTCTTGGATTGGAATCATTGGATTCCCAGGCCCATTCCAATGACCGGTGTAAGTAATTTATTATTATTGTTGTTGTTCTTCTTCTTGTTTAGATGGTGTTCAGACTCTTTTTAGATTCGAGCCATATTGTGTCTTTGACCAGCCTAACTGAAAAGTTAAAGTGAACTGCATTGTATTTTATGTCCAACAGATAAGTGACCTTGCTGACTTAATCAAGTCAACACTGGCACTTGACTACACCCAATTCGCCAACGTGGACTTCATTATAGATGTCATGGTGCCAGAAGTAAGTTCCAATTTTAGTTGAACAAAGACACCATTAATGTCACATTTCTACCACATTTACCTTACTACTACTTACTTGATCACCCGTAAATATAATTAATTTAACATTAATATACATGCTAATGTGTCCTCTTTTTTTCTGTTGTCCTGGACTGACATGTTTTCTTTTATGCAGGCCACTATTGACATCCTAATGAGGATGGAGGCTTGTTCCAGGTACTACGCCGAAAGAATCCTGGGAACAATGATTGAGTAACAATGATCCCAAGCCCCCAAGCACGTGCCAGATGCCCACGATCAACACATTCTTTCACATCCTTGCGAGGTGGCAGCGGTAACACCTAAAATGTGTGTGTGGTGTTGTTTTTGTTTTTCAACAAGTAAATAAATTCCTGTTGTGCACAGAAACCCATTCGAGGTACTTGTACTTTATTTAAGTGTTTCAATTTGATGCTACTTTATATTTATCCACCACTTAGCAGAAACAAATACAGATACAGTCTATGGGAGAGACCACTGAGGAATACATCCATGGGTACGGACCAGTGTCTTTAGCGCCCCTAGTGGTAAGGACCAGTGGTCCGTGCCAGAGACCAGCTGGTCACAACCACTGAGGAGCTGGTACGGCCTGCATAAATCATACAGACATTATATGGTAGTAATTCATAGACAAAAATATTATGATCTCTGACATCTGTTCATGTAAGTGTATTAAAATGGCAAAAGTCGCTCCATAACACCACTTAATAACTGGCTAATGCAAAAGGACCAGAGGGGAGACCACTGAGGAGCTGGCACGGACCAGTGTCTTTAGCGCCCCCTAGTGGTAGGGACCAGTGGTCTCTGGCACGGACCACTGGTCTGTGCCAGACCACAGAACCGGCTACAACCCCCTCTCAAACGCATTGAATGAGAAGGTGTGTCCAAACTTTTGGCCTACACTAATATATGAGTTGGAGAGATTCAAAGATGGCTCCCACAAACAACCAAACAGGACCACAGGCAAATATAGGCTACTCTAATTAGCACGAGGCACAAAGTTGGTAGGACAAGTATATTATGCTACTGTTATGCTATATTTTCCGACAAAAATAATGATTCTTGCTAAGACTTCATTCTTCCACCTACACTACAGAAATTATAGCGATATGGCACTCAAGTCTGACTTCTAGGACTTTCGTTTAGCATCAGCTAGCAATGTTAGCCGGGACCCTTACCTCATAATTGCTGACTGAGCCGCAAAGGGATCAGGATCACCATCGGTTTCCAGCAGTCTTGCGCAGTCGTTGAGCGTCCTTTTGCACCGGGAAATGAAAGTCCTCGCAGTCATTGTAGCAACTCTGGAGACAAACAAATCTGCCAGTAGAGGGAGAGAAATCTTCACAGCGTTGGACCTTAAATATTACCTCGGCGTCACGTGACGCGCTACCTGATGTGAATCGCGCATGCGCGGTTTTTCAACGACTAAATACAATTTTACATTCAATAGCTGTGTTCGAAACCGTCCACTCACTCACTCACTCACTATTCCCTATTTCGTGTTTACTATATAGTGCACTACATGGGGAGCGACTGAACGAGATTTCGGACACTAACTGAAATTTTCTGAACGTCGTTGCGTCAGTAGCTGCGCCACATACTTCTGTGACGCAAGTGGGCGCGCCGAGCATCATGTAAACAAACCGGGCGAAGAAACTAGAATATAAAACATGTTTTCAGTTATTTCACCTTTTTTTGTTAAGTACATAACTCCACATGTGTTCATTCATAGTTTTGATGCCTTCAGTGAGAATCTACAATGTAAATAGTCATGAAAATAAAGAAAATGCATTGAATGAGAAGGTGTGTCCAAACTTTTGGCCTGTACTGTATATATATGTATATATACATATACACACGCACACACACACACACACACACACACACACACACACGTATATATATATATATATATATATTATAAAATAAATAATAATATTAATAATAATAATAATAATAATACAATTATTTCAACAAAGATTAAATAAGGTGAACACTTTCATTTTGGGGCTTCAGTTGCAACATGCAGATTACTATCAGGTCATTCAAAACAGCTGAAAACCATGGACAACAAATGTCATACTTACTCTTACATTAGTATGGTTAATTGTAACTAACTATTAAATGAACGTAATAATTAGATTGTCATATTGTCAGATGTATTCTATTATATTTCAGGAACACATGTAAACACAAGCCACTATTGTACTGGCAACATAAAGAAGGAGACTTGGAGTTCTGTTTTTTGTGAAGAAGTTTTTATTTCAGATATCCATATCAATCTCAAAAGTAGAAAAAACAAAGAAAAAAAAGGAAAAACAGTAAAATAATTTATTTGTTTGGTCTATAAAATGTAAGAAAATGGTATAATATGTCAACCACTGTTCCACAGATCTCTCTCTTCTCTTGATCTTCTCCGTTGTCTTCTTCCTCTTCTTCTTTGGCGAATAATACACTCACAGACCAACTTCTGGTATGGACTTCCGGTATGGATTGGATATATGGCGGCGCCTTTTCGTTTTTCATTTACTAGATTGAATGGAATAATTGAATGGACGGATAATACACGGACCCCTAAATAACCCAATTGGTGTTTATTTTGATTTTTTTTTATGTTAAACATTTTAATTTGCTTAACTCTGTATTTTCCGTCTCTTTTTGTGTTCACTGTTTAGTGGTAGTTTTAATGTAGAGCCTTTAATTTTGAATAATAATAATAATAATGATAATATAATACTGTCGCAAAATGTGTACATAGTGGAAGTAATTATATTTTGAAATGCGATGCTGTGAGCGTTTGCCCGTGACGTTGTCTTATTCGGGCGGCAAATGGAGAAATGAGAAGACTCCAGGAGTTGCGAGACCGGCTCAACGCCAGCTTCGATCGAGTTTTAAACACACAAAGAGATGAAGAAAGAAGTGGAGGACTTATGGAAAGGTAAGTTAATTGCCATGTTATATTTTTGCCATGTTATATTGGAATGCAATAGCTATGGCCACATTTAATGGATACTTTGCTGGACTTTGCCAGTGAATGACAACTTTTTTAACGCATTGAATATGAAACCACGTTTTACACAATATTATATTAGTTAGGAAAACAATCGTTTTACTTTCAGATTTGAGATGTTTCGGCGGGAGGAAGGTGGGGGCCCCACAAGGACCACAAGGAGGGTGGCAAGGAGGCAGGTCACTTTGAAGGTGTCCGTATTAAAGCGGGACCAAACTATGTTTAGGTCTCACTTTGGTAAGTGGTTGTGAAAAAACTATTAACCATTAATTTACAAATATTAAAATAATAATAATTTTAAAATACATTTAAATTGCTACTGTATGTCGAGCATTATTAAAATGTGTTGCAGACTATATTTCATTCTCACATTTGATGTATGAAGCTGAAGACCAGTATCTGCATTGGATTATTACATGATTTAAGAATAAATATTTGCAATGCTGTGCAGGTCTGTAATGATATAATACATAAAGAATGGGTACTTAATAGTAATCATTATGATTTTGTGTTTTGTCAGATATAGAAACCACAACGTCCATTGTTGTGCCAGTAGATCTTGACCCGGCACAGTTCATTCAGACCCTCAGGGATAGGCTGCCCAACATCCCTGAGGAGTTTGAACTGTGCCGGCTCTTAGGCCAGCAAAGAAGCTTCATTCGGCTTGAGGACTTCTGCCCAAAACAAGTCCGTGGAGGAAATGTCTTGGGGAGATCCAATTTATACATTCGTCCAAAGGTAGGCAAATGTTAACATTTTCCATTTAATTAACATATATTGTGTTACACAGTGATCACTGCATATTCATGTATTTCACTACTGTTAACAGGCTGCTGGTGTTCCTGCTGCTGGTGTTCCAGCTGTTCCAGCTGCTGGAGCTGCTGCTGGAGCTCCTGCTGTTGTTGCAGCTGCTGTTGCTGCTGGAGGTACTGCTGGAGCTGCTGCTGTTGTTGCAGCTGCTGTTGCTGCTGGAGGTACTGCTGGTGTTGCAGCTGGAGCTGCTGCTGGTGTTGCAGCTGCTGTTGCTGCTGGAGCTCCTGGAGGTGCTGCTGTAGCTGCTGGTGTTGCAGCTGCAGCTGCTGTTGCTGCTCCCTCTGCTCCCCCTACTGCTGCTGTTCCTCTTCTGCCTCCTGCCACTACCATCCATTCCTCTGCTGCTAATCCCCCTCCTGATCCAGATCCAGTTCCCATATCAGAGGTGAGGTTGTTTTCTATTTAATTTGTTTCTATTAAAATAAAGATCAAAGTCAGTGTTATGAGCAGCGTAACAAATGGAGTGACTACAAATTGACTGGTGCATCACGCGGATCTATACAATAGAAGAATAGCAATTGCTTTTGTTTTTCAGGAAACACTACCTTCCGTGTCCAGCCTCCAACAGCCAATCATCAGAGTGTAAGTATTTGAGTGAACACCTTGAACTTCATAACAGGATTTCCGTTTTGCCAAAATTACCACCACACTCCAGAGGAGTTTTGGACCATTCTTTGTTACAGAACCACTTCAACTCAGCCATAGAATGTTTGGTGTGAATGGACAAACCTAAACTGTTGAATGGCTGTTTGAGATGACAGCCATTCACACATGACATCCTAAGAATATGGCTGAGCTGAAGCAGTTCTCCAAGATGGTCTAAAACTGCTCCTGAGTGTCGTGCAGGTATGATCAGTGGTTAAAACAAAATTTCTATGTGACATTTCTTGTTCATCTTTTTATAATGTATGTATTTTAGAGAGGACTTCTACATTGACTCTGATGGTGACTCAGACATTGAGGACATCACTCTGTCATCCCCAGACAGAGGTGTTTCCGAGGTATGACATTGAAACACAATACTTAACTGTTGAGCATGTAACATCTGTCATGGTCTGCGTCCCTTCTTATTGTGAAAGTCCTTGTGTCTTGTCATAGTGTCACTTCCCTTGTGTTGTATGGTTGAGTTTTTTTTCTTTTTTATGTTGAAGTTCCCTGTCTTGTCTTCCTGTGTTCTCCCTCTTGTGATTACCTGATGCGTGTCACCTGGGTTGATTGCACCACC
This sequence comes from Epinephelus awoara, assembly GCA_035609425.1. NCBI lineage: Eukaryota > Metazoa > Chordata > Actinopteri > Perciformes > Serranidae > Epinephelus > Epinephelus awoara. The sequence goes on along the minus strand of CM069299.1, from coordinate 254,694 downwards.
AGTGTCTTTCCCATGTGTATTTAACCCCAGTGTCTCCCTTTGTCTTTGTCAAATCATCTGTATTTGTATGCTGTGTTCCTGCTCCTTGAGTGTCATCAGTAAGTTCAATTAGTACATTTTGTTCCACTGCACCCACTTTTTGCAAGTCTGCATTTTGGTCCAATCCTCCACACACCCTGACAACATCCTCTTCGCAGCTTGCATCATACACTCATTTTATCTGTTCAAATTCATTACAGGATGAAGTTCCACTCCAGCAAATTCTGGATGACTTTAGGAGAGATTCTATTGATGATGACTGTTGTATTACTGTCATTGCGAGACGGAGGCATGTTCTCCAGAGTGGTCCTCTGTCCAGAAGTTATTTTTGTTGGCACAAACAGCCAAACATTGAGTTTGTGTCGGAGATGGCTGAAGATTATGGGGGCCCAAGACGGGAATTTTTTCGGTAACTAATTACACCTTCTTACCTGTCATTTATAAATACTGTGAATGCTTTTTCTTTTCTTTTTATTCCAAAAATGATATTCCTTTTGCATTATCTTCCAGCTTATTGATGGTGGCACTGCAAAGCACATATGGTGTGTTTGAGGGGAGGCCAGGCAACCTGATCTTCTCCTATGACCAGCGGGCACTGTCAGCAAAAAAGTACTACACAGCTGGAAAGTTGGTGGCCTGGTCCATTATGCACAATGGACCAGGCCCCAAGTGCCTCAACACACAGCTGTATGAACTGATGTGTGGTCAGCATCCAGATCTTACACCAATTCATACAGCTGTGTTTATGGATGAGGAAATCTCCACCAATGTGGCAAAGGTAATGTGAAAAATATTGAGAGAATATTGCATTGCAGACCAGCAATGGGTGTAGTTTTTCTTATAAAATGTTATGTTTACTTTAAAGGTTGCGATGTGCAGCAGCGAGGAGGAGCTATCCAACCTCAAGACCCAAGTAGGAGACTGGATCGCTGGCTGTGGAATTCCAGCCATATACAGTGCCACAATGGACAGTCTTCCACTCATCCAGCAGCAAATTGTTGCTCATTTCTTGTACCATCGGTAAGAAACAAAGATCGAACTATGAAGTACAAGACCCCTGCATTTGTCTGACAGCTAATATTTAGTAGACATTTATTTGAACAATGTGTGTAATTATGTCTTGTGTTTAAAGTCAATAAGAGGTTAGCCATTTATTAATTGGAAATTTTATTTTTTGCTTTATCATGATATACTGCAATCTGTGAGTGTAGGCAAAAGGATGCAGGGACATGAGTTTTAAAAGAGCATTTTATTGGGTTGGAATATATAGCACAACAGTAACCTACTTTTCCTACTATCTTTGTGCCCTGGCATCTTATACTCAACAGAACAGCAAGTATGAGCCAGCAGTTTCTTGATGGTATGGAAGCCTGTGGGAACTTCTGGACAATGGTGAAGCGATCCTGGAGACAGTTCCTCCCAGTTTTTACAAACATCAGGGAGAAACTGACGAGGAACTCTGTCCAGGATCTCTTCACCATTTCATGGAGCCCTGAGGGGACAAACCGGAGGGAGGAAGAGGAAGCCACTATTTATCAGTGGGAATGGTGGCTCATGGGCATCCAAGGTTGGTACAGATCACTCATCATGACTAAAGTTTTTGGATTATATTTTATTTAGAATTTGTTTATATTGGAAAAGAACCGACAGTATTCATTCATTCACTCACTACACAATTTATTTTTGTCACTGTCACTATTTCTCCACAAAATCACATGATGCATAGATGTTGATGTAATTGTTATTACAGATTGTACAACACAAATTTGTGTACAGGGCACATAATTGGGTGATGTTAGTAAAAGTATATGTATCTTTAAAGTTTTTACAATATTTTGTAATAGCCAACCACCTTATACTTACAGTATTTTGCCAAAAATAAAGAATGTCAAGGCATTTTTTAAAAAGTGACTATGCTGAAAACACTTCTGTTTCTGTTAACAGAGAAGGAGGTGGACATCTCCTTTGAGGATCTGTTGGTGTTTACCACAGGAGCAGACGCCATCCCCCCCCTGGGCTTTCAGCAGCCATGCCAGATACATTTCTTTGACCAGGAGCCAGGGACTCAAAGGATCCCATTCTCATCAACATGTGCCCTGATTCTCTCTCTCCCAAGAGGGGTCCGGGAGGAGGACTCTTTCAGAGATTTGATGTCTCTAGCTATCAGGGGTTCTCTGGGCTTTGGCAAAGTGTAAAGGGGAGGATATTTTCTTGGTGTTAGGGTTATATTTTCAAAAAATGTTAACATGTTCTGTTTCTTTTTTTTTTTTTTAAACCACTTGTTGTGGAATGTTGTTGAACAAATGAAATATAGAGGATTGACAAATTCAAAAACATTTTTTCACTCGTGTCTTCCCTGTTCATCTTCTGTGTGCTGCATTCATGATTCTGATGGTGTCATTACTACAACAAGAAAATCTCTGCTGTATAGATTGATAGTTTTTATTTTCAGGGCATCAGACACCAGAAAGGCACCCAGCCCACATGGGCTTACAAGGCACACCATAAATAATAGAGAACAGTAAACAAAAGAATCCACATATTCTACCCAGACATATATAATCCTCAGTAAACATAACCCACAATCAAACATGAAGTGCTCCCATGCGCTGTTGGTAAGCATTCAACATATTTGGCCACATAAAACTTTTTTTACTGTCTAGTCATCAGACATAGAAAACAAATCAGGGCAGTCCATGGTCATTTTAAGGAAGAGCTTATGTCAAAGTTCATGATAAAATGGGCAGTAAAACAAAAAATGCATTTGATTTTCCACCTCACACCAGTGACACAGGTGACATTTCCTATTTTCCTCTGGAATTGAATGGAAACGTCCAGTTTCAACCACCAGAGGCAAGATAACGCAGTTGCTGAGCGTAACAGTTGTTTCAACCAGTGCTGCCACCCTGTGGTTCAAATGTGTAACACCACCTAATGACCACACCAGTTGGCAGAGAATAGACAAAAATAACCAAGACTAATAAATGGCAAATTGTATTACGAGTTATACATTTGAACTTCATACATTTAGAAAATCATTGTAGGCATTATTTGACACAGAGCTGGAGGCAATCCACATTTAAAAGTGCTGCAAAGGGGGAACAATGAAGATCGTGATACACAGTTATCTATTGAGCAAGCCCATGTCTCTGGCAGAGGCAGTGCTATGGTTGGTTCACGGTCTTAAGGTTTTGTTTATTTATTTTATATACCGACATAGTTTAAGCACAGCGTATCTAGCCACGGCGATGATACTGTCATCAGATCAGATCAGTATTAAATCCTCAGAATTGCTGAAATTTCCTCTAAGAGCAACGGAGCAGGCCAGTCTCACGGATCCATTGTTGTGGTCTGGCTGTGCTCTCTGCTGATTGGTTTAAGAAACACTGAAGTTATTGGCTGTGTTAAACAGAGGGCAGGGCTCATTAGCATCTGGAAAAACGCCGTGAATCGCGCCGTTCTATAGACGTTTACGACGGCGTAAAAAGCGGCGTTCAAGTGCCTCTCTAAAACGGCGTAAAACACGGGCGTTTTAAAACGGCACTTTGTCGCGTAAAAAGCGGCGTTTTACAGCTTCTGGCGAAAAGCGGCGGAAAAAACGGCGCTTTAGACAAATAAAACGTGCGTTTTTTACGGCGCTTTACCATAAAACGCGTTGAAATAGTGGCGAATTGTGGCACTTTTGGCTTTCCATAGGCAAGCGAGCGGCGTAACCTGATTAGGAACGCTAAAACTAACGAGCGACGCTACACAGCCCTTAATACACAGGTGCAGTTGCTTAAACAGAGCGTCGGCACCTTAATTGAACTACAACGCACAACCACAACATCATTAAATAACCTAGTAGACACATTGTGTAGAAAAACAGGAGGACATTGTAAGTAGCTGTTGATAATGGCACCACCAAGGAAAATGTTAAAACCGAATGACCACCCAGGTCGGGATGGTCGTTATGACATCGATGACGAAAGCACACATTTTACTGATAATGTCGATTCGTCTCAGTGCACTACAGAGGGCGGTGTGCTTTGACAGGTGTATTGGCTAGCCACAGCAATGTTATGCGCTGGTCCAGATACAGTATAAAAAGAATGCGGGGGATAGAGAAGAGAACAGCACTGTTTTTAAGAGACAGAATTTTATGCCCATCATCATCATCATCATCATCACCGTCACACGCTTGTGGTTCAGGTTCTGGTGTTGCTGCTACATCTAATGCTGCTGTTATTGCAGAAATCAGTGTTAATAATAACAACAGTCACATTGATAATGATACTGATATAGCTTCACCATGCCGCTGCTGTCAGTTCTGGGACTGTGAGTGTCTCTGGTGTGAATGTGTGCCTGATAGTGGGTCCTCTGCTGAACATGCTGCGGCCGGTTCTGCGACCGTGAGTGTCTCTTGTGTGAATGTGTGTGATAGGGGGTCCTCTGCTGAACATGCTGCTGTCGGTTCTGTGAGTAACTCTATGGTCTGTCAACACGGCGCAGGAAATCCGGTAGAAGGAACACCTGCTGTTCCGTCTACCAGTACAGGCGGTGCACAGTTGCGTGTCCGTGACATACATAGATTCAACGTGGCCGAATTTCGCCAGAGGGTCGATTTCAGAGCCGTTAGTCTTGATAATATCACCCAGGCAATTGACACTGTTAGAGAGAGGCTGTCAGGCGTGATTGGCGCCGCCTTAGAGGCCTCTCCTGCTGGTAGTGTATTAAATGTGGTTTTGAGAGGACCATCTCTAGCCAGCGATGGTCAAGCTGTTTTAAGCTCTGACAACGCATATAACGCTGACGAGTTTTTGGAGGTGATCTCTCAAGTTGTGCAGAGTAATCACACGTCGCTGACAGATGATGATCTGGAGTTTGTTGTGACCGTGGCACGTCTTAGTAGTGGTGGTGGTTCTAGACTGAGGCTAGGAAGCGTCCCTTATGATGAAATTTTATCTAAGAAGGGAAGGCACCTGTACAACCCTGAAAACAATGGGTCTCAGAACAGTCTTTGTTTCTCTCTTTGTCTCGCCCATTTTGTTAATGAAAGCTCGTCTGCCGCTGATAAAATGCAGTATGCTAAACAACTGCATAGCGCTGTAGGATTTGATGAGACCCACAAGGTGTCGCTCTCTGATATCACAAAATTTGAAAATCACTTAAACCTAAAAATCCTAGTATTCCACCATGGTTCGGGGCGTAAACACCTACAGTGTTACAAAACCCATGACGCAGTACACGCCAGCACTGTGTGGATGTACCTGCGCAATGACCATTATTATCTGATTGTAAATTAAACGGGTTTCTTTGGCGGTACCTATGTGTGTGACTACTGTTACGGTTCATACACAGAACCGTTTAAGCACGTTTGTAAATACCTCTGCAATGTTTGTTATACACAGTGTCACATGCACCCGGGGGCCACTGTAAAATGTACAGAGTGTAAACGAATCTGCAAGTCCAGACACTGCTATAATCAGCATAAACACCCTCACTCTAAACACGACGCAGCACCGTGTGACAAAGTGAAATATTGTGAAGAGTGCGGTAAAACCTACAAGGTGGCAAGAACGCAGCATAAATGCACACCACCAAAGTGTACACACTGCGGTGAGGCCCTAAATGAGAGCGACGCGGTACACCAATGTTTTATCCAACCGCTGAAAAAACAAAACCCCCACACAAAATACATATTTTTTGATTTTGAGACACAATACCACGAGGGCAAGCACGAAGCAAACTTTGTGTGCGCTATGGACACAGAGGGAAACAAATTTTGTTTCAACACCCTGAAATGCGTTGACAAGTTTGTTAAACGGTACCGGCAGCCAAAATATAAGGGGTACACATTTATTGCACACAACGCCTCTGGGTTTGATAATTACATACTGCTGGAATATTTTGTGCAACAAGGGATCCCTCCCACAGTAACCATGCGTGGCAGTAGGGTCATCCTGATGTATGACAAGGTGTTCCAGCAACGCTGGATCGATTCTTTCAGCTTTCTACCCATGCGTTTATCCAGGACACCGGCTGCCATGGGTTTTGAGGACATGGAGAAGGGGTATTTTCCGCACAACTTCAACACCAAGGCGAATGAGTACTATGTGGGCAAATACCCCGACCCCTCTTATTACGGGTACAACACCATGTCTGACAGCTACAAGCATAGGTTCATGATGTAGTATGACACCTTTGATTTCCAGACAGAAATTCGCCACTACTGTGTTAATGATGTAGAAGTGCTTCGCAAGGCCTGTCTAATTTATCGTGAGACATTTATCAGGTGCACAGACCTCGACCCGTTCGCCTTCACGACACTGGCGTCGAGTTGCATGGGCGTTTTTAAAACGCGTTTTCTACCCAAAGACACCCTCGCCCTCACGTATGAAGGCGCATACACGCAGCAGAATAAAACCTATTCTGAGGTGTCTATGTAGTGGCTGGAATACCTGGCCAAGGTAGAAGGCTCCGAGATTAGACACGCTTTGAACCACGGTGAGCAACGATTTGGGCAGTTTTTTGTGGACAGGTATAACAGGGCCACAAACACCTGCTACGAGTTTACGGGATGCTTTTTTCACGGCTGTGTCAAGTGTTGCGTCCAGACCAAAGTGAATCCTGTCACCAAAAAAACCTATGGCAGTCTGTACCACTCATTCTGTGAAAAAATATCATTATTGAAAAGTGTACATGGTCTGCGTGTGGTGGTGATGTGGGAATGTGAGTGGGAGGCGCTAAAACGTTCAGACCCAACTGCTCAGGCGCACCTCAACACTCACAGGCCCAAAGAACGCCTCGACCCACGACAAGCCCTTTTTGGAGGGCGTACAAACGCCATCAAGATGTACCACAAGGCTGATAACGCAGATGAGAAAATCAGATACTACGATTTCACAAGCCTGTATCCTACCGTACAGTCAAAAAAACAATACCCGGTTGGACACCCTCAAATTATCCACTGAGATTTTGGCCCGGTAGAAAATTATTTTGGGTTTGTTCAGTGTACCGTGCTTCCTGTCAGAGGTCTGTACCACCCCGTACTGCCCTACAGGTGTCACAAAAGGCTCATGTTTCCGCTGTGCGGCAGGTGTGCTGAGGAGTTAAACCAGACCAGTGTCTGTGCGCATACTGACGCCGAGCGACAGCTGTCAGGTGTGTGGGTCTCATTTGAACTTCAGAAAGCTGTCGAGAAGGGGTACCAGATTGTCTGCATTGATGAAGTGTGGCATTTCCCAAACAAGACAGACACCTTGTTCAAGGAATATGTCAAGACGTTTTTGAAGTGTAAGCAGGAGGCGTCAGGCTACCCCGGACATGTCATTACTCCTGCAGAAAAAGCCCAGTACATACGCGACTACCACGAAAAGGAGGGGATTTTACTCGATGCTGACAAAATTTGTGTCAACAAGGCGGTCAGAAATTGTAACAAGCTTCTCCTGAACTCATTGTGGGGCAGATTCAGCATGCGGAGTAACATGCCCTCCTGCGAGTTAATTACAGAACCGGAGAGATTCACACAGCTCATTAGCGACCATTATGACGTGCGTCAGTTTGGGTTTATATCCGACGACGTGGCCATTGTCCAGTGGTGTCACGCAGATGGTACGGCGTCCAGAGTGAATGATGTGAATGTGTTCATAGGGGCTATGACCACCGCATATGCTAGGCTGATGCTGTACGACTTGTTGGACAGGCTACAGGAGCGTGTGCTGTACTGTGACACGGACAGCGTCATTTTCACGTCCGGCCCAGGTGATTGGGTTCCCCCTCTAGGCTCATACTTGGGTGACTTAACAGACGAGATCAATGACGGCAATGTGTGCGGGCTCCCAGAGGAAGATTATATCACAGAGTTTGTGTCTGGGGGTCCAAAGTGTTACGCCTACTGCACAAAACTTGGTAAAACGCAGGTCAAGTGCAAGGGTGTCACACTTAACGCCAAAAATGCGTCAGTGCTCACCCACGAGTCGCTTAAGGGGTTGGTCCAGTCCTTTGTGAACAATCAGAACACTCAGATGCACGTGATCACAGAGGCGGAAACCATCAGACGTGATAAAAAGAAGTTTCATCTTAAAAATGACGTAGTGCACAATAAAGTCAAGGTGGTATATAACAAGCGCAGAGTCCTGTCAGACTACAGCACGCTTCCTTATGGCCATGCAGCAGGCCATGTGTTTGCTGATCCTGTGAGTTCAGTTATCTCTTTTAACTTTAGCTTACACTGTAGTTATGTTATGTAGTGTGTGAATTAGAGTATGGTGAATGTGCTAGGAAAGGTAGTATCAGCACAGCTTCTACCTGGAGCTTGCTTGTACGGAGCCTGGGTTTGGTTGAAGGTGGCAGTGCTGTTTGGGCTGAGAAAGCCATGTGTAAGTAAGGTTAAGGAGGTTGTTGTGTTGGTGTGGAGAGCAGTGAGACCTGGCATTAGGGGAGTGTCTCTGGGACGCCAGAGATCACTGTCTAGCCTCCTGGAGGTGTCGTGGGACCAACTAGACGGAACACCGGTGAAAGGAGGTTCCCACCCGATGACCCCAAAGACATGTTAGTTATCACTGCTCACTGGTCTGTATAGTTAAGCCTTGCCATAATAGTGTAGCATAGGCGCTTTGTTATCAGATCAGCATGTTGTTTATATGCTTAAAAAACAAAGGGCTAAATAATGTCGTCACGCGTGCAGAGGAATCTAGCCCTGCTGGAGTTGTTATATAAAGCAATGCCGGGTATGAGAAGGGTCATTGTGTGTGGCGCTAGCGCAGACTTTATCGATGCACTCTGTGAAATAGCTTTAAATGTGTTGAGAGGTAACATCCCTTTGATGATGCCTCTCTTCTTTTTTAACTGAGCATACTGTTTTTCTGTCAGACTGGTTGCGGACAAAAATGTTAAACATTTAAAGAAGAAAAAGACGATTAACCAGAGCGGCGGGTTTTTACTACCACTACTTGGAGCAGCTATACCATTTATTACAAGTCTGATAAGCAGAGGTTAAGAAGAAGAATATGGAGCATGCGCAGAAGATGTTTTTGCTTCCTCAGCATCAACTTGACAAGTTAAAACAGCAACAACAGCAGCAGCAGCAGCAGCAGTATCAGGACCAAAACACTGCAAGCATAAGACAGGTAGTGCAAAAAGACCTTGACCGAGCCATGTCTGACATATTGAAACTACCGGACACAGACGTATATGAAAAGGCCAAAAAATACTCTCAAGTACTGCAGCGTTATCTGGCATTGGTGAGACAGGGTGAGCGTGAAAAAAAACGTACTGACCCTGTCAATGCCTGATACCGAAATTAGACCAGAGGACCGCAGACCTGACGATGATGATGATGACGGGCATAAAAAGGACACGGTTTTAGAGGGTGTATTAAAACACATTCCCAAAAGAAGTCAGAGAAATGCTGAATACATTCTAGATGCAATTACCCGCTCAAAGCATGTTTTATCCTGGACAGACAACGCTGAAATTGTTGTTAACGGTCGTCCCCTCCACGGTACTCATTTGTATGACCTGGTGAAAAGTGTCACTGCATCACACAATATTTCAGACATTTCTAGACCACTGGGGTGGGACGTGTTCCTAAAAACCCTAGCCCATTTAAACATACCTTTAATGGCCATCCCTAACAAACAGGTGCTGAGTATAAAAGAATCGGAGACGCCTCTAGTTTTTCATCCTGTAAAAGCAAAGGGAAAAAACAGTCGGTAATAGGCTCACCGGGGTACTTTAGCACCCCACTACCTCAGAGACTAAACACTTCAGTGGGAGGATTTTTAATAATAAAAGGGTGTGTGTAATTTTGTTACAATTGTTCTGATTTCTTTATCTTTTTAATATTTACTTTTGAATGCCATTTGAATGTATTTTTAACTCTTGACCAATTTAATGTATTTTCATTTTTCATTATTACTATTATTAAATTCTTGACCTAATGAATGTATTTTTGTTTTTAAATTCTTGACCACTTGAATGTATTCTACAAATTTGTTAAATAAATGGAATGTCTGAACTGCGGATCATGCTTTCTCTCTCTTTATTTATTAGATTTATTCACAGTTACACAGCATGTTGCTGCACTGTACACATGTGAAATTATATCCACGGCATACAGAGGGCTGTATTTTGTTTACAAACTTGCACACCATAGCATCATTGCGTGCCAGATTAGCACTATACATGTTTAACATTCTTGTAAAAGGAATTCCTCTCTGTATATGACACAGAAAAAAGACACAATGCTGTCCACAGGTTGTAGAGTAGTTGTTCTGAACCTGCCTCTGGGAATAATACACGTCTGCACAGTTTTCAACGAGGTATCTGTATATCTCAGATGGAAATTTGTCGCTGTCGGGAGGGTTTCCAAAACTGTCGAAAAAATATCCACGCTTCTGTTTCGTAATATAAATAGCGAGCCAGTGTTCACCGGGCATGTTAGAGGGATGTGTATTCACAACCGGGAACGCTGTGCCTTTATGGTCTGACAGCTGGTCGCATGCCAGGACTCCTAAAAAATTTGTGATTCTTTTATTGAGGATGCCGGTCAGCTCTATAGTGTTCATGGTTGATACCGCTTCTTCTTCTTTTTTTAGTAATAATCCAAAAGTACTTGTCTCTTGTTTGATATTTCGATAACAGAATCGTAAACAGCATAACACACAAGGTTAACAGTGCGCTGTAGAGGAACTCTGAAACGGACTTCCAACCTCACATTACCGCTTTTAATCAGTGATACATTCCCTGCACGACCGTCATCCGGTTCCAGATTGAAGCAGAATAACGCGTAGCCGTTCCCGAAATCATTACGTGATATGGCCAGAGACCTGTCTTTTAAATGACGTCCTGTAGTTTGTACCAGCTGGAAATACTCTCTCACATACTGGCCTCTCTGAAATAGTGGCTGAAAGGGCTTTGCCGGGTGAGACTGCCCGTCTGCGTATAGGCTAATAAACTATCGTATCGTAATGCTGAAAATAGAAGGGGTTCCGGTTATAGCTCCCTGAATATGCCTCATGGTCAACAAAGCCTATGATGACGAATTTGGGATTTGTCCCATGTAAAGATTTTCCTGGTTGCACACTCTTGTTCCTGCTGGTATGGAAAATGTTTTCAGAGCCACTCTGTCAATAGCGTATTTAGCGTTAGTGTGCTGCAGTGCCCTGCTGTGCGCCAATCTAACGGCCGGTGCCACGGCCACCTTTTTCACAAATAAGCTAGCCGATACAATCTTCATGGCGTATTGATTATTTTGCGCAGTCATTAAGGCAAACTCGTCCTTTGATCGAATAAATTTTAGGGAAATGTCTATACCGTTTAGCAATAACTTTTCCTGAAAAAACAAATCGGAGTGTATCGGTGCTATTAATTCCACAGTGCGACTGTTGACAGTGTATCGCCCTCTTTCGGCTAGGCCTTCGTTATCTCCGGTTATGGAGGCAGCATTCATGTGGTCTGCTGTGTCTTTACAAAACAGGCCGCTGCTAAACTGTGTATCCAAGGTGTCCTTTCCGTAGTTGATTAAACACTCGATTATCCCCCGGTACGGGTATGTGTTGGAAGATTGGGTTATAAGCCTGTCTCCTAACATGATATCCACCTGCGAGAATAACGTACACCCGGGGTAGTTTACAAAACCCACATCTGAGGCTTGGACCAAATCAGTACCATCGGGGTTCGTGATTCTCGCGCGCATGTACAGGTAGGTATCGTTTAGATCAATGTAATCCTCGCCGCAGGCCGATATAAAAAATTCCAGAGGCCCGGCATCCCGTAATGCCGAAACCGGGGGTATTTCGACAAATGTAGATTTTTCAATGGATGTCTGTGTGTACGGCACTGTGAACAGATCCAGCTCCGTCTTCACACATTCTTCCGACTGGTTGTGTATGAGAGCCATGGCTGTTGCTGCTGCTGTTTTCTCTTCTCAGACTAGAATATGTCTTTACGCAGAATCAGCGAGCGTCTTTTGGAAGTTGTGCTTCTCTTGGCGGCCGACTTCTTTCTGGTGTGTCGTGTCACTTTGACGGTCGTTTTACGCTTTTTGGACCTGCTGGAGCTGCGACCCCTCGATGAGGGGGGTCTTTTGGACGATCTTTTTCTGATCACCATCAACCCGTTTCCTTCCTGTCGTCTCGACACAGCGCTTCTGGCAATGTTGCCATTCTAAGCAGGCTTCGAAATATGCCGCCTAAACCGTTACCGTATTGTTTGCTTGAACCTATAAATCCTGGTGATTCGCCACCCGCTTGGTTCATGTAATATGTCATATATCGGGCATCGTCACGCACATATGGTGTGTAGGCCATTTTCTCAGGTCTAGAAATACTGCTTCACAGGTCTAAAGTGTAGTTTAACAATCACTTTTCTGTACGTGAATGGTATATACTGGTTTTGATCGTTTTTTAACGATATCTCGATATCGTCAATGACAGATTTGGAGAGCGGTGTATAGTGTGGCTTGTCATATGTCAGAGTGGGCATACGACCTACCTCCGGCGTTATATTTATACATCGGAGGAGCGGCACGTGGCTGTCATTTAGGGCCTCACCGCAGTGTGTACACTTTGGTGGTGTGCATTTATGCTGCGTTCTTGCCGCCTTGTAGGTTTTACCGCACTCTTCACAATATTTCACTTTGTCACACGGTGCTGCGTCGTGTTTAGAGTGAGGGTGTTTATGCTGATTATAGCAGTGTCTGGACTTGCAGATTCGTTTACACTCTGTACATTTTACAGTGGCCCCCGGGTGCATGTGACACTGTGTATAACAAACATTGCAGAGGTATTTACAAACGTGCTTAAGCGGTTCTGTGTATGAACCGTAGCAGTAGTCACACACATAGGTACTGCCAAAGAAACCCGTTTAATTTACAATCAGGTAATAATGGTCATTGTGCAGGTACATCCACACAGTGCTGGCGTGTACTGCGTCATGGGTTTTGTAACACTGTAGGTGTTTACGCCCCGAACCATGGTGGAATACTAGGATTTTTAGGTTTAAGTGATTTTCAAATTTTGTGATATCAGAGAGCGACACCTTGTGGGTCTCATCAAATCCTACAGCGCTATGCAGTTGTTTAGCATACTGCATTTTATCAGCGGCAGATGAGCTTTCATTAACAAAATGGGCGAAGAGAGAAACAAAGACTGTTCTGAGACCCATTGTTTTCAGGGTTGTACAGGTGTCTTCCCTTCTTAGATGAAATTTCATCATAAGGGACGCTTTTTAGCCTCAGTCTAGAACCACCACCACTACTAAGACGTGCCACGGTCACAACAAACTCCAGATCATCATCTGTCAGCGACGTGTGATTACTCTGCACAACTTGAGAGATCACCTCCAAAAACTCGTCAGCGTTATATGTGTTGTCAGAGCTTAAAACAGCTTGCACATCGCTGGCTAGAGATGGTCCTCTCAAAACCACATTTAATACACTACCAGCAGGAGAGGCCTCTAAGGCAGCGCCAATCACGCCTGACAGCCTCTCTCTAACAGTGTCAATTGCCTGGGTGATTCCCCACACACACACCTCTCCCCGCTGCGGGAGCAGAAGCAGCACCAGCATCAACAACGCCGGCTTTCACAGGTGTACTTGTAGAAAACAGGTCTTTGCTTACGTCGTGCTGATGCTGTAGGCTGGTGTCCTGTGGTGGGAAGAGCGACTCCTGCTGACTCCACAACGCCTCTGTAGATATTCCCTCTTGAAATACCCGACGGCGCGGAGGTGGACGAGGAGATGGGACGTGTTCCTCACTGATCGGAGCCCTCTCCCGCTGCTGGGCGCGCGCTGTTCCACCGGCTTCCTCTCGGCCGTTGAAGCACTCCTCAACAGTCGTTGGAGCCGGTTCTACACCGCCTGATCCTTGTGCGCTCCACGATTCACCACCAGATAATCCCTGGGCAAACCGTAACGCCGCTACCGCAGCGCTTGTTTCTTGCGTGGCCGTCAGCTCAGGCGGTTGAGCACTGTTTATTAAAAAAAAATACAACATTAATGTTATCATTATTATTAATATTACTATTATTATTATTAGGCTGCTATTATTATTATTATTATTATTATTATTATTATTATAAGACACGGCAACTTACCTGACACGGCAACTTACAAGGATTTCTCACGTAAGACACGCCTTGTCCTGGTCCTGACGAGTCGCACAGGCACTGTTATGGAAATAGAAAAAACGATATGTTAGCAGTATTCTGTATCTGACGCATATTAGCCTGATATTCATATAAAGTAGCGTTAAAACATTGTGTCTTACGTGTTAAACCCACTAGAAAACTGTTGGAGGGGTCTCAGTGGCCTGCGCTGTGCGCTGTGGAGAAAGAGGAGGTAAAATAGATGTTTGCAATGATGCCGCAAGCATTCCCCCCATTAATGATGAATATAAAAAACAGTCTCACAGTATAAAATCTCTAGCAGCAGAGGCTGGAGGGTCTTTTCTTAGCCTTTTCAACCAAAGTGAGCGTTTTTGTGCTGCACCTGGAAAGTAATACCATTATTTAGAATAAATACATTCATTAGGTCAAGATTTAAAACGAAAATACATTCATTAGGTTTAGAATTTAATAATAGTAATAATGAAAATAAGTAACACACACACACACACACACACACACAACAAAATGTTATTTTAACTTACGGCTGCTGTGGTGGGGTGTAGGAGCACGGTTTTCAACTCCGGAATCGTCAGCAACTGCACCTAATAAGAAACAATTTTTTTTTTTGAAGTTGTTGTTTTTAGAATGTTTTTCTGAGAAAAATTAAGTATCTAGAGAACAATGTTATCCAATATAGTTTAGGCACGCTTACCGTTAATTGAAGCCATCGTCCACAGTAAAGCAGTAGAAAAGGGTCCGCAGTGTGCCACGCAACCTAGCCTTTTTTGTTTTTTAAAAAAAAGGGTGTCCTCTGCTTGTTTCATAGGGGTTTTATACACTTGGGTAAAACAATAAGCAAACACGTCACACATCACTAAACCTTGATTGGTTGTTGGTCTAGCCTTGCCGTATGATTGGCTACTGTACTTTATTCGCATGCTTTGCCCGGACATGTCTGAATAATGTTTATTCCACCAAACGGATGCAAAGTTGATGGTCTAGCCTCGCCGTCTGATCGGCTACAGTACTTTTTTCGCATGCTTTGCCCGGACATGTCTGAATAATGTTTATTACATCAAACGGAATGCAAAGTTGTTGGTCTAGCCTCGCCGTCTGATTGGCTACAGTACTGGAGTAGTAAGGTTTCATTCAAAACCGCGCCCAGAAGGAGGCGCTATGTTTAACCAATGAGAGCAGGATTTCATATGACGGGACTGCGGGAGGGGGGGCTTGTGATTAGCCAATAGCTACAGTTTCATTCATAACCATCCCCCAGAAGGAGGCGCTATGGTTAAACCAATGAGAGCAGGATTTCATATGATGTGGTTGCCATGGGGGGGTTATTTATTAATTAATTATTATAATTATTATTTTTTATTAATCCATATTTCATAATTCATAATCCATAATTCATAACGCGCGTTCATATATATATATACTGCATATGAAGTAAACTCACCCATTCATTTCATCTGAATGGGTGAGTGTTTCCATCTGAATAGGTTCCCAGTCACTCAGATCATCACACTAAGTGGGCTATAGGAACTTTTGATGCAAACATTAAACAACACATCGTCACTATCGATGTCTGAACTACCTCATAAAAGTGACAATTTACAATTCTTAACATTATAAACCAGTAAAATGATTTTGTCTCTTAATTAATGTTAATGTTAATGTTATTTTAAAATATAAGTATCTTAATGAGCAACTTTTTCAAAATGTTTTAAGTAATTATTTTCAGGCACTAAGTTATTTTTAGAACATTTCTCATTATTCCAAGAGACTAACTCAATATTTTCAGATCAGGGAGACCTGGGCCAATTGTAACAATTTTAGTTTTTCCTTTATAAGTAATGTGTTTATAAGACTGATGCTGCAGCAGATAAAGGTGGTCATTTTAATAATTCAAATACTGCTGGGTGGCTTATTGTAACCTGTAATAATATAACATAGTAGCAAATTTCTATTATTATACAAAAGTACTGAGGCCAGGGGAGGTCGCCGCGCAGACCTGATAGGCCCAAACGCTGGGAATGCCTGGCCGAAGAACCTGTCCAGATGATCTTCAACTCCCACCTCCGAAGAGCTTCAACCGCGTCCCGAGGTCAGAGGGGGACATTGAGTCCGAATGGGCCTTGTTCCACTCTGCCATTGTCGAGGCAGCGGTGGCGAGCTGTGGCCGCAAGGCTGCTGGGGCCAGTCGGGGCGGTAATCCCCGAGGGGAGGGGAGCCGTCAGGCTGAAGAAGGAGGCCTACAGGGCATGGTTGGTCTGTGGGTCTCCGGAAGCAGCTGACGGGCTCCAAGCGGAGCGCAGCAGCGACAGTCATGGAGGAAAAAACTTGGGCGTGGGAGGAGTTCGGTGAGGCCATGGAGGAAGGCTATCGATGGGCTCCAAAGAGGTTCTGGCAAACCTTCTGGCGCCTCGGGGGGGAAGGCAGCAACTTGCTCACACTGTTTACAGTGGGGGCAGGGAGCTGCTAACGTCAACGGGGGGCATTGTCAGGCGGTGGAAGGAATACTCCCATAAGTCGCTGAGGTAGTGAAGCAACTCTGAGGCGGCGGAGCCCTGGGGGTGGATGAGATTTGCTCTGGATATCTCAAGGCTCTGGATGTTGTAGGGCTGTCCTGGCTGACACACCTCTGCAACATTGCATGGACATCAGGGGCAGTGCCTCTGGAGTGGCAGACCGGGGTGGTGGTCACCGTTTTCAAAAAAGGGGACCAGAGGGTGTGTTCCAACTACAGGGGGATCACACTCCTCAGCCTACCCGGTAAGGTGCTGGAGAAGAGGGTCCAGTCGATAGATAGACAGATTGAGGAGGAGCAATGTGGTTTTTGACCCAGACGCGGAACCGTGGACCACCTCTTTAACCTCGTCAGGATGCTGGAGGGGGCATGGGAGTTCACCCAACCAGTCCACATGTGTTTCGGCCATGGTCCTCAGCCGGAAAAGGGTGGATTGCCCACTCCAGGTCGGGGGAGAGGTCCTTCCTCAGGTGGAGGAGTTTAAGTATTTTGGGATCTTGTTCACGAGTGAGGGTAGGATGGAGCGGGAGATTGACAGGCGGATTGGGGCTGTATCAGCAGTGATGCAGGAGCTTATCCAGTCCATGTGGTGAAAAGGGAGCCTAGCCAAAAAGCGAAGCTCTCGATTTACCGGTCGATCTAGTACGTTCCAACCCTCACCTATGGTCATGAGCACTGGGAAGTGAACGAAAGAACGAGATTGCGAGTACAAGCGGCCGAAATGAGTTTTCTCCGCAGGGTAGCTGGGCTCAGCCTTAAGGATAGGGTGAGTAGCTCGGACATCCGGGAGGGACTCGGAGTATTGCCGCTACTCCTCCACATTGAGAGGAGCCAGTTGAGGTGGTTCGGGCATCTGGTAAGGACGTGTGAAACACACCCTAGGGGTCAGAGCCAATACTTGCAGCAGATGAAAGAGTGTTAAAACAATGGGTAGGGGCGCCGCTCCCTGCCGCAGACAGAAGGGTGTGAAACACATCATAAGAGGTGGTCCTCAGGTATAAATCTTTAAGCTTTCCCCATGCTCGTGGTCTTTCTTCATTCTGACCGCTCGTGTGATGACTGACCTTTTCTTTGCAAAGAAAATAAAAAAACCCTTGTCGGCCAGCAGAAGTCTCTATTTCATTATTCACCAGCAGCAGAGAATTTCCACAACAACATCTGAGACAGTGGAGTAGAATAGTAATGTAGCATAGAATAGAAATACTACTAAGTACAAGCACATCTAAATCCTTCTTTTGAGAGAGAGATTATTAGATTTTAATATATATGTATATATATATATATATACACACACAATACTACAGAACAAACACCACAAACAACAAATACACACAAAAAACAAAAACAAACAAATTAACTGACAAACTAAGACACTGGTGGTGATATTAAATAGAATACAAATCTTTTACAATTCATCCATTAAGATACAAGATGGTACTGCATGACAAAACATTAAACATTCACTCCAACTTTTCAATAGATTTACTACTGGTTGCCAGATTTTATAAAATGCTTCCTCTCTGCCATAGTGAATCTAATCTTCTCTAGATGTAATACATTTTCTAATTCCTTCGGCCATAGTTCAAATGTTGGAGACGTCTCAGATTTCCAGAATTGTAAAAGCAGTTTTCTGGCTAGCAATGTTGACAGAGAAATAGCCCGTGTTTCATAACTGCCAAGGAAAGGAGACATCAACATGACAATCAAAAATAAGATTGAGTCAGATCGGGTGTATACACAAAGAAAATGGGTTATTGGTCAACAAAATCTACTAACAAAAGATCACAATTGTGGAGGAGGTTGGGGTGAGGTGGTTGTGCCAAATAAAATGAAAGAGATACAATAAAAATGGGCCTAAACTGAGTTTGACCTCAAAAACAAAACTCAAACAAAAACCTGACTCTCTTATTTAAAAAAGAAGCTTAACCAAAAATAAATACAGAGGTGGTCCCAACCCTAAAACTAAGTGTGTTAAAACAATGGATACCTCCGTGAATGAAAAATGTAAAGGGTACCCCGTCTTACCTACGTCCACAAACCTCACTCCACAAACCTTGTTTTATGTAACCAAGTTCACTCAATCATGTGCAGCAGCTCTAGCAGGCAGAGAGGAGAAGAGAGCAATTACTTCTTTGGTGTTTTAATGGCAGTTGGCATCCATACTGTTGGATTACTGCCATCTTCTGGTTTTTCCTCACTTTTGCTTTGTCCATTTCCTATATTCTTTTGTCCAGTCTAGTCGTTCTTAAAAAACTAAATACAGTTTTTCTCCCCCTGTCATTCTACCTGTCCTATTTCCTTTCCATTATTTCTCTTTTTTGAGTATACTTTCTACACACTACCATGACATGATTGACAGTCTCAGGTACCTTACATAGTTCACAAAATCCTGTTGGATGTTTTCCAATGATATGCAGTGTGCAGGGTTCAAACTTAACTTTTTGGCTTACTAGCCAAGTGGCTACTAGCCAAGTGGCTAGTAAGCTTTAAAAATCTACTGGCCAGAATTTTTTTTTCCACTAGCCAAAAATCATAAATAGCATTTTGGTATATTTTCAATGTTATTACTATAATAAACTTGAGCAATTCTCAAAATACAATATTAGTATAATTTTGTGTGGAATTAAGGAAAGAGGCAAATTTGATTGTTTAAAAAACTTTATTAAAACATACTTTGCTAAATAAGCTTTACATTAAATGTATGAACTCATTGTTATATACCGGCGCATCTCAATAAATCACAATATTGTGAAAAACTTCAATATTTTTTGTCAGTTATTTCTTGGGCTGTACCCAAATATTCGGATATTCGAATATTTATTTCTATGGGTAGGTATTCTTTATGAAAATTTGGTATTCGACATTCGTTTATTTATTTATTTTATTTTATTTATTTTTTTATCATTTTTTTTTACATATTTTTTTGGTGCTAAATGTAGTCTTTTTGTTGTTGGTAAATGTAGGTTATCAATAAAAATCAAAACTTTTAAATTGCATTTTTAGAAATGTGAAAATATAGTATCGCCTAACAACGGGGCTTGTGCGCAGCACACTTGAGCGCATCCGTCTGAGGCTGTGGCTCAATGCCAAGTTTTACCACTTTATTACTATTCCCTCTAACTTGTAGCT
The DNA here is from genome assembly GCA_035609425.1 of Epinephelus awoara. NCBI lineage: Eukaryota > Metazoa > Chordata > Actinopteri > Perciformes > Serranidae > Epinephelus > Epinephelus awoara. Next base: position 234,905 of record CM069299.1, on the reverse strand, counting down.
GTTTTTTCATCATCTTTTGAATTTAATGTGAATTATGCAACCGTTTTTCTCAACGTTTGTTTCCCCTGTTTTGTACAATTTGTACAATTATTGTTTAAAGTTTCAACAAGTTTCTTTTGGAGTGCATGACACAAGTGTGTTTTGAAAACGGCCGTGGACTGTCACCTGCTCAACACATCAGTACCTTCGGATGCCATGACCATAATAGCCAATAATGTCAAAATATCATTTACAGACTGATTTAACAGACAATCACTACTGCCCAACCCGCAGGTCCATTTGCGGGTCCCGCAGGTTACAGGTTGACCCGCGCATCACTACTCAGCTCAGTCTATAAAGGCTGTACACAACAGTAAGGCTATAGACATTATACTCTATTCAGGCCGGCAGAACCAGCAGCGCATTGGCTGTACAGTGCACGGCACTGCTGATTAACCATTTTTTTGCAGCACAGGGTGTCAGCAACCAATTACTTGCAGAGGCTTCCTACAACTTGTTGATTCTGATTTAATCAGACGACAAATAAAACAGGATGACTAGCCAATGTGAAAATCAAAAGAAAGCATAGAATAATGTACTGAAGGAGACTGTTGTGCCATCACATTTTTTTTGTGGTTTGAGAGCAAAGATCCGGTCGCTGGAGTGCTTTGCAAGGAGTCTTTGAAAGGAGCCAAGTCTGGCGGAAGAAACAACAATAACAGTAGTTTGGCCCTATTTTTTTCACTTGCCAGAGTGGCTGGTTAGGTGACTTCATTTACTGGTCATAGTATTAAAATTAGTTGCCTCTGGCGACTGGCGACTGCTAATTTTGATCCCTGGCAGTGTGTTATTAAGATTGGTATGCCCAATCCTTTACCGGCATAACATCACCTGCTCTTTCAGATTTCCTATCCATCTTGTATCCATATCTACTCTTCTTTTAATTTATTGTAAATGTCTCCCTTTTGTTTCAATATCCCATATTTGTTGCCACTTTTGGTCTGCCCTTTTCCATACTATGCATTTTCTCTCTGATTTCGATAATTTAATATGGACTATGGAAGTATTTCCCTATCTTCACTTTTTTTTTTCGACCACTCCAGTGCTAAAAGTATGGCATACAGCTCAACTGAATACACACACACAGATAGTCTGACATTCTTTTATTAATCTCAACATGATATTTAGGGATAGTAATTGCACACCATGTTGCATTTGTTTGTGGATCCTTCGATCCATCTGTAGAAATTTCAATACAGCCCTTATATGTCCCTTCTTTTTAACTGTAAAACTCATTTGTCATATCTATGATCTCGGTATTGCTCTTTTTATCAAGGAGTTCTAAATCTACCTTAGGACTTTCTTTTTTTTATAAAGATATTTTTGGGGGCATTTTTGCCTTTTTAATTGATAAGACAGTCAAGCAGGAAAGGGGAAACGGGAGAGGGAGTGACATGCAGCAAAGAGCCACAGCTGGAGTCGAACCCAGGCCACTGCGGCAACAGCCTTGTGTATATGGGGCGCCTGCTCTATCCACTAAGCCATTGACGCTCCCTACCTTAGGACTTTCTAAATCCCAGATCGGTCTTACTGGCTATACCACAGTTTCACCAAACTCTTTCCCGTAGATCCCCATATCTTTTGCTGTTTCATCTCCCGTCTAGCCAAAACTTGTTTTCTTGGCCTTCTTCCTCTCCCAGCATAACTGCGGTACTCTTTTTGTTGGATGGTTATCTATATGTCGTTTTAAATTGATCCAATAATTAGCTGCTAATTGTCTGCGGCGCAACCATAATGGCCTTTCACCTGCCTGTATTTGTAATGTACACACTGGGGATGTTCTGACTGCTCCTAGACATATTTGCAGGGCTCAGGATTGAATACTATCCAGTTCTGCCAATACAGATTTTGCTGCTGACCCATAGATGTTACTTCCATAATCTATTCTGGATCTAATCGAGGCTACGTAAATATACTTAAAGACTCTACATCAGCCCCCCATTCCAACCCAGCTAGACACCTCATGACATTTATTACCTTTTTATTAGTTACTTGTTTTATGTGTTCTCTCCAAGTCAACTCTTGATCCAGATATACCCCCAGAAAACCTCCAGCCTGTTCAGGTTAGGTTAGCTTTTCACATCATTCTGATTCTCATTTCACACATCAGTTAATCTATCATTCACCATGCGCTTCATTCGTCTCCATATATTGGATGTTAAAGCAATTGGCCTGTAATCTCCTGGATCGCTGGCATTTTTCACTGGTTTCCTTAACGGAACAATTAAAGCCTCTTTCCAACTCCTAGGCATTCTTCCCTCTCCCCATACTTTACTATATAATATCAATAATTTTTCCAGACTTTCTATACTTAAATTCCTCATGCAGTATGTAATCTCATCTTTACCTGGTGCAGTTTTACCTGTTTTATCCAGAACTCTAATCAACTCTCCCATATTGAAAAAACTATTTTCCTCATCATTTGTAGTCTCTTTCCTGACTAAAGCCTCCATGAACTCTATTTTTGTCATCTCTCTACCTTGTTTTCCTTCCTTAGATAAATTATTTGAGCTATACACCGTACTAAATGTTTTTGCCAAAAATTCTACCTTTTCCTCACTGGTTACCACTGTCTCATTTCCATCTGTGAGAACTGGGTCATTCCATTCTTTTCTGTCCCCTCCTATGTTTTTAATCATACCCCATACCCCCTCCTACTTGAGTTGAGCTTCCCACTGTACCACAAAACTGTCTCCAATGCACTCTTTTAGCTTGCCTAATTGTTGTCCTCACTGCAGCCTGGGAAGAGAGCAGTTACTGTGGGCATGGTCCTTTTATACAGGAGCTCTGGATGTGATTGGCCAGTCTGAAAGCACCCACACTCTACAGGTGCAGGCTAACCAGGTTAATGGCACCTGGAGAGCAGGGAGGACAGCTGGTGAATGTAATCAGGTGTGGTTACAAACTATCAGCTGCAATGCCAGCTGAATCCAGTCAACGTATTACTTTAGGCAAGAATGTCAGGTACCAGGGCTATATAAGGGTAAGACAATAAGAGAAAGAAAATAGAAAGAGAGAAAAGACAGTTTATGCTCTGTGCCCTGTCCACCTGGGATGCGCTCCAGCAGGAGGAGGAGGCATTCCTATTGAAACGCAGGAGAGCTCAGAGGCATGCAGCCATGTGCTTATTACAGGTAATCATCAAACAAATATAATGCTTCAATGAATAGTATGTAAAATTATATCATAAAGACAGCAAACACATTGATAGCTGTAGGTTGTCTAATCAGATATCATGGCACAAGCCCAGACACAAAAGGTGTAATGTATGTCAGCCAGGTAAAATATTATCCTTATAATAGGCCCATATATGATAAAAATATATATAATGATATATAAATGAAAATATATAATAATTAAGAAAGCATATATCATGGCCTCAGAATATGTTGCCTGTGTGAAACACATGTCAGGATCCAGGTAGTTCAAATGTTATTGCATGAAGAAATGAAGTGACACAGTTTTCTTTCTTTTGTAGATGGAAGGGTCACCAATACATGCACGCCTCAACCCTCATGTGCCAGTCTTTGCTGTGTACTTTGATGGCCAGAGGGACCTCATGAGGGACACTACAGACTGAGGCATCAGTCTGTAGAGTCCGTCATGAGGGCAAAAGATCTGTGTGACACTGCAGGATTTGAACTGACAGGTTCAGTTGTTGTCCCTGTGACTTTGGAAGGGACAGCAGTTTCCCAAGCTAACTGTGTCAACTTCCTGAGCTCTAGCATGGATGGGATACCATTACAGGTCATGAGTACAACGTGAGTGCGTACACAAGGATGCTGGTTACGCAAGAACAGGGACTTGAAGCTTGGGTTCTCTTCTAAGTCTGGTGCATTCTTGCCCTGAAAGTATGTGTGTCTCAAACGTTTATAATATTCCCTAGGATTCTCAAGACGTGCATGTTTAATTTGGAGGGCTGCAACCATAGAATCAATCTCGTCAGCAGTAGAAGAAAACTCCTCTGTCACTGCTTGACAGAGCTTTCTGTAGTTATTTCTTAATAAACTTAATAAACTTGTGGACAGCTTTGGAACTGGTCTTCCACAAAAGTTTAATCTTCTCCCTTTCAGTTGCCTGGGGCAGGTCAACTAGACAGTTGTCAAGCTCCCTCAAATAATCATCCACATGTTGATCACAGTTGCCTGGATCAAACAGTTCAATGTCTGTGGCTAAAACTCGAGCACTTCAAAGCGAGAGCAGTCAGATGTCCTCTCTGGTGAAGGCAAGACTAAATTAGTATTCCTAAGGAGGTGTGAATCACATGCTGCAGGTCTGTGAGGTGGGAAGGCAGAGGTGAAATGGTTTTCAACCCCCCTTTCCCCCTGCGCATGGGTGAAATTGTTAAACAACAGTGTCTGAGATGGACATGGGAGAGAACATCTTGTAGAAGATATACTACATGTCCTCAATGTATGTGTTTGACACATGGGAAGTCAGGTCAGTGCTACCTCTGTCTGTTGGTGGAGGTTGGGGAGCTGACTTGATTCCCAAAGACTTAGGGTCTGGTGGGAAAGATTTCCACTTACTGAGTGGAGGAGGTGTTAACCTCTCATCCAGGGATGAGTGGGAATCATAAAAGTCAGAATCACACTGGCTGTAAGACTGTGCTGGGGCAAGATGTTCTGATCTAAGCCTAAACAGTTCTTCTTTATGTGAGCATAGGTCTTACTCTGCTGGATGTAAATCATCTAAATAGCGCATGGCTTTCTTGTTAGCCATCTGTGCTTCATGGAGGAGGGAAGCATTTTGCGCTCTGAGAGTTTCTACCTCCTTTTCTAAGGCTGCTTTGCTCTGAAAGGCAAGGGTGGTTTGCCTGCGAAAAATCAGAAGCAAGCATTTTAACAATGTATTACTGGATGCAGTCTGCACATCACAGTTATCACTGAGTAGAGAGTTTATCTCGTCCCTGCATTCCCTGAGACTCAATCTGCTGATGAGTTCTGGTAGGCCAGAGGTTAGGCTCTGTGTGATGGAGGAGATATACTGTTCTAAACAGGGGTTCGCCATTGTTAGGTCTTAAGAGGAGGGTAAGGCTAAAACAGGTTGTCTTAGTACAAGTCAAATGTTAAGCTGGCTGTGGTGTTGCTTGGCAGACACCCTCAAGTGTAACTTGTGAGTACACTAGCCTAACAAAAGAATGTGCTCTTCTTCACTGTGGGGGTAGCATGGAGGAGGGGTGGCTACAACACAAACAGGCAAAAAAGATTAGGGACAGGAATTTAGTAAATAGTAAATTTAGTAAATTTACCTGCAGGAAAACAACATGCACTAACTAAATGCGTGGCAGTATCAGTTAGAGAGTTGTTTCTTAAAGTTAACTCAAGCTGGAACCTGGATCGTAACAGTGAGGTACAAACTTTACAGGGCTGGTAGCATACTGTGGCTGTTATGCTCTATCTTTACTCAGGCTGAAATGCTTGGCAGTAACAGCCAGTTCTCACATAAACGCTCTGTGTCACAGGGCCGGTGGCACGCTGTGATGAATTTCAAAGGAAAACAGGAACAAAAGAATCAACTGCAAAGTTTGACAGCTTGACCAGACTGCATTGAATACGTGGTATTCAAATGCTGAACCAAAATCTTATAATTTTCTACAGGGTAGGTCAACTTGAAAAGCCAGCAGCAATGGCAACTCTAGGGTAACACTATGAGGCTTTAGATAGCGGTGATCAGTTACACAACGTCTTTCAAATTGCTTTGTCTTTGTGAATAAAAAAATTCTCACCACAATGTACTTGTTTGTAAGTACAGCTGAATGTCTACTGCTGCAGCACACTAGTGGTGAATGTTAAGACTTTTGGGTAGTCCAAGAATGGAATCAAAGATTTTTGGTGTGAACCAAAAATGTATGCTGATATTAATATTACACAAATATGAATGAATGTCAACACACTAGGCTCCACACGGAGGTACCAAATATGTTGGGGTTTAATTGGCTATCGGAAATAATTAATAATTATTATTAATAATTAATAATTACGTTAAATGATGTGACTTAATTAACATTAAATCACCTTGTGGGGCACCATTCCCGTAAAGGGAAAAATGAGCCAGTTAAATATATCAGTCGCTCGGGGGCCTTGCAGAGTTAGACGCTGGGTGCTAACTCATTTAGTTCCTTGTTGCTGGAAAGCCCTCTCCTCTGCTCTACTCTACCGGTTATTTTTCTCTTCCCTGTATAGTTCTTACAGGTTTCTTTTTCTTGTGCACTTCTTACTTTAAATACCTTAACTACCTCTGGCTACGCCACTACATTTGTTATCAGACATACAACACACACATTCACTCTTTCCGCTCCAAGATCACACGTATTGCACCAGACCCAGCCGTCTCCAGTGATGTTAGTTACACTTCAATGATTCCTTTAAGTTTTTTTTTTAATCAATGAACACATCATAACTAGGTTTTTTTGAGGGAGGGAGATTTGTCAAATACCTTTGACCTGGGTGGCCCCAGCACTGCACTCAAGACACACCCGGTTTAGGCAGAAAAAAGCTCTGCTTACCTTGTTTGGTGGTCACCTGCATGTCTGGCGTGCAGCCCAGTGCCTCGGTCTCTGGCTTCGACTCCCTTTTCCTCTCCTGGCTGCGCGCTCGCCACATGAGGTGTAAAAGGTGGGTGCCTAGAAGCGGGCCAGACGGCTCCCGACCCTCTCCTCTGCTTCACTCCAGCTCGTTCTCGGGATAGGCTGTAATATCTTAGGTTCAGCAGGCTGGTATTCAAAGACAACACTGGAGACCAATGGAGTCAGGTGCAACAGAGTTTAATGTGTTCACGAGCTTCAACACATACAACTCAATGAGTCAGGCTCCAGAGCAAGACTGAAAACCCTCTGTTTGCGCTTTCCCTTTTATGCTGGTGGAGGTTCGAGAGAATGTCCGCCCTTTCCCTTTAGTTCTTCCTACCCAGGCCAATTTCTATTGGTGGCAGCCTTTTCTTTTTTAGCCCTCATCATCTGAGTCCAAATCTATTGGAAGCAAATGCCGCTCAGACATGACCTCATCTTTGAAAATTCCTAAACTTTCCCACCATTAGCTTTCGGCCTGGTTTCACTTTATTTTTTAAAAACATATGAAACATGGACTTTCGCTATACAATCCCCTGTGACTTTAGAGCGTGTGTGTGTGTCTACTGTTACACTTTCAGGTGGTGCATAGTGACTTATGTGTGTGTGTGCTTTAAACCATACAAGGTATGATGTGTTCTTATCATGTGTGTGGTTACAACAGTGATTTACCTTACATGGTTACATGAACCACTCCAAACTTAATCACTGAACTTAATCAACTCATACAGAATAAGGTATTTATCTGATCATTACATGACCTTCTTTTAAACTCAATCAATCTACGCAGAATAAAAACATTTACCTGATTAGTCATAAAATCTGACACTACACTCCCCCCTTTGGGGCTACATAGTCCCATATAATGCTTTAAAATCAGAGGGAGGAAAAAATATATATTTCCCCCCTTTGGGACTTAAAAGTCCCGTACTACATAATTAGCATCAATGAATTTCACACACAAATCAGTTCCAGTAGTAATTCCAGTAAACACTCTTCTAACTACTTGCATTATGTATTTATCATCACACACAAATCAGTAGAGGGAAAAATATATATTCCCTCCTGTGAGACTTGAAAAGTCTCATACTATGATTACTTTAAATCAGCAGTCATCACACCAAAATAGTTCCAGTGAAAAATCTTGAAATCACAGTTTGGCTTAAATACTCTGTATGTCAGTAGTGCAGTGATGATTTGAGAGTGCTAGTGTTATACATAGTAACTCTTCTGATATACAGGTTACAGTAGGCAGGGTGCATTGTGCATCACCAGGGTGCACTGTGCATCACCAGCTCGAGCCGGAGGTTGGTTTCTCCTGCGTTTGCGTATGCCTGATCCGTGTCAACTCCGCCACTTGCCCACGCATGTCGCGTATCTCCTGTTCCGTCAGCAGCCTGTGTTCCTTCATCAGTCGTCTGTTTTCTCCTTTCCTAATTTGGTAGGTTTGGAACCGGATTTTGTGGAGCTTTTTCTGCAGCTTTAGGGGGAAGCTGCACACAAGGCAACGTAAAGGGCCTAGGGGAACAGGGTGTAGCAGGGAGCGCAGTTGTTCTGCCGCATCCTGCTCGAGCTCATTAGTTGGCTCTCCATTGTCAGGCAGGAAGTCGAGGAGATTTTCCATAAGTAGTGTCAGTCAGTCAAACATTTTATTGATTAGGATAAACCCCTTGAGAGGAATCCTCTCGTTTTCAAGGGGGTCCTAGATGAACTAAGACAAAACACAATCAACAATCTACAGACATACAACAACAACAGAGAAAACACAAACATCAACACAACCCGAGGGGAAAAAAAAAGGTACAAAATGAAGTAGTAGAATAAGCCTAGCAGAACTGTGAAATATATTATATTAATTACAAATTGAGATTATCAATTCAATCAATCAATCAATCCATTTTATTTATAAAGCCCAATATCACAAATACAATTCACTCACAGGGCTTTACAGCATACGACATCCCTCTGTCCTTTAGACCCTCACAGCGGATAAGGAAAAACTCCCCCAAAAAAACCCTTTACCGGGGGAAAAAAAATGGTAGAAACCTCAGGAAGAGCAACTGAGGAGGGATCCCTCTTCCAGGACGGACAGACGTGCAGTAGATGTCGTACAGAACAGATCAGCATAATCTGTATGACACAAAACAGTAATCTGTATGACATCCTCGGTAATGACAGTAGCTTACAACAACATTCATGAAAGTAATAATATTGTCGTTATAGTTCTGGCTACTGTGGTACAATATGTTGAAAGTATATATTAGTATCAGGCAGTATACATGTATGATAATATCATATGTCTATAATAGCAGTAGAAGTATGACTAATGACTAATGATGGCACGAGTGCATTGTCGAGTTAGTGACATCCAGAATGGCCGAGTTAACAAGATGCAGTAATAGGATACGAGAGAAGGAGAGAGAGAGAGAGAGAAGGTGCCCGGTGCATTATAGGTGATCCTCCAGCAGACTAGGCCTAAGTCAGCCTAACTAGGGGCTGGTACAAGGCAAGCCTGAGCCAACCCTAACTATAAGCTTTATCAAAGAGGAGAGTCTTAAGTCTAGCCTTAAATGTGGAGACGGTGTCTGCCTCCCGGACCGTAACAGGAAGATGATTCCACAGGAGAGGAGCCTGATAGCTGAAGGCTCTGGCTCCTGATCTACTTTTGGAGACTTTAGGGACCACGAGTAACCCTGCATTCTCCCAGCGCAGAGTTCTGGTGGGATAATAAGGCACTATGAGCTCTCTAAGATATGACGGAGCTTGACCATTTAGAGCTTTATAAGTTAACAGTAGGATTTTAAATTCAATTCTGGATTTTACAGGGAGCCAGTGCAGAGAAGCTAAAACAGGAGAAATATGATCTTGTTTCTTAGTTCCTGTTAGTACATGTGCTGCTGCATTCTGAATTAGCTGGAGGGTTTTTAAGGACTTACTAGAGACTCAGTGAACTCTCTGTCCTCATCGTCGTCCGACGATCCATCAGTACTCTCTGTGTCTGAATTTGGCGTTGTTTCCAGTAGTAACTTTCTCCGCGGCTCCTGTAGTTTCCTCTTCTTGGGCACCTGGTTTGTGTTCTTAGTTAGGGTCACTGTGAATTTCCCTTCCAGTTGGCCCTCCATTCCCATAGCTTTTGGTGCCCTTAGTGGATATTGCCCTGTTATTGGTTGTGTTGGGGGAGGAAGTGGTATGGGCAGGGGTGGTGCTGTGGGTGTCACTTCTTTCTGATCCTGGTGTTCTTTTTCTTTTTCTCCCAACTGCACCATTTGTTTTCTTCCCCCTGCTTGCCTGAACCAGTCCAGCACCTCCCTTTCCTTGGCTCTTTTATTCTTTTTCTTGTAGCTGGCTTTGGTGTCTCTGGCTTCAATGTGTCTTAGCTCTGACTCTACTTCATCGCAGCATGCTAGATTGAAGATACCTTCCATCGGCCAGCGATTTTTGTGCCATTTGCCCACACAGAGCTGGATGCGTTTCACTCGGCTTGGGTGTTGTTGCATTACTAGCTCCACTGGGGTTAAAACCCCTTTCTCCATCTTTCCCTGCTTGGCTCCCATGAAGCCCTGTTTGACTTCACTTATCCTTGGGATTTCTGGCTCCTCGTCTGTTTCTCTTGTGCGTATTCGTAGTATGATTTTCCCTAATGTTATGGCAGTTTTATATTTCTTTTCTCTATATGGGTTGTACTCTAATTTATGTGATCCGTCTTCTTGAGGGATCTGAGTCAAACACCCGAATTTTCCTGTCTCCCATTAAACTTTTCTGGGCAGGACAACAATCTGCAGCCGTGGATTATATATTACTCCGCCCGCGTGACCTCGTATTCTTATCTGGTGTAGAGGAAGCGAAGCTACTGGTGCGTTTTTATAATTGTCACAAAAGTTCTGTAGTAATGGATTTAGTGAATAAGGGACCCACAATCTGCGCAAAATTACGGAAACTCTTCTTTTACCTTTTTCAAATTAACAAATTTGGTGATCTGCTAGAGTTTTTGTTTAATCTCTTGCTCGTCCTGCCTATACTCTGTCCCTTCGTTATCTATGTAGGTTCGTTCCAACCAAAAGTGTGTACGTATTCCTTTGTATTCTACAGGACCCTCTGTAAGGCAGTGTTCTTCTTCTATGATCTCATCTCCACTGCCTTCATCCACTTCCATCTATTTTTAGGTGTTCTGTATTTTACTGTATCTGACCTCACCTTTTTAATCTTGTTGTCAGGCTGAATTTATGTACTTAATTTATTGGTCAGGTCTCTTTCTACTGCCTCTATTCCTCGCCTCCCCCTTTTATGTCTAGAAGCGGGCCAGACGGCTCCCGACCCTCTCCTCTGCTTCACTCCAGCTCGTTCTCGGGATAGGCTGTAATATCTTAGGTTCAGCAGGCTGGTATTCAAAGGCAACACTGGAGACCAATGGAGTCAGGTGCAACAGAGTTTAATGTGTTCACGAGCTTCAACACATACAACTCAATGAGTCAGGCTCCGGTGCAAGACTGAAAACCCCCTGTCTGCGCTTTCCCTTTTATGCTGGTGGAGGTTCGAGAGAATGTCCACCCTTTCCCTTTAGTTCTTCCTACCCAGGCCAATTTCTATTGGTGGCAGCCTTTTCTTTTTTAGCCCTCATCGTCTTAGTCCAAATCTATTGGAAGCAAATGCTGCTCAGACATGACCTCATCTTTAGAAATTCCCAAACTTTCCCACCATTAGCTTTCGGCCTGGTTTCACTTTATTTTTTAAAAACATATGAAACTTGGGGACTTTCGCTATACAGTCCCCTATGACTTCATGCAGTACAACTTTAGAGTGTGTGTGTGTCTATTGTTACACTTTCAGGTGGTGCATAGTGTCTTATGTGTGTGTGTGCTTTAAACCGTACAAGGTATGATGTGTGTGTGGTTACAACAGTGATTTACCTTACATGGTTACATAAACCACTCCAAACTTAATCACTGAACTTAATCAACTTATACAGAATAAGGTATTTATATGATCATTAAACTCAATCAATCTACGCAGAATAAAAACATTTACCTGATTAGTCATAAAATCTTACACTACATGTCCACACACCTTCTCATTCTACATATACATAGAGGTGTAGTACCGGTGGCTTTACAGCCTATATTTTATTGATTATCTCTGATCCCCACAGTCAATTTGGTCTTTGCGACAGTGCGAGCAACACCGCTGATGCTAGGTGGCGCCAAGAATAAAAAAAACCTGAATCCTATCTGTTGCCTCTTTAAATGAACTGCCAAGTAGTACAATTTAAACTGGGGAAGACCAAATCCACCTTCACTCCTACCTTTACTTAGATGCTTCATTGAAATTCTGGGCACTTTTCCAGAGGCGGAGGAGGAATTTACACTGGACTAGACTGAAAGATAAATAAAAATCTAATATATACTATTGAAATAGGTAAAGTATTCCAGAACTCTATATTTTTCACCAATTGTTTCATTTTGTTATCCTAGTTAAGTTCCAGTAACTGACCCAATTTTCTTGTCACTGTAATGCCTAAACTTGTGAATTTGTCAAATACAACCTTAAATGGGGTGGTCCTAAAAAATGTCTTATCTACCAGATGTGACAGAGGCATTAGCTCACTCTTTGCCCAATTTACTCTTTAGCCTGAAAGAGAGGCAAATTCATTAATCAAATTCAACAGAGGGGTCATAGAAGCTTTAGGATCTGAAATAAACAGAATAACGTCAGCGGCATAAGCCGAGATCTTATGAGAGGTACCCTGATGTATTATTGGATGTATCTCCGCACTTAATTGTAGATCAGAAGGGTTCTAGCGCCAAGGCAAAAGTAAACTGAGAAATTGGATCACCCTGTCGAGTGCCTCTGTATAAACAAAAAGGATTTGCAGTATCTTGACTTGTTCCAACAGAGGCTGTGGGCTCTATAGAGTATCCTGAAACCAAATTTATCTAAGACAGAGAGCATATAAGGCCATTCAATTTGATCAAAAGCCTTTTCGGCATCCAAAGAAATTACAACTGAATCTTCCTTGCTACGAACTGGGTTATACATAATATTGAAAAGTCTTCTCATGTTAAAGTAAATATGTCGATTGGGAATAAACCCAGTCTGATCTGGATGTATAATTTTTAACAATGTGACATTTAAGACAATTTGATAAAGTTTTACTGAATTTTTTTTTTTCAACTGGAAGGAGAGAAATAGGTCTATATGAAGTGACTAAAGTAAAATCGCAATCTTTTTTCAATGTTAACAAAATTTTGCCCTGATATAATGAATTTGGTAAAGAGCCCACCTCTCTAGAGTGATTCAACATACGAATGATAAGGGGAGTCAGCAATGAGCTATAGGCCTTATAAAATTCTACCCGGAACCCATCTGGGCCAGGGGCCTTATTATTTTGGAATTGCTGAATTGCTGCATTCACCTCTTCTAAAGTAAAGTGTGCTTCAAGATCAGCTACTGCTTCTTTATCCAATTTTGTCAGTGTGCTTTTGTCCAAGAATTTGTCAGTTTTGGTCTGACTGACAAAGCTTTTCGAGCTGTAAAGTTCACAGTAAAAATCTTTAAAACATTTATTTATTTCTCGTGGATCATAAATTAACTCATTTTTATTTTTAACTGCAAATCGCTTGTGAGGCCTGTGACTGTCTCAGTAATCTAGCCAGTAGCTTATGAGGTTTAGCACTTAAAATATTTTCTGTTAACAATTGATCATTTGAGAACATACCTGCTTCGTAACTAAAGAATTATATTCATACTTTAATTTTGTGATTTGACCTAACAGTTCTGTTGTTGGAGTAAGTGTTCCAATTGGTATAGATTAGTCTATATTTTTGAGGGCCTCCTCTTGTGATCTATGCTTAGCTGATGTATAATATATTATATGACCTCTCATAACTGCCTTTAGGCTTTCCCATAAGATTGAATCATTAACATCACCCTTATCATTTGATTTTAGAAAAAATAAAATATGCTCCTCCATCTGCTTATGAAAACCTCATCTTTCAGTAGTATTGGGTCAAAACACCAATTCTTTTGTCTTCTGTTATTTAAATCTGCAACCTGCAAATCCAATGTAACTGGACTATGATCTGAAATCAAAATAGGATGATAGGTGGCATCCCTTACTGCTTAAATAAGTTTGGAATCAAGAAAAAAATAGTCGATACGTGCAAGCCTGGAATTTCATCATTTTAGGGGCAAGCCCACTTGGCCTTTCATGTTGTCAATTTTTTGAGGGCACAAATGCCAAAAGCCCATAACATAAAACAATTTTTAATTTTAAGTCCATGTCCATAATGGATTTAAGGACTAAGGATGTTTAACTATCTGTGAAATGAATAAACAAAATGAGCTCAAGTAATAATAATGAGTATAATAAGTAATAATGTGATTTATTTAATAGCACTAATAAACCCAATGTGTTTTAAATATAGAACAACCAGGTTTATGTATTTATAAGCAAACAATCTTAAATATTAGGCCTAAATATTTTTTGAGTGTACATGATATACTAATTCACTGAACAACACTGGCTTACAATTACAACTCGGCTTCTTCTCTGGAGCCTTTGTGCTCCACTGTCTCTCAGGTTAACTCATATTGCAGCGGTGCCTGGATAGTGTGTCGTGTGTGGTTGTGCTGCTGCCGTGGTCCTGCCAGATGCCTCCTGCTGCTGCTGCTGCTGCTGCCATCATTAGTCTACTGTTTTTATACACATACGATTATTATCACACATGCATACTGACAGATACTAATATATACTTTCAACATATTGTACCACATTAGCCAGAACTATAACGATAATATTATTACTTTCATGAATGTTGTTGTAAGCTACTACAGATTACTGTCATTTTATTATGCTGATCTGTTCTGTACGACATCTATTGCACGTCTGTCCGTCCTGGAAGAGGGATTCCTCCTCAGTTGCTCTTCCTGAGGTTTCTACCGTTTTTTTTCCACGGTAAAGGGTTTTTTTTGGAAGTTTTTCCTTATCCGCTGTGAGGGTCCAAAGGACAGAGGGATGTCGTATGCTGTAAAGACCTGTGAGGCAAATTGTGATTTGTGATATTGGGCTTTATAAATAAAATTAATTGATTGATTGATAATAACACACACTATCTCTACCAGCATCTCCCTCTCACTTCTCCTCCACACACACACACACACACACACACATGCACACACCTCACCACCTGATGGTTTCCTTATAGGTCAGTTACACAGGATATAGTTTAATAAAGTCCATGGCAGCAACAGTCATGTTTACAACAACAAAGTCACTATTTAAAACCCAATAATAGCTCACTGGAATATAAATGTTCCTCCTGACATCACAATACTGAGTGAAGAAAGTCACGTTATTTCAGCATGAAGACAAACATCAGTATCACTCATTCATTCAGACAGAGCAGATTGAAATATGGCTTTCTACATGCTGATCACATGTATTGATAAAGTATTGGCTTGGCTGGCAGAGGTTTTATTGCACTTACTTACAGTAACAAGTGTAGTTGTTGTCAACTAGAGTAATCTTGAAGTTATATTCCCTTTCTCTGCATCTCTCCAAAATTAGCATGATATGCCTGTAAGGACTTGAGATGTGCTAAAACCTTTGCTCTTTTCGAGCTAACCAGGTCCGGTTTATACAACAACGATTTCAAATGAAAATGGTGAACATTAGTTGCGCTTTGGCCAATTGTTTACACGACAGCGGCATTTTTTGGTGCCTGGAAACACAACATTTTGAAAACAGGTTCCAGGGTGAAATGTTTGGGAAACTGCACCGTCTCTGTTGTCATGTAAACCTGCAATATGCAGTTCCTCTGAAAACAGAAACTAGGCATGCGTGAGAAGTCAACCATCACAACAACAATGCCGAGCTCTGTTTGTAAGGAATATCAGAAGAAAAACAAAAACAAAAACAAAAAAACAAACAACAGTTGAAACAACAACAACACAAACATTTACAACACACTCACCACTGATATACAATCACAACATATTAAAGATGGGCAACATATGACAACAAATATTAACAGCTGACAAACAGGGGTGAGGGCATCTAGTGTGTCAGGAAACAGTTTCATGTGTCAGTAAAAATGTCCATAATAGAGTTCTTAAAAGCTGACTAACTTGCGGCTCCATGTAACGGGGATCGTTTCAATAACATCATATAAACGCGGAAGTTTTTTAAAACGCAAAGGACAGACTTTTCCGTTTCTAGAGAAACTGTTGTTGTCTAAACAGGGCCTTAAAGTACCATTAGATAGATTGCTTCTAGCCTTATGTGTCATTAACTTGATTCATCAATTATCTGTCAACAAATATCATTAATTGACCCATAACTTTGTAAGTACCATCAATACAAAACAAAAAAATAAAGGACAGCCCTACAGCCATCTCTGGCTTGTCGAAGATCTGAGTTTCTCCAATCCACTGCTATCTGAAAGCGGGCCGAGTGTAGAAATCCATAGTGGATGTTGGCCGCCCTGCATCTCCTCCAGACCTCATCAAACTCTGCGTTGGGTAAGCACCTCTGCCGTTAGGTCAGGAAACATGAAAACTTTCGTCCCGTTGTAAACGAGTGGAGATTTCTGAGCAGCGAGCTTGTTTGACAGTAATGCAGTCTGACAATTAAGGGACGTGGTCGTCCAGTCTCAGCCGGTTTAGGTCCCCGGAGCGGTGTGCTCTATCCATCATAACTTTATCTGTGAAGTGATCAGTCCCAAGCAAGTTGGAATCAGCTCGGAGATGAACTCACTTGGTTATCCTTTCTCCGTGCCCTCTATTACCCCGACAATCCTGATGTTCTGGCGTCTCGAACAAGATTCGAGGTCTGCTAACTTCTTGGGTAGAATCTTCCTGGAGAGACTTTAAAAGTGATTCGAGGGAAGCCAGCTTGTCGTCATGTGTTCATGCCTCTTCTATATCACGTATCTTTAGCCTCTACTGAGTTCTTTAAAGCAGTGATAACACTCATCAGATCAGCTGTAGAGGGATTCTTCTCCATGTGCAAGGTTGCTGCACTAGCTTTACTGTTGCTGGCGTCACCTCCTTAGCCATATTTATTTGTTCGGTGTTTTCGGGTATTTTCTCTGGTTTTCCACAAGCTTTGTTGGTTCTAGTCCCGGTCATTGTCTTGCCTGTATCTTGCCAAGTAAAGCTGATACAAATGGTATTTGAAGGGGAAAAATTTGTATATTAGTTTAAGTAAGAGTGGAGCCTCTCACAATCACGGCTACTCTATGTTTGCTAGCCACGCCCCATCTCTAGCACCTCTAAATCTTTGTTAGTTTTTGTGTTTCTGTGAGGGAAGCGCCATCTCATGGGGACACCTTGTAATATAATAAATGGGCGTTACAGTTGAATCTAGGCACATCCCCAGAAAGGTGGGGGGGGAATGGTATTTGGCTGGAATTTGGCCGGAAGTTGGCAGGCTTCTGGAAGGCTTTTGGATGGTGTGGGAAATGTGAAGTGGCTGCATCTGTAGGTCATTCTGTTTAAGTTCAGATAGTTGTTTCCAAAAACTAGTCAGAGTTATGTGTAGGTTGTCAAATGTTTCTACTGTACTTTGGTGGATATTGTAAAATTGTATGCATGTCTAAAACGATGCTAACGCTAAGGGCTAGTGTGGGCCACTAATGCCAATTGCCAGTCCAATTATTGTGTTGGCAGTGTATCACTGTGTCACTGTTGTACTAAAGGCCAATCAATGCTAATCGCTATGCTAATTGCTAACTCTGGTCTGCAGAGCAGCAGATGGTGTAGTAAAACAATAAAGGAGCATTTCACTTTTCTGTCGATATTATAGCACATACATTTAGTGGGAATTTACTCACTTCAATGGTTCAAAGTGTAACTACATTTGAATCTAACTGATTTTTGTTGTAAAATGCACATAGCCTATTAAGAAAAGCTGCAGCAACAGTGCATGTTGAAATGTAAAATATTACAAATATGTGTAAGAAAACTGAATTAAAAGGAAAAATGCAAAGAGTAAGGAGGTTTAAAAAGATAAATAATTCATTTGTTTTCTAAAATACCTTGTCATTTGGTAATTTGATAAGGAAGTAATTTTCTTTGTTGCTAAAGCACTAATTGATGTGAAACATGGCAATTTGCTTCATTTGTACTGGAACTATATCCTTCAGTTTTGGTTATACATAATAAGATACACTGAATGAAGAAAGAAGTTAATGAGGTCTCATGTTAGAAATAGAGCAGGATAACTTACAACTCTGCACTGTTTGTGCAGGTGTTTTTTTTTGTTTGTTTGTTTGTTTTTTCTTTTTGTGAACTACGAGATTTACAGAAGAACCTAGTGATGGCAAGCCCAGCCCAGTGAGACTGTGGACAGTTGGGCATGCAGTGTGACCAATCATAGGACCTGCTCACAGAGGACATCTGATTTGCTTGACTCATTCACTCTGATTCCAGATAAGAACACAGACACCATTAACTCTACATGGGTAGTGATACCCTTACCATTACCCTTACCCTAACCTAACCTTGATGACCACTCTTTGAAGCCAATACTCAATAGCTAGCTAAACACTAGCTTAGCATTTTCTTCAGGGTCTTCACTTCCGGATGAAATAGTGAAAGGGGCAGATTGTAGACTGACATGTAAGTTGTGGTGAGTGCATCATATAGGTGCTTCAGCTGCAGTTATGCCTACTCATTCAAACCTGACACAGGAGGGTTCCTACTGTAGCACGTCCTATTTTGACGATTAGGTCCACCAGCAAAGTGGCTGTAGTAGACGACTTGGGATGATAAACTATCTGTGACAGGTCTTCCACATCCATCCTCAGTGTGAGAGTTCCAGCATTTTTCTTGTATTCCTAGTGTATGTTAACACCTTTGCTCCTCTTCAATACCCACCTTTTGCCTGCATATTTGGATACCTTTGCCTGTTGGACTGTTTACGGACCTGTGCTACATTAAAACCCCTGAACTTTTTTCATGTCAGGAGACTTTGTCGGTCAATCATCAGTTTGTGCCTGATGAGTATGGTAGTGAGTTAGTCATTCGCTTATAACAAGGAACTTCCAAAACAAATTGAGTAGGACACAAATGCATCACACCTCTGTTTGAACGTTATTTTACTCGCTGATATGTGACAGAAATTCCCCATACTCACATTCTAACGTGCAAAAATTCCAATTATCTGTGTACATGTATTTATTCTAATGTTGCCTATCTACACAAATGTTTGGTCCACTTTGCATTGGCACCAGATATAATCTGAACTGAGAGGACACACTCAGCGTCTATGTCAGGAAAGCAAAATGTTTTTCTTTTTACACCAATGTAAAAGTTGCAAGGCACTGTATGTGTTTGTTGTGTGCTTTAAAATTTACATAGTATTAGGACTGAGCTTTTTAATGTTATCACACTGACTTCATTGCAGTTTCCCATCTGTGCTGGCTTAAAAGTAAACAACAAGTGCTGTGGGAGTGCTCTTGATAGTATTAACATCAACAATGAAGTTAGATATCAACACTGTCTCTATGAAAACAGTGCAAACCCATCTACAAATTAAAACCAAGGGATACGGTTCAGCTCAGCACACGAGAAAATAAACTTCAGTATAGAAAGTACAAAAAGAGCTAAAGTCCACAGGGAGTGAGACAAAAACAAAGTTGTTCCATAAGGTCAGATTATTTTTCTTTAACTATTGAGCTCTTCAGCAGAAACCTTTCCTAATGGTTTGTGTTATTGTGCACTGGCATACGGTAAATATGCTGTGTTCTTTCAACATTGGATTGTGTTGTTAATGTGCTAACTGGCTAACTAGTGTCAAGACGGTCGTCTCCTTTTTTGAATGACCATTACAGACTAATGACAGGCTGACACAGAAGTTGGCATCTCCCTGGGTCCCTTGTCAAGAAGCCTATGGGTTGTTTTTTTTTTTCATTTGGATTTTGGGTTATTTATTATTTCATTTAAATTATTGGGACTTCTCTTCCCTCCATCCTGGACATCGGATGCAAACACTGTCTGACAAGAGCCGATAACATCATCAGAGACACCATGGACTGTTCACTGCTCAACTCTGGATGATGGAGCGATGTTTCTGGACCTTAATAAATCAGGCAGACTTCTGGAAAGTTTTCATTGCTTGACAAATACATGATGTATTGCACAGATAACATTGATCCATTTCTGTTTCTTTAAGAGCTCAGCACATTTTCATTTACCTGTTTTGGGCAGTAATATCTACTTTCCTCGCTTGACATTGCTTTTAAATTTTGACTACTTGTCATTTTCCTCACTCAAATGTCAACCATGTAACAGTTTTCCCTCCGTACATCAACATCAGATGATAACGACCTTGGCTGCACCCTGGAATCCTTGTGACCCAGTTTATATCAGCGCATTTCAAGACTGCAAAATATGGCTTGATGATACACCCTCACACTTGAGCGGCTAGTACATATTGAGCTATAAAAAGGCCAGCAGGCTTGTCCTTGGATCAAGGCACTGGCCCATACAATTTAATGGCATATATACCCTTCCTGAGTTTACAATGTGTTTGTGAGTGAGTGAGTGAGTGAGTGAGACAGAGTGAGTGCATTTTAATGGTACCTATAACTTAAGGAGTATAGCAGAAGTGAGTGGAGGGAGGTGAAGGACGCTGTTGATGCCAGAGGTTCAATGCAGACACTCTCAGCTGTAGACAGAAGACTTCTCATTCTAACAGTGAGTCTCACGAAATGTCTCTTTCAAAGATAAGACACAAGGGTTATTTGCTCAGACATTCTACTCAGCTCAAAAAGTTTGTCAGAGGAAACAAGTTACAGGATAACTTTGCCGTTTTTCAACATTAACTTCATCTATTCAAATTTAGGATACTGTGTGACATAAGTGTAGGATTCACCTTAAGCAGAACACAAACCCCCATCACCCAATACTCCTGAACCAGACGCCAGCACAGCAGATCAAAGAGGGACATCAGACAGCCAAGATTGTCACCTAGCTGCTAAACGACACTTGGGGAGCAGCCGGGCGAAGAACAAAAGAGTCCCTCAGAAGGATGGAGACACTCCCTGCTGTGTGTGAAGGCAACATTTGGTATCCCAATATGCTTGCTATCGAAATGAGACAGGGAAATAAAATAAGACAAAGGACCACTAAATTCTAGTGATGGATTAACTGAACATACCTTCTGGACTCAGTGTGGACACAATTACCAACTCAGCATAACACTAACAACTAACACCACCCAAAGACACTGCCTCTAAGGACTGGACATCTCCCCTGATTCGCCAGGCGCCTCTGAGCAACTCCGGCCCCCATTTTCCCTATCCCATGAGACACTGAAGTTGGTTAATTTTTTGACAAGAAACCCATTCTGTTTTCTCCTACCTCGGACCAGTCTCAACAGCTTAATTTCTGCAGCTCCAACTTGGACTCAGGCCTCTCTAAAGCAGCAACTACAGCTCACAGAAATTGCAAGTATAACTTCTTTTCTGCTAAACCGGGTGAATGTCAGAAAACTAGACCACCCTCAGTCCTGAATTCCCCGCCACAATTGCTGTTACCTGGGAAGGTCACTAGTTCCTTGGTTTCTGTTGCACATGTTTGCTGTTAACTCCAGTTTGCATTTGTCTTAATTGTTTTGCCGTAAGTGTATTAGTGTAGTGTTGTGTTTTTCCGTTTGTAATAAATGTTCTGTGTAGAAAAGTCCGTCTTTTGTTTTCTATAGCTTGCATTCAGTCACTTTACGTCTCTGAGCCTGTTGTGTTTTACTGATTAAATTTAGTCCCTAAAGGTCATAATTCTAGCATCACAGTTGCTTTGGCTGATCACAAATAGAAATTGTGCTAGTGTTGTTAAGTTAACTCTGAAGCTATCTTGGTGGACAAATAGTTAAAATTGGGTTTTCATTGCAATGCTGATCTGTGCTGAATCATAAGTTTCAAATAAGAGCTAATATTTCTTACATAAGACAACATGTTTTTATTGTGTTCTCTCTGTGTCTGGGGACTGCCTTAAAGTCTGCTCTTCTTCCGCAAACTGGTGACGTCAGTGGTGCTCAGAATTACTACTGGCTATTTCATCTGCTGCACTGAATTTCAGTGTGGGCAGTTTTTGTTGGATGCTGTCACCAATTACAAACCAAGGATAGCCCGTGTGTGCATCACTACATATGAAAGTTTTGCCCCTCACTTGGACAGAGGTGTGCTGGTGTTACAACTGTTGTCGTAATTTCTTATGTTTGTGTGTATTTTCCTGCACGTGTTCTCTGTGCTCTGTGTTTTTCGTATGTATTTACAGCCCAGCGGTGATTGGTGCGTTGGATCTGAACTCGTCCCTGATTGGCTGCCGTCCAGGGCGTTTGCGTTTTTAAAGGGCCAAGATGGCAGTCGCTGCGAGCTAGCAGGCAGACCTCACCTTCCTCTTTACCCAACCGGCCATACACCTCGTTGTATCATATTGTAGCTGAACAGCCTTTTGATCTTTTGTATATTGCGTACTAGGGGTGGACTGCCATTTCTGTTGCAAACCTTTTTTCTCCTGTTTATTTAGTTACAGGTAAGAGGTAAGATTTTTGTCATTTATTTCTTATTATTTGGTTAGGTTATTTACTCCCTAAATAGAATTGTTTTGTTAGTTATTTTGGCCTTAGTCCATCCTGAAGTAATTATTTCATTTAATTTGTTATTCAAATATTGTAAATAAATTTGTGTTTTTGATCGTTCCACACATCTTTTTCATTGTGGCTACTTGGGACTTGGGGAAGATGGGGCCTTTCATGTTGTGTCCCAGACACCCCTAGACTGGGCACAACAGCTGGAGACAGCAGTTGGACCACTGGACAAATACTTGGAAGACTGGCTAAGTGCATGGCTGTTTTTTTGGTCATTTTATTTTGCTTCTCATTCTGAAAAATGACTAAGATCTGCTGCTCTGCCGTCAGCTGAGACAGTGAAGAAATACAGCATGTGGAGCATTTAACGTCATAGTTGGTGACGTTAGGATTTATTTAACACGTTCTCATACCAAGTCGTGACATATATCAGCTTTGTCAGTGGCCTTTCACGTCTATGTATTACACACTAGGTATCCTCCTGCATCTGCTGTTGACATTCCAAAATGTTGCAACGAATGTTGGAGCATCAACAAAAGCACGTGGTAAGGTTTAGAAAAAAACATCATGATTTTGCTCTACATTCATACAGGAAGCAAACTCTGGGCTCCCATGTGAGTCCAGAGTTTGTTGGACTCATCCACCACCCCTCTTGCCCACTCTATATAGAATGTCTAGATACTTATCATACATCGTTACTGGCAGTGTTTCACACTAATGCCTTCCTAGTCATACTGCTGCAACAGGTGCCATCAACTTTCGGAGTATCATAACACAGCAAAAGTTTATTCCGGTCAAATAATAACGTCACCGAGCAGCATCAGTTTGAAATGCCACTGGACCACAATGTAATTTCAGGACCTGGAAAGGTTTGGCGGAACAATGGTGCCGTGGTTAGCATTGTTGCCTCTTGTTAACCCAGGGTGGGGGAGTTTGCATGTTCTCCCCGTGACAGCATGGGTTTTCTCTGGGTACTCCAGTTTCCTCCCAAAAACCAAAGACATGCAGGTTAGGTTAATTGCTGACTCTAAATTGCCTCAATATTAGCCCTCAAAAGTACAAACAAACATGCTCAACCCTCAGAGGTATGAATGGGTGCTGAATCCTATTATCCAATTATAATGTTTATTGCCACACGAACGTTTCGGGTGAAACCCTTCCTCAGCGTGCACAGGCAACAAAGTGAATGTGTGAGACAGTTAAGATTCCACCTAGAGGTGGAGATCGGGATAAAATCCTTTTGCAAAGGGAATGCTTCTGGATTCATTTCCTTGACACTTTAGAGCCAAAGGGACTTAATGAGGAGTTGGTGCTAACTTGTTTCTTGTAAAAATGTTGACACCTGTGTCTCAATGCCCATGTATCTGAGATCAGCTATGGTATGATTTTTGGGGTCAAAGGTTGAATCAGCAATCATGGTTTTGGGGCATAAAAATTATCCTACACTCAAAGAAATGAAGTGTCCAATTTACTTAACTCAGTTATGTCAACCGGTTCCACATAACAAAGTTGAATAAATGAGATAAAACATAAAGAACTGATTGTTAGTAAATACTGTTAAGAAAATCTCACACAACTGTATTAATTAAATGTTATCTCATTCAGTTATGAGGAATTAACTTAACACACGCATTTTGAAATTACTCAAGATATGTCTGATTTACTAAATGCAGTTATGTCTGATTTACTAAATGCAGTTATGTCTGATTTACTAAATGCAGTTATGTCTGATTTACTAAATGCAGTTATGTCTGATTTACTAAATGCAGTTTTGTCTGAGTTACTAAATGCAGTTATGTCCGATTAACTAAATGCAGCTTTGTTTGATTTATTCAACTTCATTGTGTGGAACCGGTTGACACAACTGAATTAAGTAAATCTGACAAAACACAGCTGAGTTGTATTAACGTAGGATTTTGTTGCTTGTAATTTACGTGACTAAAAACTACATGCTTCATCAATGCAAGTGAAAAACAACTTTAACTTTACTTCAACTGTTTTATTTCTCAAGGTTGCCCTTTTATACTGTTTGCCCATAATGTCATGTTATACTTCACATAAACATGAAAAAGAAAAAATACAAATAAATACATCAGCCAATGCTCAAATGACAAATTTTTCTTCTGATATAAAGAATTCAAAAATGAAATCAAAATGCTTAGTTTACTGATATGATAGGGATGAGATGTAAATAATCAGAATCTTTTATATGTTTATGTTGAGCAAGCAGTCTAAAATGCAATGGTTCGGTTTACAGCAGGAGTGTCAAACGTGGCCCAAAATGGAGTGACTATAAAGTGTAAAAAGTGCACTGAGAAGTTCTTCATTCCAATGTTTGGAGTGTTTTACTTACACTACTGAAGAGACATCAAAAGCTGTTTCTTCGCAGTGAAAAGACCAACCAATTATTAAAAAGACTGTTTTCAAAATGTACCTGTACTTTTTTTTAACACTAAAAGCAACTACAAAATTTAGATTGTTGTTATAGATTATTATGCAATGCAATTCTCTTTGTCAGGCCAACTCGATCAAATCGATTTTCAATGTGGCTTGTGAACTAAATTGAGTTTGACACCCCTGGTTTACCATATGAAAACAAAGAACAGCAATAAGTGACAAACAAGTCAATGATAAATCTCAAATATTTTGCAGTTTGTTGATGGTTGACAAAAAACAAAATGAGTGATGAAATGTATAATACACAGTGTTTGGAGAACGTCAGAAATAGAAAGCAGCAAATGTTGGCAGCTTTCATTGACTGATCAAAAATTTTGAAAAGCAAAAACAAAACGTGTCTTTAGAGATCCTTCATCTACAGCACCGTTCAAAATTCAAAACAAAATGTTCAAGTTTGCAAAAAATGCAAAGTTTGCAGTGACATAACAAATATCAGCAAATGTTGATAAATGAGAAACACTATTATCTTTGAATAGCTTTTTTTCTTTCCAAAATGCTTTGTTAGCAGGGATATGAAAACAGGCATCATCAAACACAAACATATTACAAACAGAAAACATTGGACAGTTTTGGTTTAAGGATGACATGACCAAAATTCTTTAATATACTGTCTTTGGACATCTTTTTTGTGTATAAAGTGCATACTGTCTTTAGACATCCTTTTTGTTTAGAAGGCACTTCAGTATGTCCTTAGACATCTTTTTTTGTCTCAAAAACACTTCAATATTCTGTCTTTAGACATCATTGGATGTGAGGTTACTCATGTAGTTTGTTTTTGAGGACCTGCACCTTGTTGGAAAGCTTGTTGCTATCCAACTGCATCAACACTTTTTGAATAAATTCAAATGTATATCTCAGATCTTTGGGGTAGCTCAAGTTCAGGCTGTAGATCAGGCCAAGCAGGACTGCACACCCACTTGCCACATCTCCAAGATCACCAAGTACTTCCACTCCCTCAATGATGATGCCAATATCCTCTGGGGGATCTGTCACCTCTGCTCCATCATTACGGATGACGTAGATTCCAAGGACCATTTCCTCCATTTCTCTCTTAGCACCAGGATCAACATCCTCAAAATGGAAAGAAAAAGTTTTGAATTAGAATACAGCTGTTAATTTCAATTATTCATGTTGATTTCTCTGTCAAAATCTGGCAATGTCTATAAATAGGCTATAGTTAAAAAAGTACTGTACTTACGTACATTTTTGGATTATCTGTACTTTACTTGAGTATTGTTTGTTTTTTTAGAAACTTCTGACTCACTCCACTACATTTCAAAAACAAATAATGTACTTTTGACTCCCCTACATTTCTAGGAAGGTTGTCATTACTCGTTAATTTTAGGCTAAACAGAGCTTTGAAGCTGCAGCTGTTGCTGCTTTTTTCTTTTCTAAAATGCAAGTGGCCACACGTTGTGTTCCTCGCAGAAGGATACCAATCACAGTAGCTGCTTTCTCTCAACATGGATTGACGTAGAAGCAGAAATACGTCAGGCTTTGTGTAGAATAGTGTTTCTACAAGCAAGTCAGTGCTTTCATTAGGTGCTTGCACAGAGTTACAAGATTCTGTAAATGACTTGTCAAAACAATACAGCAATGTATTGATATTAGAAAATGTACTTTGTAAGGTATACTTTTGAATACTTAAGTATTTTTAACAGCAAGTACTCTAGTACTTTAACTTGAGTAACTGGGCAACTTTCACTTGTAGTCGAGTAATATTTGACCAGGAGTATCTGTACTTTGACTCAAGTACTGAAGTTGAGTACTTTGACCATCACTGCCCACTGAGACATTTGGACAACATATTTGAAAACAGCCCATAACCCAAAGATGTTGAAAATAAAATAAAAATGTTTGAGAAGCTGTAAATTTAACACTTGTTATTTGTGCTTACTTTGGTCATTTTGACTAATACAATGAATCAACTAATTGTTTAACGTCTGACTAGAACATGTGAAATTTGAACTTTGGACCGTGTCAGCATGGTGAAATCAATTAAGCACAACCCACAAATACAACAGACACATCAAGTCTTATTTGTTAAGTTTAAAACCTCCCTACCTCAGAAATTAAAAGGGATTATTTGATTTGAAAAGGAAAAGATGAGGAAAAAATACATAAAATAGTTTGTCCTTTTTGTCTGAGAAACAATAAAATGAACCATTTTCCTTTATAATTTATCTCATTTTGTTTTAAAAAAAATAAGAATTACAAAATTGTTTCATGAATTCCATAAGTTGGCAATTCAGCACACCTGAAGTTATTCTAGAGTTCTCGTGCAGTACAGAGGGCAAGGAACACAGTGACGTTTTGAGATCAATTTCAAACAATTATAGCATAAAGAAGGGTGTCAACAATAAACTACAAGCAAGTTCATTTCTACATTGTAAACTGTCCCATTCAGTACATTTCTATGACTTCCACCATGATTCTCTTAGTTGGGCCATGATTCATACTCAAGAATGCAACTCACCAAGAACTCCTTTATGAGGCTTTCAGGTTTCTCATTCAGGTAGCAGCAGAGCCCTTTTAGGAGACATTCCCGACGAGTTTCAATGCTGGGATTCTGTAAAGATAAACAAACATTCACAATGTACACTACACATGGGTAAAATCAGCCCACGGACCATCACAGCCTGGCCCACTATGTTTTCAATGGAAAACAAACCAACAACAGTGAAGCAACAGTAAAGGGCAGCATTATGTTAACTACAAATGTATACCAGTAGTGTGCACATCTGCACCAGGTTCAGCTGCACTCCTCCCGGCCAGGGGAGTCAGCAGTTAGTGCAATCGCAGCAGGAAACAGTCAATGACGTAGGGTAATAAATAACTGTGAATGCCTGCAACCGGGAGAAGTTGTTGCGAGTAGATATCTACATGTGCACAGAAAATATCAGGCCGACTGTTGCAGTACTTTGCGAGATTCGTACTTGTGTACACAGGCCTTTTGAGAGGCCTTTGTTACTGACATCAAAGGTGGGCACAACTATGTGCAACCAGGGATTTTCAGTTGGGATTCAGACAGGGACAAGTTTGTTTTTTAACCCCCAACCAAACCATAACCCTAAGGTCACAAGTTGCTGTCCGTGTCTGCGTCCCATAGTCAAGATCAGGATTGCTAGGAACTGCCAGTGGATTCAAATTCAGTATACTGGGTTTTTGTCAAAATATCTGATCCAACTCTCCCACTTACCTTGTCCATGGCTGCCATAATGAGACTGATACTGCATCCTGCTGTTCCCCCCTTCTTTCTGAACACCCCCATGAGCTTGTCTGTGTAGTAATCCAGCTGGGACAGGAATGTGGACAGCAGAGGCACGGTAGTGATGCGGGTAAACTCTGCATTCACCTGAAACACATAGTTGTAACATTTTGTATTACTATTAAACAGTGCATGCATGTGTTGTGTGTGAACATGTTCTGGGGTGTTTTTTGAGCTTTAATCACTGACATTTTCAGCAAGTTATTCTTTGATACATATACCACTATAACAACTTAAAATATAAACCAAAAATCATTAATGCATTACCTCTCTCACAGAAAAAAGGGCTGGCCATCTGTCTCGGAATTGTGCTATGAAGGGCATGTCCTTAACGACTTCCTGTCTTCTATAGGCAAAGGTTCTCTCCATTTTATTTTTTATCAGCTGAGGGTTCTTCTTGTTCACTTCCAACACAAGGGCTTTCCTTTCTTCCTCGAGGCTTTCTTTAGTTTCACCTGCTGGATAATCAGGGCAGTAGTTGACTTCAGCTTTCCGTGGCTTCTTCACTTGGTTTGGGCATTGGCTGGTGTCACCACGCTTTCCTTTTACAGAATTTATGCTCAGCTCTGGGCAGCCGATGTTCCTCAATCTTGTGCGGTAGTTGGCCATTTTGTATTTCAAACTTATTTTCCACCCGTAGTACCCAGTGACTGATCCCTGCTCCTTTAAACAAGGATACTTTGTTATCAGCGCCTGAGCAACATCGTCAAACTCTGCACTTGAAGGATAGGTTTTGTATCTGACAATTTCTGATGCCAAGCCCTCAAGAATATCTGACTTAAGTTTGGTACTTGGAGTGAGAAGAGTGCCACTGTTGTTAAAAGCATTATTGGCCTTCTCTAGCTGGATCTGCACCTCATAGCTGAACTGAGGTATTTGGAAAGTTTTGGGCCATGGCTGTGATCTAAGGGATGATGATCCAGAGGATGTAGATTGAGGGGAGGAAAGTATGTCGGTATCTGCTGTTGAGGAAAATGAAGAACTATCATCTAGTCCATGACATGTAGCAGTTTGAAGAGGGCAGGTTCCTGAACCACTAGGCAAGTAAATGACTTTAACAGTGCCTTTATCTTTGATTTCTGAAGTACATGTCAAGTTCAGGAAGTCATCAAATTCAATGTCTTTGTACTGCAACCTGAAATCTCCCGACAAGCCAAAGTGTCTTTGAATTTCTGCTTTGAGTTCATCCACAGAATCCGGTATTCCGCAAGGCAGACTCAATTTCAATGCACTGTCGATTCCAAGTATGACCCTCAGGGTTTCAGCCATCTTGTATCTAATCTGAGAAGAAAAACATGACATATTACTTGACAATGACAGAGCTCTAGTGATTAATTCTGAGATTATAATAACCAAGTAATCTGATGCATCACACTGTACAATGTTCAGGTACTACACAGGGATTAAAGAAAAAATTTGTCAGCCTGAAATTTGCCCAGGAGGAAATGTATACAATGTGTTAAATTATTATAAATTAAATTAATATATGTATGAAAACTGCTTTCTGCCTAAAATTAGGTTAGGTGCCTGAGTACTTGAAGCCCTGACTGCAAAATAGGCAAATACTGTATAAAGTTTTTTCCTAAAACGTATCATTGATTTCTGTTTGTGCTATGTTATGTCCATGTCATCTCACTGGTCTGTGTGAGTATTAAAAAAATATCAATTCTTTTTTATATATTTAAAAAATCTTTTAAACGTTTGATATATCTACTTCAAAATGTTTTAATATTTTTAAATTGTGAACAAAATCTCTTAAAATACTAAAATGGCACCTCTTCTCAAAGATCTTTCTTTTTATAATCTATTAAAATGTTTTAAAAATCTCTTTTATAAAAGTCATCTGTCTCAAAAGTAAAGGTACAGTACATCATCATTAATTACGATATGAATTTAATACAAACTGTCAGGTACTTGCTGTGGACATCACATAAGTTGAGGTTTTTAAGTTTTTCAATTTCCAAATTTCCTGGTATTAAACGTGACAGCACTTGTTCCAATATCTAATAACTATGTATACAGTAAGTATTTTCTTTCAATTCCAAGGACAGGTTCATTTGGTTTTCCAGTTATGAAGGTCAGTATTGTAGCACATTTTTTAAATTTAGCAGATTACCTGTCACATTCACGAATCTTTTCAAGGTCACCATTCGCATGGATCCAACTTTGTAGTCAGCCAAGGGGTACTGGTCAGCAAGCTCCTTCACATTAACCAATGCCAGCTCTCTTGTTGGATGCAATTCATAGGCTCTGTAGTGCTCTCTATACCATGAAGATAGTTTTCTGATGATTAAACTCAAATCATCTTTTACAATACATAGTTGAATTATTTCAGAGAATTCTGGGAGACCCCCACATGATCCATGCACAACTATCATGCTTTTTTTGTAGGTATTACCATTAATGGTCACACTATGAGCAAGGTTTACAGCAGTGACTTCAGGATACTTCTGAGCAAGGGTATTCACAACATCCTCATTGAGGACATCAGTGGGGACTTTTGAGATATTTGCAACCTCCAAGGATAATGTTTCTCGATCAGGTATGAGCATATTATAGCCCACCATCAACTGATGTTTGGTCGCCAATGTCAGAGTTATGTTCCTAAAGTTATTTGTATGCCTAACCACCTGCTTAAAAAAACTGTGCTTGGCCTCGAAGCGCATTGTCCACAGTGTCACAAGGGGACCAAAACATTTTATGAGCTCTGGATAATGTTCCAGAAAATGATGTTTTGGCAACAACTTTTGATCAGGAAATAGTTCCTGATATTGTTGTCGGTGCTCTGAGATTTTGCACTCCAAATATGCAATAGACTCCGCAGTATGAATGGGGGCAACAACCAATTCCACAATATCTTTTAAATCCAAAATAATATGCCATGCAGATTCATCACTGGGAACAAGTCTTCCAACTATCAAAGGAAGTAATCGAAGGAGACACCAATTTTCGTGGGCGTTGCCACCTATTGTGTTTCTCTTTTGCAAATTTTGTGGTAACAAATGAGGGCGGTTAGTTTTATCCCCCCACTTATATGGAAATGAATGAATGAGACTGTTGAGGTGATCAAGAGTGAACAACTTCTTAGACAGAAGCACTGTGATACACTGTGCCAATTCAACTGGCACTATGCCCTCAAAAAGATCGTGAACGATGTCCGGGGGATAACCACTCGTAACATCAAAATGAGACAACCCGTTAGTCAAAACACACGCTTTTTTTACACCAAAACAGCTGACACCTTCTTTCTGAGCTGTTGTGACATGCTGCTGATGGCCTTCTCTGGTTCTGGCTTCAAATGTGCCTGATTTTACTTCCTGTGTCTGAATGAGGCAACTCTGAGCTGTACAATATCTGCAAAAATAGATCCCTGAGAAACTCTCGACAAACCCAGCTAGACCATGAGCCCCAAGATTATCAGCTACCACGCACTGTACTGTACCCTTTATGAATGTCCCCAGCTGTGGAATGAATAACCCTTGTTGCTCTAAAGTCACAATATCATGCAAGAGAGGCTCAAAGATTTTCTTGTAACCATACTCTTTAACATACTCACTTTTGCACAACAATGCTAGGTAAATAGAAGAGAGAGTTGAGCTACTACCAGGAGGTAAATTACCTAATATCCAGTAAACAGCAGAGAGTTTGTGCTTCTTCCGAGACGTCCCCAAGGGATTGCACACCTCAAAGTCGTCGATATATAAGCACAGGGAAATTCTTAATTCTCCAGCTGAAAAGAACGGGTTGTTCTTATAATATTCACCATCCTGAAAAGATACATACTTCTGATGACTTAAAGAACAGGTGGTATGCGTGTCAACAACCCTATCAACAACATCATTACGCCCAAGCAGTTGTTGTAGAGATTTCAGTAAAGGAACATATTGGTAGCTTTTGTTGGACCTTGCCTCAAGTACATATTCAACAGGTTCAACTACCTTAAAATGCTCCTTGTAGTATTGTTTACGCTTAAAAGCTGAAGCTATCGGACCGTCTTTAGCTATAGCTTTTACCAAAGGATTATGGGTAGATATAGCAAAGGTCAGCTCATCAATTACTAACTTATCAACATGAATATCATGCTTTTTGAAAACATCAATTGCTGTACTGTTTGATATGGGGACCACAGCTGAGGTGAAAATGAAGTGCAGTTCTTCTAAAAACTCATCAATTGCTGAGCTTGGAACATGTGACAAAATTTCCAATTTCAAAATAACAGATGCAAATTTTTGAATTATTTTGTCTTCTAGCCTCTTGTTGCCTGTGTCTGTTTCAATCAAATCATGAGCATCTACATCAAACCCAGTTTCTGCAATATCAGAGGGAAGTTCTTCAGATGGGTGATCCTCATGATTTACATCAATACCTTTCACCAGCTCAACTTTAAAGTCTTTTACTGTGCAAGAGCCATGCTTCCTGCTTTTATGAGTTTTGAAAGTAGAATATATATTTGTTTGAAAAGAACAATTCTGAAACACACAACTGACAGTTTCATAGCGCTTCAAGTGGGTATTGATATGGGAAAAGTACTCTCTACTAGATAATATGACACTTCCTGGGCACAAAATACATATAAATGTGACAAGCTCTGCATTTGTTGCAGCTGAAACTTCAACATGACATCTACTTAAATGAGTCTTCAGAGCATTCCATGACTTGAATGAGCATGGGCAATCATAGTATGTGCATGGAATTGAAAGTCTCCGGCCAAAATGGCTGTGCTCTAGCTTATAATGCTTCAGTAACTGGTACCTTGTAGATACTGTTTCAGCACACTGTTTGCATTTCCACATTCATAACCTACAAGGAAAGAAAAAAGTGCAAGTGATCAGTCATCAAATTCATTCTTAGTTCTCAATTGTATCTCTTGTTATGCTTTTGTATGATTCTGAAGCAATTAAGCCTGTGTCCCAATATCTACAATAAACACAATTAATTCACTTTTATCAAAGAGGTGAAATATTCTCACCACTGCTGTTGAGCCGCTGGCTTTGCATCCATCCAAGTCACTTCCTGACACAACTCACGAATCTGAAATTCACAATTAGAACACAATGAACATAATATCAAAATATTTTTCCTGGATCATGAGCCTTGAGTTGGGAACTTGCAGCATTTATTTATAGTTGTTAAAATGTCATTATAAAACCATTACATTTCTGTTAAAATAACAAATATACAAAGTCAACTTGCAAAACACTAGTTCAATTTCATTTTTTTTTTTTACATCCATCTCAATACACAACTTCAAGGTGGCCTGCTGCTTAAAGAGTTGTAAATTGCAGTGTAACTGCATACTAAATCATGATTTTTTTTGCTGTATTCAGTTACATTTGCTTATGTTTGCATATGCATATTGCATATTAAGATGTCACATGACATTTGTAAAACTGCTTTTTCTGATGAAAATTATTTGGCTTGTTGCACACTAGAGTGTCCTAAGAGTTTCTATGCCAGTCTGTACCATTGAACAATTTTGATGCAGTAAACCTGACCGTGTCAAAATAATACAAATTTTACAGTGGACAACAATTTCTGAATGCTTAGATTTGAAAATTCAGTTCTGTCAGATTTTCTAATGGTGTCATATTAGACAAGACTCCAAGGTATATTTCATATCAGCTGCCGCAAAGTATGGCCTAAACACTGCTAGCTGTAGCCTCAGTTTGTGGCAGTTAGTGCAAATTAAAAAAACATTAACAGCACTGCGTGTCTAAATTCAACACTTTTTTTTGTATAGGCAACATCTCAATCAATCAATGAGTCATTGCTGTTGCTATGATGCTTGTGGCTCTGACCGAGCAACTGTCATACTGAAGAAAGCCTGCTTTTCTAAAACTCTTTTCCTTGAATTAACCAACTATAATCTTGCACTGTGGAGGTCAGGCAAGATGCCTTTGCAATTTGTTTACATTACTTTTTTGCTACACTGTACTTTCATGCATTTACTGTGTTGTTCTTTTTGGTTGTGGCTGTACATTTATTAGTTGGCAGTGTGTGTATGTACATGTGTGTTAAGCGTGAGAGACAGACAGGCAGAGACAGAACTGACACTGTGCACATTGTAATTGCCATACAATGATCCACAGTCAATTCTCTTTCTATCTGTCTCTCTGTAACTCACATGCAAGCATGCATAGTACTATTACAATACAATTCAAACACCCTGGTTTAACGTTTCATGATTTGGTTCCTCTCTGATTTTAAAATGTGGCGGGCGCGATAAGTTACATTAGCTATGTCAATGCCTGACTCCACGCCAGTAACCGTCCGCAAAAGTGTGTTTGTGTGGGGTGGGGACGGGGGGCGACTAAAACTTTAATATTCTGGTCTTAACAGTATAGAGATGAGAGGGAAGCATAGATATTGAATGGAAACAACAGAACAACATTTGAAAGAACCGGAGGACAAACACCCAGGGAATATTTTGGGCAAAGGAAAGAGGAAAATTCCCGTTTCCAAATCACCTTTCTAACATTAATGTTACGTGTATAACGCCAGAGACCTCGCGTTGTTAGCTGGCTCAACATACAGCTAAATTAATGTAGAAAGGATAGGTACAATAAGCGGTCGAACTTGCAAGCGGCGAAAAATCGATTTGCTTTCTTACTGAACAGACCAACACAAGCAGAGTTAAGCTAACATTAGCAACAGGCTTTTTGAAATCATACAGTACATCAAAGTAACTTAACGTACTTACCAAAAAATCGATGGATAGCTGATTGGAAAGCAAACTTTCGACCAACTGTTGGCATATGTAGCTGCAGGTGCGGTCCCACGAGGTCCAGAGAGGTTAAACGGTCACTTCCTTGTGCACTACTGCGCATGTGCAGAGAGTAACGGTAATCGCGCCTGGACGCGCTATTAAGTTTTAATGCCTTGAATTAGTAGTTACAACGCAACACACTTACATATTACTGACTTCTTACACTATTGTTTAAATGCAATTAAACTTTATTGTGTTAATGGTCAAAAATGCAATTGTTATGTAGTTTCACCATAAAACAATGATTTAATTCGAACAACATCCAAGTTTCATTTTTTTGAGTGTATGAATAAATGTATCATTAGTGTAATATCACTCATATAGCTATAACCCATTTGGCTGGCTGGTTAAAAAACTTTTAAAAACTGTTTTCGCCTCTTGTAAGCCCTCTCACAAGCCGTCTGCTGGGCTTCAACGCCCACTGCCCGTGCCACTGAGACTCTGGTCGGACATCTCCATGGACTTCGTCACAGGACACCCTGTCTCAGAAGGTAACACCACCGTTCATACGGTGGTGGATCGTTTTTCTAAGATGGTGCACTTTATCCCTATGCCTAACCTCCTCTTGGCCAAGGAAACGGCCGAGGCACTCCTTCACCATGTCTTTCGTGTTCATGGCTTTCCCAGAGACATAGTTTCTGACCGGGGTCCGCAGTTTGTGGCACAGTTTTGGAGGGCTTTCTGCACGTCTCTTGGTGCCTCTGTGAGTCTCTCTTCCGGCCACCATCCACAGACCAACGACCAGATGGAGAGGTTTAACCAAGAGTTGGAAACCAGTCTCCGATGTTTGGCTACCCAGAACCCGTCCTCTTGGTGCCGCCAGCTCATCTGGGTAGAATACACCCATAACTCCCTGCCATGTTCCTCCACGGGTCTATCTCCCTTCCATGTTGTCTACGGGTACCAACCGCCTGCCTTTCCTGCGTTGGAGTGTGAGGTCAGCACCCCCTCGGCAATGGCGTTACTCGGAACGCTACAAGAAGGCGGCTGACCGTCGCCGTGCTCCTGTGCTGGCCTACCAGAGTGGACAACGTGTCTGGCTCTCCACCAAGAACCTCCCCCTGCGAGTGGATAATAGGAAACTGGCACCCAGCTTCGCTGGACCTTTTCCCATATCTAAAGTGATTAATCCATTGACTGTTTGTTTGAAGCTTCCCAGGGCCATGAGAGTGCATCCCGTGTTCCATGTCAGCCAGGTCAAGCCTGCCAGAGAGAGTGCCCTGGTATCCGCTTCCTGACCCCCACCTCCCTCCCGGCTCATTGAGGGGAGTCCTGTCTACATGGTCCGGTGGCTCCTGGCATCTCGTCGCCGTGGCCATGGGTTCTATTACCTCGTGGACTGGGAGGGTTACGGTCCCGAGGAGCGGTCTTGGGTCCCCTCCTCCCACATCGTGGACCCCGACCTCATTGCTCCTCCAGACCTTAGTGTTTTGTGCTTGTCTTATCATATCCTGTTTTATTTTGGTATTATCCCTCCTGTGTCATGTCTGCTGTCTTTACTTCCTCCTGTGTGATTGCCTCCCTCCTCCCTAATGTGTTTCACCTGTGTCTCGTTAACGTGCCTCCCTGCAGTATATATGCCCTGTGTTCCCCTGTCTCTGTTGCCAGTTTGTTATCGATTCCAGAGAGAGATACTTACCAGCGTTTTCTGCCTGCCTTCCTGTGAGAGATCTGTTTGTGACCCGTCTCCTGAGACCTGCCTGTTCCCTGTCGGTACCGTTGCCAGTTCCCTGTTCATCCTGTGTATGATCCTGCCTGCTCTCACGGTAACCCTGTTTCATCTGCTCCTCATCTGTACCTCTGCTAAGATTCCTGCCCAACCTGTGATCTGACCCTGCCTGCCTCATTAACTGTCCTCTGCCTGTCTCTAGTCTGCACCTCCGCATTACTCTCTGGATTCCTGGTTCTGACTCTGCCTGCCTGACCACCGTCTCTCATGACCCCTCCCGTTGGATCCCCAGCCTGTTTCTTTTGGGCCTGCAAGCTCCCCAGGAGCAGTATTTTTGAAGTGTTAAATAAACTGTGTGTGTTAACTTAGAATGTGTCTATCTGGTCATGCTTTTGGGTCCAGCCTCCTGTGCTCAGTTCTGACACTCTAAAAAAATTTTTTATAAAAATCCTGGACAAAAAGCAATTAACATATTGTTGTGCTTGGACCTTTTGATGAGTTGTAATCCTCTGTGCGTGGGTGGAAAGTACTTCATACAACAAGGAATCTTAGTTTGTAGACTTTACTGAACTTCAGCCGGTAAGTAAAGAACATAAATCTCAATGGCACACTTTTAAGTTGGTGTGGTACCCTCTAGCCCGGGCACAGAACAGCAAGCTAGCGTGTCCATGCAGTGAACTGTGAGCACCGTTCAACATCCAACTTCAAAACAAAAGAACCTAACATGAAAAACTTGTTACGTTCTTCTGCGCGCTGACATCACTCTCACTAACCAATCAACAGGCTATATTAAGCAACACATAACACATCTTAAAACAGGATAATGGAGGGTCAAACTTAACATTTGTGATCTGCCTTACAATATCATCATTGTGCCATCCTTCCAAAGTACAAGCTACTAAACTTTGAAAATTTCAAAAAATTCAGAGTGGCCTGTTTTAAATATAAAGTCTTACATCATCAAACTTTATTTATATAGCACTTTTCATACATTAAAAATGTAGCACAAAGTGCTTCACAGAATAAAAACATACAACAAAAATATTACATTCATATTGAACCCCCTCCCCCACAACACACACACACAGTCAATATAGTCAAGAACATGACTGGGCAGTGAGGAACCAGGTGAGGAAAGAGGAGCTAAAAACTAAA
The DNA here is from genome assembly GCA_035609425.1 of Epinephelus awoara. Classification (NCBI taxonomy): domain Eukaryota; kingdom Metazoa; phylum Chordata; class Actinopteri; order Perciformes; family Serranidae; genus Epinephelus; species Epinephelus awoara. The sequence goes on along the minus strand of CM069299.1, from coordinate 197,397 downwards.
AGACTAAAAGACAATATGATAAGATAAAACAAGTATGAGATAAAATGATAATAGATAAATAAATAAATAAAGATTTAGAAACGTAATAATAATGAAATGCATAAAGATTAAAAACAAATCATTTAAAATCATTAGGAATTAAGATAAAATATAATATAACAATGAAAAGAGTAAAATAAATCAGTTAAAAGCTAACTTAAAAAGGTGAGTCTTGAGCCTCCTTTTAAAAACATCAACAGTCTCTGCAGTCCTGATGCTCTCCAGTAGGCTGTTCCATAAGTGAAGGCCATAATGGCTGAATGCAGCCTCCCCGTGGGTTTTCGTTCTCACTTTTGGAACAATTAAAAGGCCGGTGCCGGAGGACCTCAGGATCCGCGAGGGTTGATATGATAAAAGCAGGTCAGATAAATAAGATGGCCCAAGACCGTGAAGACATTTAAAAGCTAATAAAAGAACCTTAAAATCGATCCTGAAACACACGGGGAGCCAATGCAGCGATTTTAAAACTGGTGTAATATGCGCCCGCCCTCTGGTCCTCGTCAGCACTCGTGCAGCTGAGTTTTGAAGTAACTGCAGGTTAGAGATGGTCTTTTTGGGAAGACCAGAGAGCAGGGCATTACAGTAATCTAAACAACAAGAGATAAAAGCATGTATCAGCACCCCTGTGTTAGCCTGAGAGAGAAACGGGTGGACTCTGGCTATATTCTTCTCTCTATCTGATAAAAACCTATCTTTGTTAAATTTTTGTGGAATAAAACTAAGCTCAGAGTCAAAAATGACGCCCAGGTTCATTACACATTGTGAAGGTTTAAAATCTTGTAGTTTTGGTAAAAGTTTCTCTCTTTTGCCTTTGTCCTGGTTGAGCTGTAGGAAATTCACTGCCATCCATGACTTGATATCTAAAATACAGTTAAAAAGGGTATCAATTGGCCCTGTGTCATCAGGAGACATGGCGATGTACAGTTGTGTGCCATCTGCGTAACTGTGGAAGTTGATGCCGTGCCTCCTGATGACGTCCCCCAAGGGGAAGCATGTATAGATTAAAAAGAAGTGGACCTAAAATCGACCCTTGGGGCACCCAAGGGTCATGGGTTGGCTCCACCGCCACTGTCTGAACACATTAAACAAATGACAATCAATAACTCCTCAACTCGAACTACCAGAGCCACTGTTAGAGGTGACTGCAAGGTGCCACTGAGATGTACCACCTTTGGTCACTTCATGGAACACCTTACCACCCTCAATCAGAGAAAGGTCCAGCTTTGCTATTTTCAAGGGTCACTTAAAAGTGTGGCTCAGAAACAATCAGATATGTAATCATAGGTATTATATTCTTGACTCAAATACCAGCATGTAGCACTTCATGGGCATAGAGCAATATCACCTGCACTTAGCACTTTGTGAAATGCGACTGTTGATCTATATTGATAATTATGTATCAGCACAAGCACTTATAGCGAAATACTTGAAAATTGTGGTTTATGGGCATTGTGCAATAACTCTGACATTGAATTCTATGTGGACTCAATTAATTACTGTTTATTGTCTTTTTTTTTTTTAAATCCACATGGGCATTGTGCAATAATTTAAACGTACAGTATTTTATATGGACTCAAATTGTACTTCATGACTGTTGGCGTTTACATATTCATGTCAGCATCTGCACTTTAGATGAAATATGTAATTATGGGCATCATGCAATACCCACAGCACATAGCATGTGGACTCAATTTCATACACTGGACTGGACTGGACAGACATTCAATTCAATAGCCCCGGTTTTTGATGTTTGTACACCATGTTTTTATGTTTTCTCTTATAAGGTATGTATTGTATTGTATTTTTTTTTCTCCTTGTCCTCGGTGATCCAGTGTATTCACTATCAAATGTTTTTCTTCCTTTCCTTTCTTCTAACATTTTTACTACTCTGTAAGATCAACCTGCCAAGGGACTACGGATGAAAATTAGCCTGGGGCTATAATCCAGCATATTTACATGCAAATGTTCATTAATGTGCACTGTTCCTTCTAATTTAAATAAATAAATAAATTAGAATAAGTGCATTAAAATAAGTGCTACTAAAAACCAACATATTCACACTATAAGAAGAATTAGGAAATACATGCATGTGTGTACATGCTGTCCACATTTTGTACAGTGTGTGTACACATACACATACACACTGGTTATGTCCCCCGGCCACCTGTGTATTTATTATGTGTATGTGTGCATTATGATCTGTGTATTTATTCTGTGTATGTATAAATTTCTATGTATATGCCTTTAACCTGTGTGTTTAGTGGAGAGTTAGACCTCTCCTTCCAATCTTCCAAAGATCGGGTGTGTTGTGTTAACAGGTGTGCAGGTGATTCGCTGGACGATTGTGACGTTGCTCTGGCTGGATTGGCTGAGCAAGGGGCTCGGCCTTCACTGTCAACGGTCGCCAATTGGATAACGAGCGTGACGTCACCGCTGCCGGATTGGTTGGGCAAGGGGCTCGGCCTTCATAATGCCGGCCACACGGAAGCCGCGAGACCACTCTCGTACCTGGCAGCAGCGCATTGTATCGTTTTCTCTGGTTTTCTGTGATTGATAAGTACTTTGTTGTTTGACCCACGTGTGATTGTGTAGCTTGCTTGCTAAATAATTAATTCTTTTGTTAAGACCAGCGCCTTAGGGCCAACTGAGTCACTTGTGTATATATTGTAAATAGTCACTGTCACTTATTAGTGTTTGCACGGAGCGTAGGGGTGAGCTGCTATTTTTGTTTCTTTTGTTTTTGTTAGGAATTAGTTACTTCGCCGGTCAGTAGACAGGTTGTTTTTGTTTATTGTTTTGGCCTGGGCTCACCCTGAAGTCATTTGCTCCATTTTGTGTGTGATATTGTACAGTGTGTTGTTGGAGTGTGTAGCAATACATTGCTCACCTGTACATTTATACTCGTGTTCCTGTGTGTCCTTTTGTTACGCACCCACACCCCTAGACTGGGGCGTAACATAAAGTGGGGGCTCGTCCGCCCTTTATTCCCATTTTCGTTGTTGAGATTTGTTGTTGCAAATCTTTGGTTGACAGTCTTTTTTGTTGTGTGGGGGCACAACATGTTCGATATGGACGAGTTTGCACAAGATCCCACCATGGACATGTTGGAAAGATGCACAAAAGCAGATTTATTTTTGATTGCCTCGTTCTTTGATGTCTCTATTCCCTTAAATGCACGTAAGGCAGAGATTAAGAGTTGTCTGTCACAGCGGTTGGTGGAGAAGGGTGTAATTAAAGTAGCGAAATTGCAGTCGGTCCCTGTATCTGAGGGTTTAGACGTGGAAGTGGGAGCGGTGGCTGCCACGGCCACACAAGCTCCCAGCGGCCAGGTGAAGCTCGGGGCAGAGGCTTCTGCTGTCACCCGGGGATCTCAAGCGCAGATCCGATTGCGCTGCTATAGGCTGGGGTGGACACGGAGGATCTGAAGCGGGCTCTTCGTATGAAAGAGGTAGAGCTGGAGACAAAAAAACTCGAGGTTGAGCTCATGCACCTCCGCATAAGGGCTATGGAGCTTGACAGGCCTTCATTTACGTCTACCCCGGTGAGTACGCGCCTTCCTGCCACTGCTGCTGAACAGTTTGACGTAAGCCGGCACATTTCCTTAGTGCCGCCGTTTAGGGAGAGTGAAGTTGACTCCTATTTTAATGCTTTTGAACGCATACTTATAAAGCATTGGGACCTTAATTTGTGCGAGATACAGAGGACTACTACCAACCTCAAGGAAGACATCCGAAGGCTGTCAGCGGAACTCAAGTCCCAATCTGAGCAGATCGCCTCGTTGAAAGCTGCTCTTCAGGACACAGTAGCCTGGGATCCTACCTCCTCTCCTCCGCAGCCCAGGAGTTCAACGCCCTGTCGTAAGCCGCAATGGTCGGAGGTGGTGTTACGGAGCAAAAAAAGGACCTCCTTTCCAACAGATTTGAGCCTCTGTCATCGCGGGTTGAAGTGCCGGACTCCAATGAGCTCAAGGATGATGCAGCCCGTCCCACGTCTCCCCAGTCCAGGAGTCATCCTCTGCCGGCAGCTCCCCTCCCGGCTAACAGCCGGCAGCCTCCCAGCGTGGACAGCTCTGTGTCCACCCTCGCACACACCACGGAAACAGAGCGGCAACAGAGGAAGCAGAGTCGCTTAACTCATAAAGGTGAGACTATCAAACTGAGCAATAACAAAGTTAACGGGTCACAGGCCAGTGCCAGGCCAAGAGCCAGAGAGCATTCTGCCATAAACAAAGCTAAGAGGATAGACACTATTCTGATTGGGGATTTTATAATGAGGCAGGTGGAAATGGCCAGGACTGAAAATCTAACTGTGAATAACACATCAGTCAGAGAGGTGGCAGCTATGCTACCAGACATTATGTCTACACGGCCACATATTAAGAAGATTGTTATTCATGCTGGCTCATTTGACATCCTCATGAATAAATCTGGGTCTGAGACCCTAAAGAAAGACTTTTTGTTTTTATTGGAAACACTTAAAAAACTTCACTCAGGGGTGTCTTTCATCTCTGGACCTATCCCAACACTCGGCAGAGGTTGCGAGTCCTTCAGCAGACTCCTTGGCTTAAGCACCTGGCTGTCATCAGCCTGCCTCGAGCAACAGGTTGGATTTATTGACAATTTTAATATTTTTTGGAACATAAAAAGCCGCTTCATGTCAGACGGGATTCACCCAAACAACCTTGGCTCCAGACATCTTGGCTGCAACATACGTCACACCATCGAGTCATCTTATCAGAACATATATGCACTGATAAGCAGGAAGGTCAGCACACAGGGAGCAGACAGACAGACAGTTACTGCTCCAAAAACAACAACCGCCTCCCATGATGATAACATCACGGTCTGTGGCTCTGTCCTCCACATTACAAGAAACCTGCAGAGATTGTCTCTGTCCCAGCAAGAATGTCAAGAAAAGAAGAGGTAGGAAAATAAAAACAACTGCAGAAAATCAAGGACAGTCAACCCATCAAATCTGATATGTATCTCATGTCAAACACAGTCTATCTCTAAACTTATGCCAGATAACGTTTCACAACTAGCACTTCTAAATATCAGGTCTCTGGCTGGCAAATCCTTCTTAATCAATGATTTTATTAACAAGCACAAACTTGATTTTATGTTTTTAACTGAAACTTGGCTAGGTCAGGAAAATAGTGCAGCAGTTTTAATTGAGACAGCCCCTCCAAATTTTAGTTTCTTTAGTGAAGCAAGAACACATAAGAGAGGAGGCGGAGTTGCCACTCTGTTCAAGGACAGCTTCCAGTGTAAGCAAATGTTTTATGGTCAATTTGACTCCTTTGAATATGTTGCTACTCAGTCAAAATCCCCCTGTCGAGCAATTTTAGTGACCATCTACAGACCCCCCAAATATGATGCAAGGTTTTTTGATGAGTTTGCCAAATTGCTGTCTATTGTGTGCATGGATTTTGACTGTGTTGTTTTAGTGGGAGATTTTAACATTCATGTTGATAATCATTCAGATGGGTGTGCTAAGGAACTGTTAAATATTCTGGATAACTTTGGGCTTTCTCAGCATGTCACAGAAGCGACACATAACAGAGGACACATATTAGATCTAATTATTTCCAAAGGTCTTAATATCTCTGAGGTTGTGGTGAACGATGTCGCTTTATCTGACCATTACTGTGTTTCATTCAAAATGACCACCCTTGCTAATCCTATGAAAAGTGAAGCAGAGGTGATCAGAAAGCGTTATATAAATGATAACACCTGTGCATTATTGTTCACCCAGCGTTTTACACCATCGCAAACCCTGCCCTCAGCTCTAGTTGATGATCTTGTAAGCAGTTTTAGTTCCAATGTTATGACTGTTATTGATTCTATCGCCCCAATTAAGACCAAAGTTATGTCAGGTAGGAAAAAGGCACCCTGTAGAAACACCACACTGGTTAAAGAATACAAAAGAGTATGTAGACAAGCTGAACGCAGGTGGCGAAAAAACAAACTCCAGGTATATTACGACATTTATAAAGAAAGTCTTCACAACTATAACCAGGAACTGAAGAATGCAATCATATTTTTCAGAGATTATCAATAGAAACAGTAATAATGCCCGCACACTTTTTTCTGTAGTGGACAGACTGACAAACCCCACAGCATCACTCCCTCCTGAACTACTGTCTAACAAGTCATGTAATGACTTTGCAGCCTTCTTCACAAACAAAATATTACAGGTAAGACAGGCAGTGTGCAGCTCCAGCTCCGGAATGATAACACTTGTGCCTTCCTGTCCTCCAGTTAATCTAGGACATTTTAGCCTCCTAGATTACACAACTCGAGAAACGGTTTCAAAATTAAAGCCCACAACATGCTGCCTTGATATTCTGCCTTCAAACTTTTTTAAAACCATTTTTAACTGCATAGCTCCAGATGTACTGCAGATAATAAATACTTCTCTTTTAGCAGGCCAGTTTCCCCAGGCCTTGAAAACTGCAGTAATAGAACCTCTCCTAAAAAAATCAAATCTGGACGCCACAACAATTAGTAACTATAGACCAATATCAAATCTGCCATTTTTGGGGAAAATCATTGAAAGGGTTGTCTTTCAGCAAATCCATACTTTTATGATGCAAAACAATCTTTTTAACACATTTCAGTCTGGATTTCGGCCACATCACAGCACTGAGACTGTACTTATCAAAGTCTTAAATGATATTCATCAGAATAATGATGCATGTAAATCCTCTGTCCTGGCATTACTAGATCTCAGTGCTGCATTTGATACAGTTGATCATAATATACTACTCAGCAGATTGGAAAAGTGGGTGGGACTCACCGGCACTACAATGGTTCAAATCTTACTTACAAGATAGAGACTATTTTGTGTCAATTGGTAACCATGAATCTGAGCGAACTACGATCACATGTGGGGTTCCTCAAGGGTCCTTTCTCGGACCACTTCTATTCAACATCTATATGCTACCCCTAGCCCAGATTATGGAACATCGCAACATCTCCTATCATACGTATGCCGACGACACACAACTCTATATCTCAGTGTCATCACACGACTACGGTCCCTTACTCTCATTGAGTAACTGTATTCATCAAATGAATGACTGGATGTGCCAGAATTTTCTCCAGCTAAATCCAGAAAAGACAGAGGTATTAATTTTTGGCCCTAGAAATGAAAGGGCAAAGATCAGCGCCCACCTTGGCTCTATGTCATTGACAGCTACAAATCAAGCCAGAAATCTTGGTGTTATTATTGACTCAGACCTGAACTTCAACAGCCATTTAAAGTTTATTACTAAATCTGCTGATTACCACCGGAAAAATATAGCTGGAATTAAGGGGTTTCTGTCTAAACAAGACATGGAAAAACTTATTCATGGATTCATTTTTAGTAGGTTGGATTATTGCAATGGCTTATTTACAGGCCTTAACAAAAAATCAATCAGACAGCTACAGCTGATCCAGAACGCTGCCGCCAGAGTCCTTACAAACACCAGGAAACTGGACCATATTACACCGGTCATTAAATCGCTACACTGGCTTCCTGTGAGTCAAAGAATAGATTTTAAAATCTTACTGCTGGTCTACAAAGCCCTGAATGGTCTCGGACCAAAATACATGCTTGATCTACTGGCTCCCAACGAAGCATCCAGACCCTTTAGGTCATCTGGAACAGGTTTGTTGTGTGTTCCAAGAACAAGAACCAAGCAAGGTGAGGCAGCATTCAGTTATTATGCTCCTCACCTGTGGAACAAACTTCCCGTAGATCTGAGGTCTGCTCAAACTGTCAACTCCTTTAGATCAGGGCTAAAAACACTATTGTTTACTGAAGCGTACTCTTAGATGAAATACTTACCTGCTGTATTCTACTGCCCGTACTTTTTAACTACACACTGCTGATTTATGCCTTTTATTATTCTACTTCTTTTCTTATCCTGACTGTTAAATGTATTGAGCCTGTTTTTATTTTATGTTACTGTATTTTATTATTATCACTATCATTCTCAATTTCTATTTCCCTTTTTAATCAACTGTTTTTATTGTTTTAAATTGTGTCTTATTGCTTTTAATGTGTCTGTAAAGCACTTTGAATTACCTTGTGTTGAATTGTGCTATACAAATAAACTTGCCTTGCCTTGCCATCGCAGCAACTTTGAGGTGGCCCAGAGATGTCTGGAGTCTTTTGTTACAGTGTAAGCTGTTGGGTAAAGCTCAGGAAGTTTGTGCAAGCTTAACCATTGAGCAAAGTCTTGATTATGACGTGGTGAAAGCCACGGTGCTACGTGCATATGAGTTGGTCCCCGAGGCATATCGCCAAAAGTTCCGTGCCTGTGAGAAGTCTGCCAACCAGACTTACGTGGAGTTTGCCAGAGAGAAAACTGTTCTGTTTGACAAGTGGTGCACTGCCAGTAAAGTCACAGATCTTGCTCAACTCCGTGAACTAGTTCTGTTGGAGGAGTTCAAGACATGTATGCCAGAGAAAATTGTTGTATATTTAAATGAGCAAAGAGTTGAGTCACTGTCAAAAGCTGCGGTGTGCGCATATGAGTGTGTGCTGACTCACTGAGTTGCATTTCCTTCTGCGTGCTGTGAGCATAGTCCGAGTCCAGGTGTGAATGTCAATAAAAATCCAAAACTCCCGACAAAATCCCCACAACGTCCTAATACAGCTTCTGATAGCCGTGAATGTTTTTACTGTCACGAGTTGGGACATCTTATCGCTAGCTGTCCTGCTCTTCAGCGAAAAGAGGCTAATCAGGGCCCCAGAAAGCCGAAAAGTGTGGGTTTTGTCCAGTCGATTCCGGCTCCAACCTCCGTCCAGACTGCTCCTGCTGTGCCCGCTGTGAGCTCAGACGAACCTGAGGACAATGAAATAGATGAGTTGTACAAACCGTTTATCACCGAAGGTTCTGTCTCACTGACAGGGGAAGATAAAGACCAGATACCAGTCACAATTCTACCTAACTCAGGAGCGAATCAGTCCCTTTTGTTGCAGAGTGTCTTACCTTTTTCCTGTAGTTCATTCTGTGGTTCCGATGCTCTCCTGTGGGGGGTGAAGATGAGTACTGTGAGAGCGCCGCTGCACTCTGTGTTTCTGCGCTCGTCTCTGGTTACAGGTCCTGTGAAACTCGGCTTACGTTCCCGCCTGCCAATTCAGGCTGTGGATCTGATCCTCGGTAATGATTTGGCGGGAAAGAAGATTTTTCCAACACCTGAGGTGGTTGAAAACCTGGTGCCTGACTCTGTTTCACCTGTGTCCACTGCTGTTAATCCTGTGTTCCCTGCCTGTGTTGTGACGCGTGCGCAGTCACGCAAATTCGGAGATGTAATGAACCTGGCTGACTCATTCATGTTCTCCCCTGAAGATAAAACAGAGTCTCCTCTTGCAGCCACGCCTGTGAAAAATGTGTCAATGAACCTGCTGCCCGCCGAGGCGGAGCTGGTGTTCGAAGTGGACCGAAGTGCGTTCATTGCCGCACAGCAGAATGACCCGACTCTGGCCACGTGCCTGACGCTTGCCACTGCTCCAAGCTCTGAAACCCCGTGTGTGTACACTGTTGTAGATGGGGTCTTGATGCGTAACTGGTTTCCCCCAGCTGTTGGCAATCTGGAGTGGAATGTGGTCCAGCAGTTAGTTGTTCCCCAGTGTTTCCACTCACATATTCTTAGTCTGGCTCATGACAATCTCTCTGGCCACTTAGGAATCAAAAAGACCTACCACCGCATCATGCATTATTTCTACTGGCCAGGGCTGAAGTCTGATGTCTCTCGTTTCTGTCGTTCTTGTCATGTGTGCCAAGTCAGTGGAAAGCCTAATCAGATCATTCCTCCCGCTCCACTTCAGCCCATTCCTGTATTTGGGGAGCCGTTTGAGCACCTGATCTTGGACTGTGTCGGTCCGCTCCCCAAGATGAAGTCCGGTCATCAGTACCTGTTGACGTTGATGTGTGCCACTACTCGTTACCGAAGCCATTCCATTACGCATCCTAAAAGCTAAGGCTGTTATCAAAGCACTCACTAACTTTTTTTCCACTTTTGGGTTGCCGAAGTATGTGCAGACCGATCAGCGGTCAAATTTTATGTGTAAACTGTTTGCGCAGGTGCTGGCCTCACTGTCAATTAAGCACCGCAAGTCTAGCGCTTACCATCCCCAGTCGGCATCCAGATTAGTGCAAGATTTCAACCTTGAGATCCACCACAAGAAGGGTTTAGATAATGTGTTAGCTGATGCCCTTTCGAGGGTGTAATTATGTTCTGTGAACAAATATCTTAGGGGATGTTGTTCATTTAGGGAGGGGGGTGTTATGTCCCCCGGCTGCCTGTGTATTTATTATGTGTATGTGTGCATTATGATCTGTGTATTTATTCTGTGTATGTGTATATTTCTATGTATATGCCTTTAACCTGTATGTTTAGTGGAGAGTTAGACCTCTCCTTTTCTTCCAAAGATCGGGTGTTTTGTGTTAACAGGTGTGCAGGTGATTCGCTGGACGATTGTGTCGTTGCTCCGGCTGGAATGGCTGAGCAAGGGGCTCGGCCTTCAGAGTCAACGGTCGGCAATTGGATAATGAGCGCGACGTCACTGCTGCCGGATTGGTTGGGCAAGGGGCTCGGCCTTCATAATGCCGGCCACACGGAAGCCGCGAGACCACTCTCATACCTGGCAGCAGCGCATTGTATCGTTTTCTCTGGTTTTCTGTGATTGATAAGTACTTTGTGGTTTGACCCACCTGTGATTTTGTAGCTTGCTCGCTAAATAATTAATTCTTTTGTTAAGACCAGCGCCTTAGGGCCAACTGAGTCACTTGTGTATTGTAAATAGTCACTGTCACTTATTAGTGTTTGCACGGAGCGTAGGGGTAAGCTGCTATTTTTGTTATACCTGTTTTCTCATGTTTTTCGTTAGCCTAGGGAGTTAGGCCTAGTATTGTATTTTTGTTTCTTTTGTTTTCGTTAGGAATTAGTTATTTCGCCGGTCGGTAGACAGGTTGTTTTTGTTTATTGTTTTGGCCTGGCCTCACCCTGAAGTCATTTGCTCCATTTTGTGTGTGATATTGTACAGTGTGTTGTTGGAGTGTGTAGCAATAAATTGCTCACCTGTACATTTATACTCATGTTCCTGTGTGTCCTTATGTTACGCACCCACACCCCTAGACTGGGGCGTAACAATAAATAAATAAATAAATTAGAATCAGTTCATTAAAACAAGTGCTACTAAAAACCAGCATATTCACACTATAAAAAGAATTAGGAAATACATGCATGTGTGTACATGCTGTCCACATTTTGTACAGTGTGTACACATACACATACACACTGTACACATGCAAGGAATTAAATATCTAATAATAATTCATTGTTCAACTAAGAACAATGAATGAATGAACTGACCTGTTAAACCCAGGCAGAGGGAGAGGCACAGAAGCACAGACAGTAAAATGGCAGTCATCAAATCCTGCCTGAGAGTACACTTTGTTTAGTGTGTGTGTGTGTGTGTGTGTGTGTGTGTGTGTGTGTGTGTGTGTGTGTGTGTGTGTGTGTGTGTGTGAATGTTTGAGGCCCAAACAACTGTGAGTAGCCTTCTGTTTTGATACAGTTTGTGTGCATCTCTCTCTCATTCACAACATATTTATTTAAACCGCCTTCTGTGTCTGTGTGTGTGTGTGTGTGTGTGTGTGTGTGTGTGTGTGTGTGTGTGTGTGTCTCTCTCTCTCTCTGTCTCTCTCTCTCTCACACACACACAAACACACACACACACACACACACACACACACACACACACACACACACACACACAGACTATCGAAGACCTGTTTCTTAGCAACCATCTTTGAGTGTTCTCTGCAGAACAAGATCAGGTGCCTTCTTTCCTCAGTGTCTGTCACACTGATACCAATTACTTGTCATCATGGCAATACCATTTAGTGTCTGTTACAGTAATACCGCTTACTGTATCTGTCATAGTGAAACCAATTAGTGTCTCACACTTTGCTTATTACCATGCAGACTTTAACAACAATATATGTGAAGAAGTTGCGAGGAGAGAGTGAAAACTGTTACATCACAATCAGGAGCAATAGTTGCTCATTAAACGTCTACATAGATGTGAATGTAGAGGACTTGTCTTACATGACATTAAACTGAGATGATCCTGGTAGAGAGAGAAAGATTTTTCAAGGTTGCAATTAGTAGTTAGTGCTATTTTTAATTAAAATGAGTTATCCATGTATTTAGAGTTAATGTAATACTATTGTAACACCTTGATTGATATTCTCCTTGTGATTAGCCTTTTCTGCAGGGAAATCAGAGTTCACAACAAGGATTTAGTGACTCCTTTTACTATATGGAAGGTCATTTTTGGTGTAACGGGTTACACATCAGTCATCACAGATCAGGTGCAAAAGGACAGGGCAGTGCCCTGCAAATCAGCATCAGTAATCCGTATTCTCTCCTTTGTCTTTGTCCTGACCACACGGTCAGGCAGACATCCCCTGATCTGAAGCTATCTTTGACACACCCATGCTTGTAAATAGTTAGATAGTTGAATGAATAGTCAACCTCTGCTATGTCAAGATCTCTGAAATCATTCAGCCTTTACTATTGATATGGCAATTTTGGTTATGGTTATTAATTTAACTGTTAATCAAAATTCCAAATTGATGGTTTAGTGAACTTTATGAGACTGATATCATTAACTGGCAACCTTTTTTACTTTCTTGGGAATGGTGCCCGTCGAGGCGACTTAATGTAAATTAAGTTACATTATTTCACATAATTAATAATTATTATTAATAATTATTATTAATTATTATTTTAGTGCTGAAGGTGAACACATGCTAAAATTCTGAAACAGCTTGGAAGGTATTGGTGCAGCATCACTAAACCTCAAACACAAAAACTCCAGTGGGGGGGTCCTTATTTGTTTGTTTGTTTGTTTAAGCTTTCCATTTCGTCCTATAAAAATGAACCAGAGAAAGGTGGAAATCTCCCCCCTGAAAAAAAAATAATTGGGATGACTTCTCCCATTCTGATTGTGGCTTTTTCTATGCTTTTTCTTCCTTGTGCGAATGGCAGAGGTGTGTCAGGAGGATGGGCCACACCTGAATTGATGTGTAAGCAAGCATTGTGGGCGTCTGTGGCTCAGAAGGTAGAGCGGGTCCTTAACTAATCGGAAGCAGTTCAATCCCAGGCTCCTCCAGTCCGCAGGTTGAAGCATTCTTGAGCAAGACACTGAACCCAAAATTGCTCCTGATGGCTGTTCAATTGTTTGGTGTCATTTTAAAAAAACTGACTACCTTGCATGGTAGCCTCAGCTACCACTGTATGAATTTGTCTGTGAATTGGTAATTGTGTGTGTAGTGTAAGCTTACGGGCTGTTTCCCAGAGTCTCCTTAGTGAAGATATATCTTCTGAAAGGTATATTTTAAGAACGGCAGTCTGAACCACTGGTAAGCTGTCTCTTAGTGATGCGCTCCATTCATCCTGTCACAGTTTTACCTTTATTAGGCCAAAATTATGCTTTTTAAATGGACAGTTGCAGCAAAATTCACATCAAGACTCCTTGCACAAATTACATCATTAGTTTAAAATTAATATAATGAAAAATAATAATGAATATTGAATATTATGAATATATAGGTTTATTCATTTATCCATTCAACTCATTTATGTAATGGAGCTAACTAACTGAGGATATGTTTTTCTGACGAGGCTGCAGGCTGTACCCTACCATTATACTGAATATCAGACAGATAATGGACGAATTGATCAAACTGAAGTCTAATGAGGCCGGCTGGAAACTAATCAAGCGGGTGGCACCAGCAATATAGGTGATCAAGCAAGTCACTTCTGCTTGCTTCATTGTAGACGAGTTCATGGCTGCGTTACAGCAGATGGGGCTCTGAAGCACAGAGCACTCTGTGCCAGCTTCTACTGCCCGGGGATGGCCCCCCAAGCCCAGGCTGAGTGGGAGAATGTCCACGGGTATGGAGCTACATTAGGGTCAAAAGTTTTGTACCAGAAAAAATAAATTTGAAACTGAAAATTCATGTGTTGATCTTGAATTTTGAAAAATACAACAATGTATTCAAAATAAAAATAAGTGTATGAAACGTTTTTTCAGGTTAAATATAATTAAGATTCACTTTGGTAAATCTTTTGAATAAATAATTTATTTTCACTTTTCAATTCCATATATATTTTAATATTTGAGGTCTTATTTTTTTTCAGTTGCATGTTTTATCGTTTCAGATTCAGATCTTATTTTTTATAGTTTTAATTAATTAATAATTTTTTTTTTTTCACTTTGAAATCTTTTTTTTCACTTACAGATCTTTTTTTTCAGTTTCAAATCTGTTTTTTGAGTTTCAGACTTTTGACCCTGATGTGGCGTGGGGGGCATGGCATCAACTGAGAAGGGTGTGGAATCATGAGTGACAGTGCCTTCAGGGAACATAGGAACTAAAAAAATTCTGACTCAACACTTATATATAGCATATTCATGTGATTGGCAGTGTAAAAATTGATGCCAGTGACAAACTTCCATTTAGAAATCTATTTTAGACAATACCGAGCACCAATTGTGGTATAAGAGCGATAAATTATGCCAGATTTTGCAGTTCAACAGCCACATTTTAAGTGCTACATAACACAGTGAACGCAACATAGTGTCCGTTTTCTGCTGGAGCCCATACATCCAGCACACAGGTGAGAAATGTTAACTAAGTTTTGGGAAATCATAACAAGTATTAAGGGGTCATTAAGGGATCTTTATGTGAGATCAATTTAATACACTTTCAGCACCGTGGTGAAGGACAGCTCCAACTTACGATCAATTCAATCAATCAATCAATTTTATTTATAAAGCCCAATATCACAAATACAATTTGCCTCACAGGGCTTTACAGCATACGACATCCCTCTGTCCTTTCGACCCTCACAGCTGATAAGGAAAAACTCCCCAAAAAAAAACCCTTTACCGGGGGGAAAATAATGGTAGAAACCTCAGGAAGAGCAACTGAGGAGGGATCCCTCTTCCAGGACGGACAGACGTGCAATAGATGCCGTACAGTATGGTACGATGTACCGTAGCAACTCTCCTTACGAGCACCCGCTAAGGGACAGTTTGGGAAACACTAGCTATAGCTAAGGTATATCTTAGAGACTTTGGTAGAGCGCTAAGGTACATCGAAACTGGAAAACGGGGCCCTGACCGTCTGGAGGAGCAGCAGCCTGATGTTCACCCAAGCAACAGCCTCCAGGGCTGAAAAATTAGGCCAACATGGAAGTCTCATGGAAGTCATAAGTTTGTTTTAGCTAGTCAAGACAAACCTGATACTCCACAAAACATGTTTAGACAGTTAGCCAGATAACTTTCAAAATTGTTGAAATTTGGTTCACTATTAGTGTCCTTTTTTTTGTGTATGAATCACACTCCTAGGCTACCTTAGTAATCCTGCTTTGTGGAATATCTCCTGGGTACACAAGTCAAATGTGTACTTTAAATAATGATGAAACGATGTACATTGACTGTGCAGAAATTTAAATTAACAAATATCACATTACAAGTACAACTTCATAATTTTTTGGGGAAAAAAATGATAATCCCATACATCCTTACTACATCCCACATTTAGTCAGTTTTATCTCCACCACTGATCGAACTTGGGCTGGGTTACGACAAAAGAACGTGTTACTAGGCTTCTTGTAAGGATCATGAGGGAAGGAATCACACTTAACAGATGTGTTACATCAGGCCAGCACCTAGAGACTCAGGAAGAGCTTTGACCCTCAGTGTACCCCTGAATGTACAAATGGATGACAACTGCAATTTATTACAATCATATTTTATGATTTCATGTGACAAACACATTGACTGATTAAACTAAATGGCAGTAAATCCCTCCAGCAACAGTATTTCACATACTGAGGGTAGGTTTTCAGCCTTCCATGTTGAATGCTTTTTAAGGGCGTAGAAGTGCTGTCTAGAAGCCCTAACTCCACTCCACTAACCTCACTGCCCTGCCCTTTTAAGCCCCCAAGGCCCAATCACTAATATAGGTAAACAAAACAATCACATCTTGAATGAATTAGCAGAAATCACTTGCCTATTCTCGAGATGACTTCATAAATCCTTCTCTTTTCATGTAAGATTCTTTCGACCTCCCACTTACGCCGGATTTCCACTGGATGCGTGTCCGTTACGGTACGGCAGCGCTGGTTATCCGCTGCGTGCTCTGCAGTCCGTCAATACCCACCAGCTGCGTTGGCTGTGCAGAGCGGTGCAGCTCCGCCAGAAGACATCTCGGTGCACTGCCATGATGAATATCTTCTCGTCCATGGTGTCAACGGGGTAAAATGACATCTGAAAACCTCTGACCTGTTGACTTCAGGCCTGCCTCTACCCATTATGTAGTTTTCAAGGTGTAGTGCAGGGAAATATGATCCGCTGTGAACACTGTGTATCTTATTTTGAAAATTAACCAGATGTTTTATTTTGTTTCTCTGCACGACTTCCTGCCCCGCACGATCTGCTCTGTGCTGAATTGCTGTGTTGTGCTCCGGCGTCCGGCAAAAAGTGGAGTGCCGGAGCTGAGACGGAGCCGGAACGCAGCACAGCCGGAGCCGGTGGAAACACACACATAGACTAGAATTGAATCTAATCGGCTCCGCTGCCGTGCCGGACCGCAGACCCAACCAACACGCATCTGGTGGAAATTGGAGGTTACATCCATCACACGGTGTCCATGCATTTTCTGCCTGCACGGTGCCAGGCGAGCTGCTTTTCCGTTGTCAGGTGAATTGACCCCACTAGCTGGCGGGCCAGCTGCATGGCCTCCGCTGGGTGAAGGACCAGAGGTGTTGAGGCCATATGGTGATGGGCTGGCTGTATTGCCTCCATAGGGTGATGGACCAATGGTGCCCCCCTTGGTAGAATTATCATAAAATTACATTGAACCATACATGACATTTCTGTAAGCATAACCCAGAAAATAACCCAGAATAGATATGACAGATAACTACAAAGAAATGACTGAAGTGACCAGACATGAAAGAAGCGTAGAAGTTTTGAACTTGTGGGCCCAGGCGATTATGTAATAATTATGACAAGCCTACCCATAGGGTGGTGGGCCAGCAGTGTTGCAGCCTCTTGCATGTGCTGGGATTTTCTTGCCATGATCAGACAGTGGGCTTCTATCTATTATAAGGGTGTCAGACCCTGACGTTGAGTCTGATGGCTCATCGCCTTTTAAAATATTTAAAAAGGACTCCTGTGGAGTTGGGCGGTCTTTTGGCGGCTTAGCCTGATCTTCCCCTGAAATATATTCAACAGTGGCCCTATAAAATTTACCATCTGACCACTTTGCTAAAACAGGATCTCCTGATCTACGATCTTGCAGCTGCACAGGAGCCTCATCTCTTGCCAAAATGTCAGATCCTGTAAAGATTTTGCTGGTATAACCATCCTCCCATCATAATGTTATGATTATTAACACCCCTCCCCCCCCCACACACACACAATCTCTATTTGCAACATAAAGCGTACATTTTTTTTTTCTTTTTTTCTTTTTTCCTACTTGTCTGCTCTGGTCTTCATAGCTTAGCGCCACAAAAGGGTGCAAGCTTCTTGTGAAGATTGATGCACTGTTAATCTTGCAGTCAAGTATTTTATACCCATAATGCGTGGTTGTGACCGTCACCCACTCTCCCTGGAGACATAAAGCGTACATAACAGAAACTATGCCAGTTCACAGTATTACCTCACTACTTACCAGATTGCTCATTTGGGGGAGGGGAGCTCTGCAGGTCCTTTATTTTCTGGGTGGGAACCCGTACCCTCCTTTTCGCTGGTATTTTCTTTTTGTCCATCCTGTTAATGAAAAAATACATTTTAGATCATCAAGTATAATATAAATAGACACTATTTTAACCTAATTCACTTCATATCTTTGGGGGCAAGAGTTGGATCAAAATGAGCAAAAATCATATCAAATTATTTTCCTCACTGAATGTTAGTTTCATAACCGTCAGGGGGACTGCCAATGGAAATTAGCCTTTTGGCTACAATTGGGTGCATTTACATTTTATTTTTAAAATTTCCATTAATGTACATTGGTCCTCTTCAACAAATAAAGATTTAAATGAAATTAAATGCAAGCTCACAACATGCCGACTCGTAATACGTCGTGTTGTGAACTTGGAGATCTATTTCATTATTTATATTTTCAAGTCAATTTTAAGTTGAATCAAATCGTTGCTAACGTTACTTGTTGGACAGACGCCATTAACGTTAACTTAACGTTACCTTATTCCACCTTCCAACTGACCACTCCGTCGTCACAACAGTTAAATATTTCACCTTAAGTCAAAAGAATTTCTTTATTCAACTCTTCACAACGTTACGTAGTTGACCAACTAATATAGAATATTACGATTCTTACTTCTCCAAGTCTCGGTGTAGCCGGGCAAAACTTGCAGCAGCAGCAGCGGCGGCCAACAGTCACGTCTGTCACTTATCTTCCCGTAGCTGCAACATTCAAGATGCCGGTTGGTCCAATGAAATTCTGTCTTCTTTGAACGTGATGACATCATTGTGTGTGGCTCGAGATTTGTCCAATGATATTCTGTCTTCCTGGAAAACATGAGTTGCATTGCACGCATGCACATTTTGGGGGGCAGAACTGACATGTTTAAGTAAGCAAGTAAGTAAGTAATAGCGTAAATTGTTTTTGTTTTGCGAATTAACAGATTCTGTTAACACATATGAGGTAGGATTCTTTCAACTACAGTAACATCACTGCGTTACGAAACATAGAGTTATAAATGCTGCATTCAACAGCACGACCGCCATCTACCTAGCTATTATACCTAGCTACACCTAGCTAATACATGTAGCGTTATGTCTACTGAGGCAGAACATCTATTCTTTATAAAAATAATTACAACTCGCTATATCTATGGTTACGAATCTCATAGACTTCAGACTCTTCAGAAAGGTCAAAACATATGGGAAATACACGTGCGTCTCAAAGAATAATTGTGAAATTGTTTGGCACAAAACACATGTCTTTGTAACCACATTGAAACTCTGGTATTCATTCAGTGGTGATAAATTGAATTTAAGCACCTAAGCCTAGCTGTATTTGTTCTTGATAATTTATATTTCATGCTGCGACATAATTAATTATTAGATTATTTATGTAAATTATACATCATGATATTTTTATGAGTTAGTAATACAAATGAGCTTAAATTACATTTACATTAAAGTGATCAAATTGATCATCAATGATCAATACTTTTGCTACTTTAAGAATATGATTTGAATTTGAATTTATTTAAGGATAGCCCCTTGAGATGCAGCATCTCATTTTCGAGGGGGTCCAAGAGACACATACAGAAATATACAACACAAAAAACAACATTCAGTACATACTGTACATACAATAAAGACAAAACAATACTAAGACATACAAACATTACAATATAATACAGACAGTATATTACAATAAACAAAATACAGACAACTCACTCACCCTCACCCATCACACCCCCATACCTCAGATGTTAGGCAGAAAAAAAAGAGGTATAATATATACAGATACACATACATATATTTATACATATATACTGCATATACACACATATATGCATAGTACAGTAACCCAGGATTAGGAAAATAAACACACTTCATATGACAGCTTAAATAATACAGTAAGATATTACAGTATTTGACACAAGAGACTGATTAGTGCGTAAAATAAAAACATGAGCAGTTAGTTTTGAGATGGCAAAAAAGGGATGACTTAAAATAGTAAAAGGAAGAGGTTGATCTTAGAGAGAGTGGAAGATTATTCCAGTCAGACGGGGCTTTGTATCTAAATGCTTTACGGCCAATTTCTTTGGAGATGATGGGTACAGAATAGAAGGGATATTGCATGTATCTGAGAGAATATGAGGATCTGAAGGGAATCAGAAGTGATTTTAAATAAGAAGGACAATTCATAAAAATACATTTAAAAATGGATAGAACCCAGTGGAACTGTCTTCTGGGTTTAGGCTGTAGCCAGTTAAGTGATTCATACAGGTGACAATGGTGAGTTCTGCAGGGACATCGCAAAATAAACCTACATAATGAATTAAAAACGACATTAAGGGGCCTGATGTTGGTGTCGGAGGTGTTTTGGTATATGATATCGGCATAGTCTATGATGGGTAATAGCAGCTGGGAGATAATCCTTTTTCTGATTGGAAGTGTAAAACAGTTGATAGAGCGATATAATGAGGAAAGACAGCCGTAAGTTCTTTTTATGATATAATCAATATGGGGTTTAAATGAAAGTTCAGGGTTGATCCAAAGTCCAAGATATTTAAATCAGTCAACTTTATAGAGAGGTGAGCCATCAACAAAATGAATGGGCAGATTATGATGATAAGATTGGGTGTGTCGTGTACCAAAAAAACATGCTGCAAGACTTCTTTTGATTGAGTAGGAGTCTGTTGTTAAAGAGCCATTGTTGAGCAGAGTTGAAATCAAGCTGTAGGGAATGTTGGATTTGAGATATGTTGGGGTTGGAGGTGTATCGTTGATAAAAATGGAAAAAAGGAGTGGTCCCAAGGTAGAACCCTGTGGAATACCTTTATCCAAAACCAAATAGTCGGAATGAGAACCATGAAAAGAAACACACTGACGTCTATTGTGGAGGTATGCATTAAACCATAATACAGCCTGTTGACTTAAACCAATAGAAAACAGTTTGTCCAGAAGAAGATAGTGGTCTACCATATCAAAAGCCTTAGATAAGTCAATGAAAACCGCACCAGTGAGTTGGCCTCTATCGAAGGAGGAGAAAATGTCATTCGTAAATTTTAAAAGAGCTATGGTGGTCGAGAAATTTGATCTAAAGCCAGATTGGAATGGGGATAAAATATTGAACTGATTGACATACTGTGATAGTTTCTCAAAGACTTTGGCAGTAACACAAATGATTGATATTGGACGATAGTTATTCACATCAGATGGATCTCCTGATTTGAAAAGAGGTGTTACTCTTGCACATTTCCATGTGGAGGGAATTGAACAGGTTGATAAAGATAAATTAAACAGGTCAACAAGTGGATACATGATTAAATGAGCTGCAAGTTTTAAAAACTTAGCTTCCAAACCATCTGGACCGGTACTGCTATTTTCTTTCAAACCAGATAGTGCACAAAAAACATCAGTAGGCTGGATTTTGTTAAAAGAAAATAAATTATTATAAGTAGGTGAATTATTGTATGTTAAGTGGTTGACTATATTATGAGAAGGAAATTGTTGAGAAACACAGATACTTGAGAAATGTTGATTGAAAGCATTAGCAATACTGAGTGGATCAGAAATACAACACAAGAATAAGAATAAATACACGGAGTTCTGGTGGAGAGAGGAATGGAGTAGTCGCATGCATCACGCTCTCCCACACTGACCTGGAAAAACATAACCTTTAATAACCCAAACTCGGCTCAAGTTTTTAGTAACAGTGAGTAATATCCTTTGCACGCCTCATGGCCTCCGGAACCAGGCTGGCTAAGGAAAAAGACACCAAAAGAGACGACTCGTCTGCCGCGGCTAGCCAGATTAGCATGCCTGCTCTGACTGCTGGAGGAGCAGCGCAAGTCCATATCAACGGCGCTCTCTGCTGAGCTCAGGTCGGCGTTTGCCTCTCTTGAAACTAAACTTGACACAGTACAGGCTACAGTGACTGACTTTGGTGAACGAATTGCGAGCTTGGAGACTAATGCCAATTTAACTGAACAACATATCCAGGCTCTTGAAGCATCATGCTCCACTTTATCAGAAGCTTGCGCTAAGCTCAACACCAAAAACATCGATTTGGAGGGACGAAGCCGACGTAATAACGTCAGGATTATCGGCCTGCCTGAGTCCATAGAAGGTCCACGACCCACAACCTTTTTTGCGGATGTCCTGATGGAGATATTCGGGGACCAGGTGCTACAAGCCCCACCTGAGCTAGACCGAGCCCACCGTACATATTCAAGAATTGACTTTTTTTTCATTGATAACAGGCTGTTGCACTTGGTCAACTCTAGTAACTATCACAGTATAGTGATTTCAGACCATGCTCCGACTCGGTTGACATAAATTTTCCAAATCACGCCCCTCCACATACGCAGTGGAAACTTTCTCACTTTTTACTGAATAACCCACACTTCAAAAAATTCTTCCAGGAGGAAATAGCCAACTTCTTTCAGACAAATGATACCCCAGAGATCACGAGAGGTACTCTGTGGGAGGCGTGTAAAGCATACCTGAGGGGACAGGCGATCTCATTTGCCTCCCGGCAGAAAAAAGCAGACACGGAAAGGATGGTCTGGCTCTCGGATCAATTATTGAGAATTGACACACAATATGCCATCGCTCCTACTCCCTCTCTTTATGACCAATGTCTTAAATTTCAGGCTGAGTTCGACCTTTTGTCAACATCCAAGGTTGAAGCAAAATTGTTAAAAACAAGGCAACGTTATTTTGAATTGGGAGATAAGGCGGGCAAACTTCTCACCCATCAGGCTAGAACTGCAGCTCTTTTGAGACTGATCCCCAGGATAAAATTGCCATCGGGGGCTGTGGTCACCGATCCCAAATTGGTAAATGATGCGTTTTTGAATTTTTATTCTGACCTGTACATCTCAGAATACTCGCCTGAAATCTGGAAGGGCCACAACCCCCTAGAGATGCTTACATACCCTAAAGTCGATAGCAATCTGGCTGACAAACTAGGTGCACCAATCTCTTTGGCGGAAGTGCAGGAGGCAGTTAGTCAGTTACAAAATGGCAAATCTCCTGGCCCAGACGGGTTTGTAGTAGATTCTACAAAGCATACTCAAACCTAATAACCCCACATTTGGTTAATGTGTATAATGAATCCTTTATTAGTGGCAGATTGCCCCCAACCCTATCTGAAGCTAACATTTCTCTTCTATTAAAAAAAGACAAGGATCAGACAAGATGTAGCAACTATAGGCCCATCTCACTTCTAAATGTGGACCAAAAGATTCTTGCCAAGGTCCTGGCCACTCGTCTGCTGCAAGCCCTGCCTGCCCTGATTTCCCTAGACCAGACTGGGTTCATGGCTGGAAGGAATTCGTCATTTAACACCAGAAGACTTCTTAACATTATTGGCTCCCCCAACCCTGTCATACCTGAGATGGTAATTGGGAGGTTGAGTGGGAGTATCTGTATTACGTCCTGTCAAAATTCGGCTTCAGCCCTGACTTTATTGCATGGATCAGACTGCTTTATGATTCCCCAACTGCCCATATCCTTACAAATGGTGTGAGGTCGCCCTCTTTTGCCCTTCGCCGGGGCACCAGACAGGGATGCCCCCTCTCCCCCCTCCTATTTGCCCTAGCTGTAGAGCCACTGGCTATCTGGCTTCGGGGGGAGGGTTGAGTTGAGGGTATCACCAGGAACGATGTCACCCACAAGCTGTCCCTGTACCCGGACGATTTGCTATTATATGTGTCAAACCCAGCCTCATCTCTCCCTGTTATTACAGACATTCTAACTCAATTCGGCAGATACTCTGGTTATAAATTAAATTTTAATAAAAGTGAACTCCCCCTCAAGATTCATAATATCTCACAGAACTCTGTTGTTACTAACTCACTGAAAATTTGGACACAATTTCGTAAACATTTTGGCTTGATTGAACCTTCAACTTTAGCCCCGATTGTTAAAAACCATCTATTCCCACCCTCCCTGTCAGACCCTACCTTTAATGTCTGGCGAAACAAAGGCCTGCTACTTGTCAAGGACCTTTACAAAGAAAACATTTTTACTGATTTTACAGAGCTTGCAGCCAGGCTCGAACTACCCCACTCTCACTTTTTCCGTTTTCTTCAAGCCAGGCACTTTGTTCAAACCACCTACCCTCACTTCCCTAACCACCCGCCCGGGTCTCTGATTGATTCTTTGCTCACTCTTGACTCTGCTCAAAAATGCTCTATCTCTGTGATTTACAACTCCATTGATTCTCTTAACCCTGATCAAATGACTCACCTAAAGCAGACCTGGGAGGAGGAGATAGGAGTATTAATGTCAGACAACCATTGGGACCAAATTCTTAAGCTAGTTCACTCGTCCTCTATGTGTGCAAGGCACAGCTTACTACAATGTAAGGTTCTTTTTAGAGTGCACTACACAAACGCTCGGCTGGCGAAGATTTATCCAGGCGTCAGTGACAGTTGTAATAGATGTAAGCAGTCACCTGCTAATCATACACACATGTTCTGGTCCTGTCCGAACCTCGCTGGCTTCTGGTGCCAAATTTTTGACACGCTTGCTGTAGTGCTTGATATGGATCTTAGGCCTGAGCCTTGTGCAGCCCTGTTTGGTTCCCCCCCATTTACAACAACTAATCCCCCTGCGGCAAAGCGCCGGGTATTGGCCTTTACAACTTTACTGGCCAGACGCCTTATTTTGTTGAGGTGGAAACATGTTCTCCCCCCTTCACACAATAGCTGGCTTAGGGAGGTCCTAACTTATATCAAACTTGAGAAGGTTAGATTCTCACTTGTGGGTTCTGGTAATATTTTTTACAAAACCTGGCAGCCCTTCTTGGAGTACTTAGATAGAACTGACCCCCCCCCCCCCCCCCCCCGTTTGTTCTGTTCACTTGTTTTTTGTTTTGTTTTTTTAATTTCTCCCTTTATTTGTAACTTTAGTAATGTGTGGGGGTTTTTTTTTCTCCTTCTTTATTTTATTATTCACATTTTTCTCTGTGTTCTACTTTCTTTTCTTTTTTAATAGTGGGTGGGAAGGGATAATGGTTAAGTATAGTTCATTCATAGAAGCCATTCTGGCTTAGGTTCAGTTTGTTGCTTTTCAGCATACTTTTTGTAAGACAAACTTTCTGCTACCTTTCAAGTACATTTTCTGGATACATTGTATGTGCCATGTATTGCATTGCATTGTATATGAACGAAAAATCTAATAAAAAGATTTATAAAAAAAAAAAAGAATAAATACACATTCAAAGGTTTGTATATGATACACCCCGCATGTCTGCACACTGAAATAAATGCAGAACAAATCCATACACAACAAATGAACAGACAAATGAATGGATGCAGTAGCATCCCTGCAAGCTTGTATACACACAGTATACAGCACAAACAACTGAAATTCACAGCATGCGTCTCTGCACAAGGATATATTTATCAGGACATATTTAACTTAAATTTAACCTTTAAACCGGCTTTGATTTTAACGTCCCTCGCTGTGTTCGGGGTCATATTGACCCGAGTTTGTTTGACTGATATAAAGCATGTGGCATAAAATTATCACCAATTTCTGTGTTTCATCTTGTTAGTCAACTTCACTCCAACTTATTAAAATAAAATTTACACTCATTTTTGGAAATTATGACGTCATAGACCTCATTTGCATAAAAGTACACCTATTTTTTCAGTAAAAATAGTCAGGAATTATGAATTTTGAATTCTGAGTTTGAATATAAATAGATGAATTTTTACAGAGTGGTATATGTCAAAGTTTTGTGAAAATTTGTTTTTGTAACCATTTCATATTTTTGAATGGCAGCAAATACTAACACCTCTTGTGTTCGGGGTCATATTGACCCGAGTTTGTTTGACTGATATAAAGCATGTGGCATAAAATTATCACCAATTTCTGTGTTTCACCTTGTTAGTCAACTTCACTCCAACTTATTAAAATAAATTTTACACTTATTTTTGGAAATTATGACGTCATAGACCTCATTTGCATAAAATTATACCTTATTTTTCAGTAAAAATGGACAATAATTATGAATTATGAATTATGAGTTTGAATATAAATTGATGAATTTTTACGGAGTGGTATCTGTCAAAGTTCTGTGAAAAAAATTTTTTTGAAACCATTTCATATTTTTGAATGGCAGCCAATACTAACACCTGTGGTCATATTGAACTGGTTTTGTTTGACTGGTTATAAAGTGTAAAGTATCACATATTTACACAGTAGATTTCTTTTGTTTTGTTTGTTTTGTCATCTCATCCTCAAAATAAATGAACAGAAATCTGATGGGAGTAAATTCACTCATCTAATTTGCATATTGTGACATCACTAGGCGGTGGCTACATCTGATAACATAACTCTAAGTGAAACTGAATTTTGAACATATTTACACTGTAGATTTTTATTTTTGTTTGTATTTATTTTTTGTTATCTCATTCTCAAAATGCCCAGTCATTACTTTTCTACAAGCCCCATGCACAATGAAGTGACAGGAAAGCTTTCATCTCAGGGATGGTAACATCATACCAGTCATTGAATCTGGGTTTGGGTTTTGTTTTGGTTCTGTACTCTGGATAAGAACTGATGAGCTTTTCTGCTGGTTTCATTTGTGATAAAGGTCAAATAATATATAAATGTCAAAGAAAATATAAAAGTCGAATAATATGTATATAAAAAAAAAACGGTGGATTTAGCATTTGTGAGATCCGTGTCTCCATTGATAGTGAACAGTCCCTAATCCACCTGTGATCCACTTCCTCGTTACTCAAGTAAGCCCAGCCATCATGGCTGTTTACAGCCCTGCTTTTAGCACTCCTGCTTCCTCCAACACGTCCCCTCCTCGTCTAATTTCTGCCACCCCGACCACAGTGAGGCAAAGTCTGATAATTATCGATGTCATGCGCACCTGCGTGGTGCAGGGTTTGATGGGAACCGTGTTGCGCAAGGCGCACCTGACAGCATCGTCAATTTCATCACCGGCAACCGATCGTCATCAGAGGGAAAATATTTCCCGTCAGAATCAGAATCGGCAAGTAACTGACTAAGTACCTCATCAGTGAAAATTCCTTCAGGCATTTTGTGTGTTTTTGCTGTATTTTGCTCTCTGCCTGCAGCCTTTCTCACCGCTCTGTCTGTGTCCTCAGCCACAGCTGCCCGCTCCGCTTATTTCTCAAACTTACTGAATAGAAACACACCCACAAATGACGTCAGGATTGCAGCTGCACATGTGCACCACCTAGGGGTACAAAGTAGCAACAAGATTTGGCAGAATATTTGAAGCTTTGGTCTGTTTTATTCAGCAATGCTGCTTGTTTTGCATTGCGACTTTGGTGCTTTATTTTGGATTATCAGAGACTCCATATGTCAAGTATTAGCAGGAATATTCTCAGGTCAAAACTGACTGATGCAATTTTATTCACAAATAACAGGGAGCAAAGTTTCTGTTTCAAATACAAACAAAAAATATTTATAAATGTTTACAAAGACCGACATTTATTGCCAAAAATCTCTCAACTTCAAACTTCAACTGGGGGGGTTGGGTTTAGATGTGTTGTTTGTGCTAGAAAGCATGGTATTGTCACTTTTTTCCTATAGCGCCACCTAGTGTGTGTGTGTGTGTGTGTGTGTGTGTGTGTTGGGGGTATGGATGTGCGTGTGTAGGTGTGTAGGTAGACGGTCAAGCAAAATAAATGGTAAATTTTGATCTTGGATGACCGCAAGTGTCGGTATTTGTGTGTATGTGTCATTCGTGGGTGAGGTAGGTCTGTGTGTGTGTGTGTGTGTGTGTGTGTGTGTATTTGTGGTGAGGGTGGTGGTGGTGGTTGGGGGCGGGGGGGTTGGAGCTGTGTGTGGGTGAGTGAAAGTTTGGATTGAGATGTGTTGATTGTGCTAGAAAGCACGATATTGTCACTTTTTATCCTTTAGCGCCACCTAGTGTGTGTGTGTGTGTGTGTGTGTGTGTGTGTGTGTGCCAGGGTGTGTGTTGGGGGGCGTTGGGATGTTTGTTGGTCTGAGTGTGTGCGGACAAGTGTGAGCATGGGTTCAGATGCGTTGATTGTGCTAGAAAGCCCAATAGTGTTTTTTTTTAATCCAGTAGCGCCACCTAGTGTTGTTCGGATCATATAGACTCGAACACAAGAGGTGTTGCTATTTTTGATTAATACCCATAATGCAATGCAAAGTAGTCATCATCAATTTCATTTGAAAAAGTGAATAGTTATACACGACTTCTGCCATTTTCAGGCAATTACATGAAGAAAACCATGTTTTTATAGCGCCTCCATGTGGCCTTCGGGTCATATAGACCCGGGGGCAGAACGAAGCATGTATGTTAACTAAAATAATTTAACACATATTGGTCCCTGACCAGCCGACCATTGTCGTCATCAGGGAAGATGGAAGGATTGTCCCAGTCCATGTGTGATGGGGGCCCTCTCCTTCCTCAGGCAGGCCACATTGTGGAGGACAGCACAGGCCACAGTGATGTCACATGCCCTGAAAGGGCTGACCCTTAAGAGGTAAAGACAGTGAAAGCGTGCCTTCAGGAGGGCAAAAGGTCATTTCGATCCTGGCCCTTGTCCTGGCATGGACATGATTACAGGCCTACTGTGCTTCCTGAGGGTCTGTGTATGGTGTGAGGGGAAAAGGCTGGCAGGCATACCCCCTGTCCCCCAACAACACACTAGAGAATTTACCTGTCAATACAAAATCTCATCATCACAACCTCATAAATAGAGTGACATTCTTGACACAGCCATGATGTGTGTTGGTGTTGGTGGCTCCAACAGTGTGACAGTGCTGCCAGAAACTGCAAGGCAAACCAAAGTCAGATAGTCCAAATGGATTCGATATGAATGTGGTTATGTCCCATGTAGAGATGGAAGAATGTACCTTGTATGAAGCGGGTGGCATCTTGGGAGGGACATATGTTTGTGTCTGCCCCCCCAGGGATTCCCTCCAACACAGGCCTGCCTTTGTTTTGTGCCAAGGCTATGTCCTCTGCTGGGGTGAGGTCAGCTGATGGTGACCCACCACCCGTGCCTTGCTTGTGTTTTTTTTTTTTTTTTTTGACTGCTAACAGTACAGAAAATGTATGAACAGGTACCTTCTGGGTACAATGTACGCTTGTGCATCGTTAAGTATTAGTCAGGGCACTTACCATTCTGCAGGATGTTCTTGTATTTAATCTTTATTTATCCCAAAGGGAAATTCAATTAAGTCAGGGAGCTCATCTATTTATCAACGAGTTATACAGTCTGATGGAGTTACATTTACACAATTTCACTCACATCTGCAGTCAATTTCAGTTACAATTTCAACTGATTCATAATCAGAGTACAACTACGTTTTCGGAGATGTTAATTAACTATTTGGATTGTAATTGTGATGGTTTCAGCAGAGTAGTGAAAGTGTATTTGTGGACTACTTACGCATTCAGGCGGTCTGCAATACTTTGCCACAGTTTTTCACTGTGGCGGTGTTACCTTTCTTTTTGATTTGATCCTTTACCTCTTCGTAAGCCTCCATGAGGATTTCTGCCTCTGACGGGGAAAAGTACGCTGCTCTTGTTGCCATGGTGAATCGGTGAATCTGTGATCGATGGCAGGGTCTATTTGAGGGAGCCTGATCCAGGATTGGTTTCACCTGGCTTGATGAATCCGTGTCTGCTCATCCTGGCTTGGTCTTTGTGCAACCAATTAAGCCTGGACGCTCTTGTTTTGGATTCGTTGAAACCAGCTCAGTCATTTATCCTTTTGTGCAACGGGCCCCTGGAAATGAACTGAAAAAACGGGTGTAAAACTAAAAGTAAACATAATATTAGCCCATCAATATCATGAGTCACCAACTTTATGACTAAGGAGCACCGGAGCGGACCTGGAGAAGAGTTTAAAGGACTGGGTCAGTGAACAAGCCAGTAGCATTGCAGGAATTTAAGAGTTGGTAGGAGAGTTCATGGAGAGGTTCATGGGGGACTTCACAGAGGATGAGAAGGCAGCTTCAGCAGCTTTATGGTCGTGGAAATGTTGCTCCTTGCCATCAACCCACACACACAGTGTGCAGTGGTAACGGAGGGAATATTTCAGTTGGAGATCACGGAGCCTCCTTTTTACCGGGTCAAATGCCTGACGTCTCCTCATCAGCTCTGCGCTGTAGTCAGGGTAAATAAAGAGCCTCCCGTTGAAGACCAGCTTCTTTTTCCCACAAGCTAGCTGAAGGATTTTCACTTCATCCTGAAAGTGTGCCAACTTTATCAGGATGGGTCTTGGTCAGGATATATCATCTTGGCGGACAGTGGGGACGTGATGAGCCCTCTCGAGGGTTGGATGAGAGGGAAACTTGTCCAGCCCCAGGAGCTGTTGAATCAGGCCGGCCATGAATCCCAACGTGTCCTGTCCCTCAGCAGATTCAGGCACACGTATGAAGTGGATATTTGTGGATCTGCTCCGGTTCTCCAGATCATCAACCTTGTTCAAAGGTAAGCATTGTCTTTCTCAAGTTGCTTAATCGAACTGGAGAACTCGTTCAAGTTGTCTTCGTTAGCTCCAATGCGCTGATCCAGATGCGGAACATGCTCAGTTCTCAACGCTGTCAAGCTTGGTGGCAATGGTTCTGTGCTTGGACCAATCCTATTTATTCTATTTATGCTTCCTTTAGGTAACATCATTAGAAATCACTCTATAAATTTCCATTGTTATGCGGATGATACACAGTTGATTTATGGATGAAGCCAGAAGAAAGTGATCAATTAACTAAACTTCATAATTGTCTCAAAGACATAAAAACCTGGATGAGCACCAATTTCCTGATGTTAAATTCAGCCCCAAACAACTCAGAGACTCTTTATCTGATGACATAGTTTCTCTCGATGGCATTGCTCTGGCCTCTACCACTACCGTAAGAAACCTCGGAGTAACATTTGACCAAGATTTGTCTTTTAATTCTCATTTAAAACAAACCTCACGGACTGCATTTTTTCATCTGCGTAATATTGCAAAAATTAGGCCTATCTTGACCCAAAAAGATGCAGAAAAATTGGTCCACGCTTTTGTTACCTCAAGGCTGGATTACTGTAACTCTCTATTATCAGGTAGCTCTAGTAAATCATTAAAAACTCTTCAGCTAATTCAGAATGCAGCAGCACGTGTACTAACAGGAACTAAGAAACAAGATCATATTTCTCCTGTTTTAGCTTCTCTGCACTGGCTCCCTGTAAAATCCAGAATTGAATTTAAAATCCTACTGTTAACTTATAAAGCTCTAAATGGTCAAGCTCCGTCATATCTTAGAGAGCTCATAGTGCCATATTATCCCACCAGAAGTCTGCGCTCTGAGAACGCAGGGTTACTCGTGGTCCCTAAAGTCTCCAAAAGTAGATCAGGAGCCAGAGCCTTCAGCTATCAGGCTCCTCTCCTGTGGAATCATCTTCCTGCTACGGTCCGGGAGGCAGACACCGTCTCCACATTTAAGGCTAGACTTAAGACTGTCCATCCTGGAAGAGGGATCCCTCCTCAGTTGTTCTTCCTGAGGTTTCTACCATTTTTTTTCCCCCGGTAAGGGTTTTTTTTGGGGAGTTTTTCCTTATCCGCTGTGAGGGTCTAAAGGACAGAGGGATGTCGTATGCTGTAAAGCCCTGTGAGGCAAATTGTATTTGTGATATTGGGCTTTATAAATAAAATTGATTGAATTGAAAGGGATCGAGTTTGGTATCAAAATAGGTAATCATGTCAGATTTATTCTGATGAATAGAGTCAGATAGCGATTTCAGTTGACTGATGAACTGATCCATTGTGTGGTAGCCTCACCTTTGATATGCTGACTAACACAAACCATCCAAAAACAAAATAATTGAACGACTAATAGCGTTTTAAATTTGATAACCCATAGTAGAGCAAAAAACAGCTATGAGAGGCAGTACAACGTCACAGGATTGCGAAAAATGCGACAAAGCAGACGCCGGCTCAGATCAGCTCACTCACACAGTGGCCATCATTTTCTCTCCTAATTAGGTTATTTGGTAGTGACCAGGAGAAGTTATACTTTAACTCCCGGGAAAGTATGTGCTAAGTGACCGTGAGGGATACTCTAACTCCTGGGAAAGTATGTGGTAAGTGACCGGAAGGAATTATGCTCTAACTCCCGGGAAAGTACATGTAAGTTCCCAGGAAAGTAGGCGAGAGGTACACTCTAAAACGCGGATTGACTTATAAAGTGTTACCAATTATTTATGTAAATTATACATCATGGTATTTTTATGAGTTAGTAATACAAATGAGCTTACATTACATTTACATTAAATTGATCAAATTGATCATCAATGATCAATACTTTTTCTACTTTAAGAATATGATGCTAATAATTATTTTGTAGCTTGACGTAAGATTTTGAAATTGTGGTACTTAACAGTACAGTAGCCTAGTATTAATAAAACAGCTCTATATTATTTCTGATACCAGTCATTGCTATAACTGTTAAATGACCATGGTCTCCCTGTTTCCCCCTGCTCTTTAGTAAACAGAAAATGCATTTTCAGGTCGGGATATCAATTTTATCCAATTAGAAGAGAGAATTCACGCAGGAAAAAGAATAAAGAAGTGAAATTGGAAGTGATAAGATAAGAGAAACTTTATCTATCCCAGAGGGAAATCAAAATGGTACAAAAGAATGAACAGACAAAATTGGAAGTGGAACAATATAAAATTGACACTTGCTAGAAAAGGTATTTCTAGCAAAAACACTTGATGATTCATCGTAGAGTTTTACGTTTACAAAAAGTTCCACTGTATATTCCAGCAACTTGTGTCTATATTTATATAGTGTCAAAATGACCAGATGAAAACCTGGAAAACGATGGAGAAGGACTGCACAATTGGTAAGTAGCCTGGCATAGCCGTGTTGCAGCAAACTTGCAGCAGATATGATATTTAATACCTTATTTTCCTCCCTGCAGTCATCCCTCCCTGCAGCCACCAATGTTCATGTGGACACTGATCAGCAATATTTAGGTATGTCATGAAATCTGTGTGTGTGTGTGTGTGTATACTTGTTTCGCGTGCATTGCACGTGCATTCACCGTGTACTTGTTACACATGCAATTCGCATGCAATGCCTGTACATGTCTAGACGTGTGGTTATTAGAAGTGCGTACGTATACACGTCATGTGAGAGCAGGGGTCAAAAGTGTCAGCTCGTGAAGCAACAGAGCGTCGTGTAATGGACATGTTACACGTAGCATCGCTATGCTAACTAGCTTGCTATGCTAATCAGACGTGCGTGCATATACATGTCATGTGAGCGCGGGAGTCAAAAGTGTCAGCTCGTGAAGCAACAGCGCGTCATGTTACGGACGTGTGACACGTAGCATCGCTTCGCTAACTAGCTTGCTATGCTAATCAGACGTACGTGCGTTTACACGTCATGTGAGCGCAGGGGTCAAAAGTGTCAGCTCGTGAAGCAACAGTGCGTCGTGTTACGGACGTGTGACACGTAGCATCGCTATGCTAACTAGGTAGTAGTGTAGGCCTATATATGTATATATATACTTATTTTTCGTCTCATTATCATTTTTCTTCCGCCAGATTTCAGTGCGTAACTTGTGCCACAGCTCTGAGCGCACACAGGGTCTTCATTAAACATAGATTCAAGATCCAATATGCACAGTAAGGACACGCGTTTCCCTGCAGAATGAAATTTGTTCTTTTCTGTCACCAATTAATGCCAAACAATATAAATCTGAAGTATAAAATAGATCAAAATATATACGGTGCGCACTGTTGTCCTTGCTGAGTGTAATACTCCGTCTTAATTTACAATATGTACACATTATAATAAAGATATGGGATATAATCAAGATGGCACCACCCGAGTGGCAGCTGGTTACAGTAGTTCTGAACCCCCTTGGTGGATGTGCAGTATGTGGTTCTGAGCAAAGCAGTGGCCACAGTGACACCTTTCCTGATCTCATAATTACGAGATCTCATAATTACGAGATAAGGTGTCTAATTTTTTTTTTTTTATCCAGTGAATGCAATGTGCTTCCATAGTAAAGCACTTCTCAATCACAAAAACCAAAGAACAATGCGCTGCTGCCATGTACGAGAGAGGAGGCGGCTTCCGTGTGGCCGGCAAGGGACTCATTAGAATGTTTATGTTGTCAAGTTTGAAATGGTCTATATACAGTAGGTGTTGGATACAATGGAGTTCTACTGGAGCCACACACCACCAGGAAACGTTTTCAATTAAATAAACCAATGTTTATTTTCCAAAGTTGAGTTTGCCATGGTTCTAGACGAAAACAAGATAGCATTCAGTACTCTCATCAATATCAATAACAGCAAATATATCAGTGTCACTTAATATCGTTAAGTATCAAAGATATTAAATTTCAAGTCAACTAAGGTCATGTCAGAACAAAATGAATAAGACAACAAATAAACTCTTGGATCAAATAAACCATCACATCAGCACATTGTAGATATCACTACTTACATTGATGTGGTTTCAACAGACACATGGCATGGCATTTGTTTGGAACCAAGGACAAAGAGTGATTGTCAGTTTGGACCGCCCTTTAATAGGAGGCATTCCAGGAAGTGGGCAGGTCCCACTGAGACTGGTGCTGCATATTTAAATGTTCAGTGTCTCCCTCTGGAGAGGAGGGGAAGCGCATGGAATGAATGGATTTCTAACAGTAGGTATACACACACACACATATATATATATATATATATATATATATATATATATATATATGTATGTATATGTATATATATATATATATATATATATAGAATGTTTGTTAATGCAGTAACTGACAGGAAGTGCACAGGGACCAAAGCTGTTGCCCTGGCAACAGAGCATTAGTGAAACAGTCTATATATATATATATATATATATATATATATATATATATATATATATATATATATATATATACATGTCATCACACGTCCGTAACACGACGTGTTGTTGCTTCACAGCTGACACTTTTGACCCCTGCGCTCACATGACATGTCTACGTACGCACGTCTGATTAGCATAGCAAGCTAGTTAGCATAGCGATGTTACGTGTCACACGTCCGTAACGCGACGCTTTGTTGCTTCACAGCTGACACTTTTGACCCCTGCAATTACATGACGTGTAAATGCACGCACGTCTGATTAGCATAGCAAGCTAGTTAGTTAGTGCGAGATTCACACGCACACGCAAGTGTAGTGTATGTGTGGCGTACTGATAAGCGTGTCTATGAGGGGTCAAACATTTCACCCACTCACACTACAACGCGTCACTTGCACCTACTTAGGACACGTCCGATCTGATCAAACCGTGTGAGTGCACGCCTTCATTTTACATAGGTTTACTATGGAGACACGAGTGTTACACACACACCCGCTACGTGACGCGCATGCGTTGTTCACTCCACTCACATGACTATGAGGGGACGCGCTCACACGACTTATCAGTACGCGTGCACAGCACGTTACAAACGCTACACATACACTACACTTACGGGTGCGTCGCTATGCTAACAAGCTTGCTATGCTAATCAGACGTGCGTGTGTTTACACGTCATGTGAGCGCAGGGGTCAAAAGTGTCAGCTGTGAAGCAACAGTGCCTCGTTTTACGGACGTGTAACACGTAGCATTGCTATGCTAACTAGCTTGCTATGCTAATCAGACGTGCGTGCGTATACACGTCATGTGAGCACAGGGGTCAAAAGTGTCAGCTGTGAAGCAACAGTCGTGTGACGGACGTGTGTGTGTGTGTGTGTGTGTGTATATATGTGTATATATAAATATATATATATATATATATATATATACATATACTGACTGTTTCACTGATGTTCTGTTGCTAGGGCAACAGCTTTGGTCCCTGTGCACTTCCTGTCAGTTACTGCATAAACAAACATTATATGGATATATATACTATGTATATATATATCAATCAATTCAATCAATTTTAATTTATAAAGCCCAATATCACAAATACAATTTGCCTTACAGGGCTTTACAGCATACGACATCCCTCTGTCCTTTAGACCCTCACAGCGGATAAGGAAAAACTCCCCAAAAAAAACCCTTTACCGGGGGAAAAAATGGTAGAAACCTCAGGAAGAGCAACTGAGGAGGGATCCCTCTTCCAGGACGGACAGACGTGCAGTAGATGTCGTACAGAACAGATCAGCATAACAAATTAACAGTAATCTGTATGACACTATACAGTAATCTGTATGACATCCTCGGTAATGACAGTAGCTTACAACAACATTCATGAAAGTAATAATATTGTCGTTATAGTTCTGGCTACTGTGGTACAATATGTTGAAAGTATATATTAGTATCAGGCAGTATACATGTATGATAATATCATATGTCTATAATAGCAGTAGAAGTATGACTAATGATTAATAACTAAGCAGCAGGAGGCATCTGGCAGGACCACGGCAGCAGCACAACCACACACGTCACACTATCCAGGCACCGCTGCAATACGAGTTAACCTGAGAGACAGTGGAGCACAAAGGCTCCGGAGAAGTTAGTGTTAGTTAGTGACATCCAGAATGGCTGAGTAAACAAGATACAGTAATAGGATATGAGAGAGAGAGAGAGGGGGAGAGAGAGAGAGAGAGAGAGAGAGCGAGAGAGAGAGAAGGTGCCCGGTGCATTATAGGTGCTCCTCCGGTAGACTAGGCCTAGGGGCTGGTATATATATATATATATATATATATATATATACATATATATATATATATATATATATATATATATAATTTTTTTTTTCTTTCCTTGTTCAGGCACTATTTTCAACACTTCTATAACAGATCATTTGTTAGCCTATAATAATAGGATACTTGCAGCTTTATATCAGGGGGAAGAAATTGTCTCATGAAATTGTTATATTATTTATTATACCTACTTATAGTATTTCCACAGCAGTTGGGGTGCTGTGTGTTGTTGCCTGTTCTTGCCACAAGGTGGAGTCTGGTTTGAGTTACTGAATTTTCACTAAACCTGCTTTGTGAAACGGACCCTGGTGATTTGCTGAATGATCGTGACGTCCTACGGCTGGATTGGCTGAGCAAGGGGCTCGACCTTCAGTGTCAACAGTCACCTGGGTAACGAGCGTGACGTCACCGCTGCCGGATTGGTTGAGTGAGGGGCGGAAGCTGCCTCCTCTCTCGTACATGGCAGCAGCGCATCGGTCTTTGGTTTTTGTGATTGATAAGTGCTTTACTGTGTGACTATCGTGTGTTCGTTTAGCTTGTCTTGCTAAATATTGTACCTTTTGTTCAGACCAGCGCCTTAGGGCCGACTGAGTCGTTTGTGTATATATTGTAGCCTAAATAGTCACTAATGTTACCACATATTATTGTTTGCACGGAGCGTAGTAGGGGTGAGCTGCTATGTCTGTTGTACCTGTTTTCTCATGTTTTTCTTTAGCCTAGGGAGTTAGGCCTAGTATTGTATTTTTGTTTCTTTTCTTTTGTTTTCGTTAGGAATTAGTCATTTCGCCGGTCCCCTGGCGTAATTACTCCATTCGTATGCCATATTGTACCGTGTGGTTTTTTTGGAGTGTGTAGCAATAAATTGCTCACCTGTACATTTATTCTCGTGTTCCTGTGTATCCTATGTTACACACCCACACCCCTAGACCGGGGCATAACACTAACAAATGATATGTTGTAGAAGTGTTAAAAATAGTGCCTGAAAAAGGAAATAAAATAAAAAGATAGATAGATAGATAGATACTGTGTAAAAAATATATATATACACTACTACCTAGTTAGCATAACGATGCTACGTGTTACACGTCCGTCACACGACTGTTGCTTCACACTCTGACACTTTTGACCCCTGCGCTCACATGACGTGTATACGCACGCACTTCTAATAACCACACGTCTAGGCATGTACAGGCATTGCACGCGCAATGCACGCGAAACAAGTACACGGTGATGGTTGCACAGGTAATATACACGTATCAAGTACGCGGTGAATGCAGTGTGTGCATGTTCGCTGATACGTTTCACCCCTCATATGTGTGGCTGCAGCCTCATGTTTGGTTTGCTGCTGTGGCATTCTACTCATTATTGGCATTGTCTGTCACTGTCAGCCTGTATCATATATGTCCTTCCAAATCCTGTCTAGCTACTCATTCACCTGAGGTCCCACAGCTTCTCATTGTTATGTGTGTGTTGTGTTGTGATGAGTTACAATCAACACTGTGGATTACTGTTATCACAAACACAGAAAGAGATGGAAACAGAAACTGATACAATGTGATCAAGATGTGGGGAAAAAAGAATATGCAACCCATTAGCTGTATTTGTATAATGTGTTCCATTTATGTTAACTTGCCTCTTGTGTTTTACATGTTTTCTCTTTTTCCTTTTTCTTTTTTTTATCTATCTATCTATCTTGCAAGAAAGTTTCTCACAAGAAATCTGTTCTTTGCTAATTGATGAAAAATGTAATTTAAGCAAAATGCAACTCTTTCAGTATTTTCAAGAGGGTGCTGATCCAGAAAAAGGTGTGAACCATTGTGTGTTTTGCATTGTGACAAGATCTGTGTCAGGAGGTAGCAGCAGGGGAACACATCAGAAGGGGGTGCCTCCTGGAGGAGCCCAAAACACTGCACTTCAAGGGGAACACGTCCAACCTCGGGGTGTCCATGCAGGATGTACAACACTCACTCTGGAACATCAAGCCTCTCACCACCTGCCAGGTACACACACCCTCTGTCTGCCTGTCTGTCTGTCTGCCTGTCTGTCCGTCTGTCTGTCTGTCTGTCTGTCTAATGATGTACAGTATATTTTGTTACTGAGCAGATCCTGCTAAAATATGACAACATCATTGAGTGAAAGAAAGTGATATACAGGCTGAGACGATATAGGTTTTGCATTGTGACAAGATGTTTTTTTAACCTTAATGATTTTTATTCTATTGTAAGACAATGAAGAACCATCTTCCAGATCAGCCTGATGGCCTAACAACTGAACTACATGGCAATGCTGAGTATGGTCCATCTCAATCATTTGAGGAAGCTCTCCCTGATGTGGGGGATTAGACGTATGATGATGGACATATGTTCAGTGAGGAATTTGAAGAGGGTTTGAGTGAGGAGTGTGTAGAAGAGTCAAATTTCAAGGACACAGCAGACAAACCATTATATGACAATGCATCAATAACTGTGGCAGAGTGCCTTTTGATCATCATGGCTTAAGTAAACTGTCAGTAACTGATAAGGCCCTTAGTGATTTGCTTAAAATGTTCAAGTTGCTTTTTTCCCAATAGTCTGAATACAGACTGCTTAAACAGTGTACAGAAGTTCAAAGACTTTTTTTCTCCCACTCTGCATACAATAGGGTATGCCCTATTGAACAATTAGAATGAACAATTAGAATGTCTGTCTTGTGGGACCAGTGTGTCAGAAGAAAGATCCTCATCCTTCATAGAGGTTCCAATTGAGGCTCAAATAAGGTCATTGTTTATCAAGCCAGGTTTTCAGGAGAAGCTTAACTTTAGATTAAGCAGGAAGAAGAAAGATCCTAACAACATTGAAGATATATATGATGCAGAAGTTTACAAACAGCTTGTAGATGGAGGTGGTCCTCTGAGTGACCCTTAAAACATCTCACTTACTTGGAACACAGATGGGGTACCTATTTTTTTTGTATCATCAATGAATTGAGCTTCATGAAACGCACAAAAAGAAAGAATATGCTATTTGCTGGACTTTGGTATGGGGATTCAAAACCATCCATGGTTACATTTCTTAGACCACTAAGTGACACACTGAGTAAACTTGCAGACAATGGAATTCTTGTGCATCGTGCAGAGTTGACATTTGAAGCTTTTGTGTGTAAAGTGCTCACCATTGCTCTAACATGGGACTTGCCTGCTAAAGCATTAGTCCTTAAGTCAGTGCAATACAATGGGAAATTTGGATGTCATAAATGTGAGCAGCCAGGAGAGACTGTGAAGACAGGGGAAAGGGGACATGTCCATGCATTTCCATACCAACATAGAGATCAAAAGGGCCACTGCGCACAAATGAAAAGTTGATATGAAAATCGCAAATGAGACCAAAACCACTGTTGAAGAGGTGAAGGGTCCCTGTTGGCTTAGCAAACTTAAAAGTTATAACCTTATCAAAGGCACTGCCATAGATTGCATGCACTCAGTCCTTCTTGGAGAAATGCACCTTCTGATGGTTCTGTGGTTTTCTACAGAGTTTTCTCGTCAGCCCTTCAGCACGGCAAAAAATGCCAAAGAAATTGACGGGTGATTTCAGGATATCTCTCCTCCATCTTCAACTCGATATCCTCGATCAGTGGCATCTCACAGAATTTTTTTTAAGCATCAGAATATCGGGATCTTTTGATCTTCTGTGGACCTGTTGTTTTCCGTGGAATTCTTGCAACACTGTACTACAATCACTTCCTTCTTCTAAGTGAAGCCATTTTCATTTTGTTGATGGAATCCATATCAGTTGAACAGATTGATCATGCAGAGAAATTACTGTGGAACTTTTGTTCTCAAATGACTAATCTCTATGGTGAATGGTACGAAACTGCAAATGTACACCTTCTCGTGTACCTAGCAGACAGTGTCAGGGCCCTTGGTCCATTATGGACTCATTCATGTTTCCATTTTGAAGACAAGAATGGCTATTTGTTAAGGCTCATAAATGGCACTCAAAATATACCTATGCAGATGCCAGCGAATGCCATAGCTGAATTTTACACACGGGTGACTAAAGATGATAGTTTCTGTCAGAAAAACAATGATTTGTCTAGGACTAAACTATATGGAGCATTGAGTGAACTTCACAGGATCTTTCACAGGGCACGAGTTAAGAGAAATTATCTCACATCAAAACACTATGGGAAAGGCAATAGAAGACAGAAGAAAGGACGCGCACATCTCCAAAAGCCCATTTGGGTTGGGTGCTGGATCTAAAAAATCAACAATGAACAGAAAAATGATGAAACCCATCACATCCGCACACGGACTTCTGTTCAAAGTCAATAGAAGAAACAATTTTACAGTTATTTTTTCTAGTGAAGGACAAACAAAGTATGGACAGATTGAGTTCTTCTTTACCTCAGAACAGTCATGTGCCAAATGGGCCCTTGTTCATGAATTCAAAGGTGCAGGTTTTTCTTTGCTGCAAGATAGTGTAACAAATGGTACATGCAATCATGTTGTTCCCCTATTTGAAACCTCTGCCAATACAATAGTTTCCCTGGATCATATATTGGGTAAAGTTGGTCTCCTTGACTTGACATCTATGCCTGGCATTGGGTTTGCAGCTCATTTCCCAAACACACTTGAAAAGTTTTAACCTTTTAACCCTCCTGTTGTCCTGAGGTCAAGAAAGGAAGGAAAGTAGGGAGGAAGGAAGGGAGGAAAGAAGGAAGGGAGGAAGGAAAGGAAGAAGGGAGGAAGGAAGCAAGGAAGGAAAGAAGGGAGGAAGGAAGGAAGGAAGGAAGAAGGGAGGAAGGAAAGAAAGAAGGAAGGGAGGGAGGAAAGAAGGGAGGAAGAAGGAAGGAAGGAAAGAAGGGAGGAAAGAAGGAAGGAGGGAGGAAGGAGGGAGGGAGGAAGGGGGGTAGAAAGTAAGATGTTCACAAAAGAATGATCTCAACTTAGAGCTCATTTAAAAAAAAAATAATAATAATAACCAAACAGAAAAAAACAATACAAAGGCAACAATTACTTAAGTAAAAACAACAAGATTTACTCAAGCTACATTCTGGCCTTGGTCATGGCTCAAAAACTGACATCCATAAAAACTTTTGG
Source organism: Epinephelus awoara (assembly GCA_035609425.1). Taxonomy (NCBI): domain Eukaryota; kingdom Metazoa; phylum Chordata; class Actinopteri; order Perciformes; family Serranidae; genus Epinephelus; species Epinephelus awoara. The sequence continues at coordinate 155,780 of CM069299.1, read as the reverse complement.
TCTCCCTTTTCAACTGGAGCATCTGCAGATTAATTCCATACTGGTTATGTGATGATCCTCTAAAGACACGATTCAGAATCAATGAATTTGATTTTTCACCCCGGCATGGAGGTGCTTCCTGATTCTTACCACACATGTCACAATCTTCAATCCGCTCTCACTGAGCCCGACACTGTTGACACGTTACTAGCAAAAGAGGTCACTGAGGGATTTATGATAGGCTCTTTCGATCATCCTCCTTTCTCCGTATTCCGTATCAGTCCCATCGGTGTCGCCACACGCAACTACTCGAGGAAAAAGAGGCTGATCATTGACCTGTCGTCCCCACACGGCTCCGACATCCTGAGCATCAACAGCCTTATTCCTAGCCCGGATTTCTCCATGCAGTACGCCACCATTGACCATGCCATGGCACTGATTCGTCTGGCGGGACACGGAGCATGGCTGTCTAAGGCTGATTTCACTAGCGCATTCAAGGTCTTGCCTATTCACCCCGACTTCTGGTATTATTTCAGTGTCTGCTGGAAGGGGGCTTACTACTTCTCTGTGCGTCTCACTTTCGGCTGCAAGAGCAGTCCCAAAATCTTTGACTCTTTATCTGAGGCTCTATACTGGATCCTCTCCAACAATTACAGGCTCCCCCACGTCCTTCACCTCCTTGACGATTTTCTTGTCGTGACTCCTCCGTCCTCACCACGGTCTCACTACACTTATGTCTGCATTTTCCAACCTCGGTGTCCCTCTGTCCGAAGAAAAAACTTCAGGACCTGGCACATCCATCGAGTTTCTGGGCATCACTCTGGACTCAATGTCATTCCAGGCTTCACTGCCCTTGGAGAAAGTGCAGCACATCTCGCTGCTCTTGTCTAATTATCTTCTGATAGACAGGTGCACCACACGCCAGCTGCTCGCTCTCCTCGGGCACCTCAATTACGCCATCTGCATAATTCCACAGGCAAAACCTTTTCTTTCTCAACTGCTGACCAAAACTGCATCCATTCCCTCTCTCCACGACCACGTGGTTCTGGACGACACTTGTAAAACAGAAATGCACATGTGACAGCAATTTCTGTCATCCTGGAATGGCATCTCATTCTTCTTGCTTCCGGCTTTCTTACAGTGCAGACGCTCTGCTGCTTGCGCTCTGCTTTGCTTACATTCTTTTGTAGATATACTTGTTTTTTCCTGCTAAAAGCTACAGAAAGTAGATCCTGGATACTTATAAAGCATTGGGACTTTAATTTTTGAAAGATACAGAGGACTACTGCCATATTTTCACCACTTTTTCACCACTTTAATACTGTGTGATCAGGGCCGAGGCACAGTGCAAGCCTTTTGCTGTGTCTGTGAATGGAAACCTGTGATTAGGACAAGGACAAGATGGCAAAACCTGTGAGCTGCACAGAGTGTGAGCGACTGACTGAGACGATAAGGCAGCTTCAAAAGAAGAATGAAACGCTACAACAAATTCGTGAGAGTGAGCAATTCATTGACTCTGTGGCAGCTAACATACAAGGTGCTGATGGACAGACTTTTATGTATGGAAATACAACAAATGTGGAGCATACCATCGCTGACCTGGCTGACACAATCCCATGGATATGTCCTGGCCTTCCCTAACGACCCTTCCTACTGGCACAGGACTGGTGCTCGACCAAAAGCATCAACTCCAGCCAGGACCTGGGCTGACGTCGTTAGACGCAAAGGCAAACCCAGCAGGAAATCAGTCAAGAGAGTCCCTACGCTCACCCCTCCACTTGAACTCTCTCTACAAAACAGGTATGATGCACTAGCTCCAAATGAAATGTGTGACAATACCAACTACACTGAACCCACGCAGGCCAATCACACCTCTGGTATTAAAACCACTGCTAGACCCAAGGCCAGAAAAAACTATGCTAACACCACACCTGATCAGCCAGACACCATCCTGATCGGAGACTCAATAACCAAGCATGTAAGAATGGCAAAGACTGAAAATCTAACAGTGTCTGACACGTCTGTCAGGGAGCAGTTGTTGCCAGTGATCCTCTCTACACACCCAAGTAACATGAGGATCATCATCCATGCTGGGTCTTTTGACATTCTACGAAGAAAAACTGGCTCTGAGACTTTTCCCTGCTCCTGGAGAAACTGAGTGACTGTCAGTCACAAAATGTGTTCATTTCTGGCCCCATTCCAACCCTGGGGAAAGGAATCGAGTCTTTTACCAGACTCCTTGCCCTGAATACATGGCTGACATCGGCATGCTTCACTCATGGGATAAAGTTTATTGACAATTTTAACATCTTTTGGAACTGTAAGGATCGCTTTCAGCGTGATGGGATTCATCCGAACATCACTGGATGCAGACTACTCGGGGCCAATCTACGTCATGCTCTTGGAATGCCATACCAAAACAAGAATGGACAGATAAGAGCCAAGGACAAGTATGGGGCACAGGGAGACAGACAGCCTGCATCTCTCCCCCTTCACCTGACCCCTTGCTCCACATCACCCAAGGCATTCAGAGGATGTCCCTGTCCCAGTCAGGGATCCAACAACCCCCCTCCTGCCCTTCACCACAACCACCAAGGAGCCAACGCCCCCCCCCCCCCCCCCCAGCACCGGCGCAACCACTAAGGAGCCAATGTCGACCCTCCCCACCACCACCACAACCACCAAGGAGCCAGTGTCAACCCTCCCCCCCTCCACCACGCTCACCAATCCAGGAGCTAGTTAAAGCTGCCACACGAAAGCTCAGCCAAATTGATGAACTGTTAAATAGTAGCCCTAGACGTCATCACTCAGGTGCCTGTCAGAGATGAGACAGACCCCATGCCGCTTCCTTAAACATACCGGCGATCTTAAATAGCCAGTGGCATGGTCAAACATATCTTGAAATTGAAAAGTATCAGCCAGAGTCATCTCCAAGGTCTGTCATTCCTGTTTTGACTAGCATCAGGAAAAACAATGTGTACCCAAAGCGCACAGCTACTCTATCTAATCTGACTCCAGTTATGCGCCAGCCACAGATTGTGTCAGACAATGTTAGTACACTAAACATAGCTTTATTAAAAAATCAGATCACTGGCTGGCAAGTCACTATTAATTAATGATTTTATTATCAAGAGAAACCTTGATTTTATGTTTTTAACTGAAACTTGGTTAAATGAAAACAACAGTGCAGCAGTACTTATTGAATCAGCCCCCCCAAACTTCCATTTTATCAGCTCAGTTAGAGAACGAAAGAAAGGAGGTGGAGTAGCCACTTTATTTAAGGATGTTTACCAATGCAAACAGCTGTCATATTGGAAGTTTGAGTCTTTTGAATATGTTGCACTGCAGTTGAGATCCTCCTGTCAAGCAGTATTAGTAACCATCTACAGGCCTCCAAAATATAGTGCACACTTTGTTGATGACTTTTCTAATCTATTGTCTGTTGTCTGTATTGATTCTGACTGTGTTGTTATAGTGGGTGATTTTAACATTCATATTGATAATCCCAAAGATGGCAGTGCGAAAGAACTTTTCTACATCCTGGAGAACTTTGAACTTTCCCAGCATGTAACAGAGGCAACACACAATAAGGGACATATTTTAGATCTAATTATCTCCAAAGGGCTCAACATTTCTGAGGTTGTGGTGACTGATGTTGCCTTTTCTGATCATTACTGTGTTTTCTTTAAAATGGCCATCTCCGCTGACACCAGTAAAATTTCAACAGAGGTAATCAGAAAACGCTATATCAACGAAAACACCTGTACACTATTTAACCAGGATTTTACACCCACACCAGCTCTGCCCTCAGTCTCTGTCAATGATCTGGTTCATAGTTTCAGCTCTAAAGCTTTGAATATTATGGACAATATTGCCCCCATGAAGGTCAAAGTTGTCTCTGGTAAGAAAAAACCACCATGGAGGAATGCCACATGGGTAAAAGCTCAAAAAAGAGAATGTAGAAAAGCAGAACGCAGGTGGCGAAAAACCAAACTCCAGGTTCATTATGACATCTATAAAGAAAGTCTGCGCATCTATATACTTGGAGCTAAAAAAGGCGCGGCAGTCCTTTTTCTCTGAGATTATCAACAAAAATAACAACAATGCACGGACTCTATTTACTGTAGTTGACAGACTGACAAACCCATTAGCGTCAGTCCCTCCTGAACTGCTATCCACCAAGGCATGCAATGACTTTGCTTCTTTTTTCACAGACAAGGTTTTAAAGATAAGACAGACAGTCTGTAACTCCAACACAGTGGCTATTTCACCAGTGCCTCATAAGATTACTCCAGTTAATTTGGCACTTTTTCACCCATTAAATCATGCTACTTTGACAGACATAGTTAGAAACCTTAGGTCCACTACCTGCTGCCTTGACACTCTGCCAACAAGCTTTTGTAAAGATGTTTTTAACTGCATAGCATCAGATATACTACAGATAGTCAATTGTTCTCTTCAGTCAGGCCTTTTCCCAACGGCCCTGAAGACTGCAGTCATTAAACCTCTCTTAAAAAAGCCTAATCTGGATGCCTCAGTAATAAAAAACTACAGGCCCATATCAAACCTACCATTTTTAGGAAAGATCATTGAAAAGGTTGTTTTTCAGCAACTTAACACCTTCTTGGAGCAAAACAATTCCTTTGATGCCTTTCAGTCTGGATTTCGAGCACATCACAGCACTGAGACTGCACTTGTAAAAGTTTTAAATGACATTCATCTGAGCAGTGAAGCATCAAAGATTTCGGTTCTGGTATTACTGGACCTCAGTGCTGCATTCGACACAGTTGACCATAAGATACTGCTCGACAGATTAGAAAAGTTTGTGGGACTTTCTGGCACTGTGGTAAATTGGTTTAAATCTTATTTACAAGACAGGGATTTCTTTGTGTCACTTGGCAATTATGAATCTGTGCGAACAAAGATTACATGTGGAGTTCCTCAAGGGTCCATTCTTGCCTCTTCTGTTCAAAAATCTATATGCTCCCTCTTGCTCAGATTATGGAATATCATAACATCTCCTACCATACTTATGCAGATGACACACAACTTTACATAACAGTGTCACCAGATGACTACAGTCCCCTACATCTGCTAAATAAGTGCATTGGCGAAATCAATACGTGGATGTGCCAGAATTTTCTACAACTAAACACAGACAAAACTGAAGTAGTTGTTTTTGGTCCCAAAGAACAAAGATCAATAGTCAGTGCTCACCTTGACGCCTTGACACTAAAACCTACAAATCAAGCCAGATATCTTGGTGTAGTTCTGGACTCAGACCTAAATTTCAATAGTCACATTAAGACAATTACTAAATCAGCCTACTACCACCTTAAAAACATAGCAAGAATTAAAGAATTTCTGTCTAAACCAGATACAGAAAAACTTGTTCATGCTTTCATTTTCAGCAGGCTGGACTATTGTAACGGTGTCTTCAATCAGACAACTGCAGCTCGTCCAGAACGCTGCTGCCAGAGTCCTCACCAACACCAAGAGAGTGGAGCACATTACACCAGTGCTTAAGTCACTGCACTGGCTTCCTGTGTGTCAAAGGATAGACTTTAAAATCTTGTTACTTGTCTATAAAGCACTAAATGGTCTCGGGTCTAAATACATATCTGATTTACTTGTACGTTATGAAGCATCCAGACCCCTCAGATCATCTGGAACAGGTTTACTCAGTGTTCCCAGGATCAAAACCAAACACGGTGAGGCATCCTTCAGTTTCTATGCTCCCCGCCTGTGGAACAAACTTCCAGAATATCTGAGGTCGGCTGAAACTGTCAGCTCATTTAAATCAGGGCTTAAAACATTACTATTTACTGCAGCTTACCAGTGAACTAGATATGTAACTTATTGTTAGGATAATCTGTAGCTATTGTTTTTATATTTGTCTGCTGTTGCTTTGGCTTTATGTTTGCTTTTTAAATGCATTTTCTGCACTGTTTTTAACTATTTATTGTCTTGCTTTTAGCTTTTGTTTTTAATGATCTATTGTTCCTTTAATGTTTTCTCTTGTAAAGCACATTGAATTGCCTTGTGTATGAATGGTGCTATATAAATAAAATTGCCTTGCCTTGCCTTCTACGACGACTTCATCACCCATCCTGAGGACATTCAACTCTACACGGATGCGGCTCCCTCCGTAGGTTTCGGCGGATATTACGGGGGGAGGTGGTTTGCTGCCGCTTGGCCCTCCGAGTTCGAGTCCCTCGACACAGAGTCATGCTCTCCCTCGTCTGCTCTGTACGAGCTGTACCCCGTGATCATTGCCACTCTAATTTGGGGGCACGAATGGTCAAAAAAATGCATCAATATTCACTCTGACAAATATTCACTCTGACAACACAGCAGTAGTAGATATAATCAATAAAGGCCGTTCCCGTTCCCCAGCCATCATGCCATTCACCCGCAGACTCACTCTCATCTCCGCTCAGCATCAATTCATCCTCCACGCGTCTCACATTCCCGGTCACCACAATGCCATCGCTGACTCACTCACTCACCCGCTTCTCTTTCCAGAAGTTCAGATGCTTGGCTCCAGACTCGGATGTCCATCCCACACCAATCCCACCCTTTTCAGCGACCATATTCAGCTAAATCCTCATCTGGCAAATCTCACTCACACCTCCCAAGAAAACATACTTAACAGTTTAGCACCAAGCACGCTATCTGCCTACCTCACCGGCTGGAATTTTTTCAAGAATTACCACGCCACTTATCATCTACTGTTTCCCTTTCTGGACGCCATGTCCTTGTGCAACTTCATCACACACTGTCATACCGTAACAAAGATCCAGGCCTCCAGCATTCAAACATATCTGGCTGGTATCAATTTATTCCATAAATTATCCACCAGCCTCCCTTGTCAATCAATCTCGCACACTCACGTCACCATGCTAATCAAAGGCTTACGAAAGCACGAATGAGCGCTGACAGCCAGACGCCTCCCTCTCACCTCCGATCTGCTCTGCCACTGCATACACACTCTGCGCTCCGGTTACATCTCTCCCATAGTGGACTTAACACTGGAATCAATGTTTCTACTTGCCTTCTTCGGATTCCTGAGGTGCTCTGAATTCGCTCCAACATCATCTGTGTACGATCCTTCCCGTCATCCCAGTCTATCCGACATCACCACCCACACTTCAGACTCGCTCATATTCACACTCCACAGGAGTAAAACTGATCAGTTAGGAGTAACCTTTCCCATCTACATCTTCCGCCTCAACTCCTTTCTCAGCCCGCACGAGCCACTGACCAGATACATCCACACCCGGTATTCCGCCCGCGCTTCACCACAAGATCCCCTCTTCCTCACCGAAACAGGGAGGATGGCCAACCGTTTCTGGTTCCAGAAACACTTCCATAACATCCTCTGTCTCTCCGGAATTTCATCTGATCATTACTCTTGCCATTCGTTCCGCATCGGCGCCCCCTCCTCAGACGCCAGATCAGGAATTTCAGACCAAGTCATTCAGGTCCTCCTTCACAAGCATATCAAACCTACATCCACAATAACCTCAATGATCTCCGTCTAGCACACGACAGACTAAGCCTCACTTAATCAGACTCTTTTGGGGGCTTCTACAGCACAAGCTCATCAGAACTCGAGACGGAACCCCCACACTGAGTCTCTCCGCCCACACCTACAACTCACCCAGTCCAACCCTCCGAGGACATCATCTCCATCCCGTTCATTCACCTGCCAATCTGCACTCCCCAATTCATCACCACCCCATTCATAACCATTTTCTGACAATCACATCCTTATTAAATCTTTAAACTGCATATTGTTGTGGTGTGGTCCTTGCTAGTGAATAAACAAACAAAAAAACTGATCCTGTAAGAAGGTATTTCATCAAAACACAACACCTTCTGGCCAAAAACTCTGACATCGGAGCTGCCTTCAACACCATCTAGTATGTCAAACAGCCCTGGCCACACCAGCCCTGATGACTGTCCCTGACATCACCCACACTAAACCAATGGCGTAACCAGAAATCATTCATACTATTTCTTGCAATCTTAGATCAGTTAGCTGAATACTGTTGTCATTATTCAGTACTTTAAGTTTAAGTTTAAACTGATGCACAAACATCTGTGTTACTGATCTGTTCTAAAATCACGAAAAAACAATAAACTGACAGTTTCATCTCTGATCTGCCCATTATTTTACATGACACATAGATGAAACAGTTCACAGAAAATTAACCCAAAGGGGATTTTATTATTGAAATAGAAACTTGAACACATTCATATTTGACAAAGTTATTTTACAGTCTTTTTTACAAGAGACTAACCAATTAATTTCAGAACAGGTGGAGAGTTTCAGTCGGTGTTCAACTGCCCAGTGTAGGGGAAATACCTCTTTTACCTTTTTAATATTTGCACTCGTAATAATGAATTTGGGGCACCACCCTCCTTAAAGAGGGAAGTGACTAATCAAATTAGTAACTCCATAAATTAATAACTTCATAAATTACTTATTAATTCGTCAGCATGCTTATTAATAATCAATCAATCTCAGTATCTGGGTTATGATTCCGCTACACAGTGATCTCTGCTACTGTACACAAGATATACATCACAAACAACGACTTGGTGATAAATGAAGACTTATTGAACTAAATGGATAACACTGAGGAAATGAATAGCAAATGATGATTATATAACACAACACAAATTAACAATATATACTGTATATGAATGAGATGAAAAGTAACACTTGTTTGGTTTGTTTAGTTTGGCGATAGTGGGAGAGTAACACTGAGACGGCCTATGATAAACAGGAACCGCAGTAATGCGCAAAACCATTCACTTAGACCTAATGAAACCTATTACAACCGGGATAATTTAAGTAAGCCTCCTACTTTTCAACAGCGGTGATCACAGAGGGAGCTCAGTCGGGGTCCCTGGACTGTCGCTAGCTGCTCCTGGATTTTCCAGCAGAATGGCATGGCCGTTTCACAGCCGATGGAGCAGATGGGTTCGCGATGTCCTGTGGGTACCCAGTGGTTGGTCCACGCTGTGGGAGGCTTTAGGGCTGGATGGAGGACCGCTGTGGCAAGTGGCGGACAGCCGGTTCCAAAGCAATCTGGAGTGGAGAGGTGGTCGACAGGTGCTGATCTGCCTCTGGTTACTCGTTGATCGTAAGGTGACAACAATATCGCTGGCTGTTCGATATTGATGTCAAAGTTACTACCACGCGTAAAAAAAAATGTTGAAAACACTGAAGGTAAAAGAAACTGGATCGATAAAATTTCAAAGTTCAAAATAACTGCTCATGAGCATAAACGTGTTAAAAACGTAATAAAAGAAATAACGCACTACTAAAGGGTAAAATGTGAACAAATACGGCAGACAAAAACAAGGGAAAAATTGAAGCAACAGTTAAAAGTTGAGAGCGCATAAAACGAGAAATAAACAAGAAAAACACAAAAAGCAAACAAGAGAGAAAAACAAAAAGCGCAAGAAGAGAAGAGAAGAACTAAGAAGAAACTGGATCAAGCGGCACCCGGGTATTTCACTAGGTCAAAAAGTGGGCGGCGATCCTGATCCAAAGGAGGAGGTTTTCCTCGAGATGAAGAATATATCTTTTTAAGATCTTAATCAGAGGAATCCATTCCGCCAATTCAGAGCATAAAATTAATCTATATGCCGACGACATTTTACTTTACCTACAAGAACCGAAATCATCTTTACATGAAGTATTTAATCTCATAACCCATAATCTCATGTGTTGTGTGTGTGTGTCTGTGTTTGTGTGTGTCTGTGTCTTTGAGTGTGTGTCCTGTTTGTCTTTTTTCTTGCTCCCCACTCTCTTCACTCTATCTCTCCCCACTCGAATTTCTTTATTTGAATTGTCATTTTCTATAAAATACAATTGATTTAGCAAAGGGTCTAAAGATTATTCATCTTAATATCCGGAGTCTTGTCTCAAAAATTGATTTATTAAGAGCCTGGGTTACTCTTTATAAACCTAACATCATTACTATTTCTGAGACTTGGCTTCATGATAACATCACAGATGATGAAATTGTAATTGAAAATGTTGTGTTATATAGAGCTGATAGGTCCTCTAGAGGTGGTGGTGTGGCTACCTATGTTGCAGCAAATTTAGCTTCTGACCACATTATTCCTACTGTTGAGCCAGTTAATTTTGAATGTCTTTTTGTCAATATAATTTTTCATGAAAATAAACAGTTAACAATTGGCAACATTTACAGACCTCCCTCAGCTCCTGCTGATTCTACCATGTGCATTCTATCTACTATTAATTCTCTCGGGAGGCATAATGAATTAATTGTTCTTGGTGACTTCAATAGTAACTGGCTTGATTGTTCTTCTCATAAGGACAGAAACTTATTTGATAGTGTACACCTCACGCAGCTCATTAATGAACCCACAAGAGTTGATTATAGATCTTCATCTCTGCTTGATTGGATCCTTGTTTCAAACCCTAACAGAATAGTTAAATCTGGTGTTATGTCAGACTGTTTAAGTGATCATTCTATTATATTCTGTGTCTGGAAAATAAAAGTTCCTCGTTCTCCACCCAAATTTATGACATTCAGACAAAGTAAGAACATTAATGAAGATAACTTCATTTATGATTTGATTTCCATTAACTGGGATAGATTTCAGTTAATTCCCTATGTTGAGGAAGCATGGAACTTCTTTTATTCTGAAGTAAACAAAATTATTGACAAACATGCTCCAATGAAGACAGTTAGAGTCAAAGGAAGGCAATGACTGGAATACTTACAGATCACTGAGAAATGAATGTACAACCAAAACCAGGAATGCAAAGTCTAATTACTACAAAGATAGCTTGTCCCAAAATTTTCACAATCCAAGACAGTTTTGGAATCGATTGAATCATACTCTTAACAGAAATAACAAAAATGTTCTAAATCAGATTCAACTTAATAATGAGTCTATTTCTGATCCATCACTTATTTCACATGCTTTTAATCATCATTTCTCTTCCATCTGTAGCTCCTATCACTTTGACTCTTATTGGACTGCCAGTCCCTCATATAGTACTCTCTCTGACCATTCATTTTCCTTTAAAAAAATCTTGCCTAATGAAGTTTTTCTTGCTTTACGTCAATTGAAAGATAACACTAGTGCTGGTCCAGATGGCCTTGAAGTTAAATTTATCAAACTTGCCGCACATGTTTTGATGTATCCCCTTGCTGATCTGTTTAATTTGTCTCTGTCTACTTGTTTAATCCCCAAGATATGGAAAAGTGCTAAGGTTACCCCCCTTTTCAAAGGCGGAGATTCCTCTGATGTAAATAACTATCGTCCTATTTCTATTATTTGCACGATTGCAAAAATTTTTGAAATACTTATTTTTAACCAATTGTCACAGTACTTAAATTCATTCAATATTCTATCGCCATTTCAATCAGGATTCAGACCACATTTTTCCACTACCACAGCTCTGTTGAAATTCACAAATGATGTGTTCTCCTCCTTTGATAAGGGTCAGTTAACTGGTGCAATCTTCATTGATTTGTCTAAAGACTTTGATCTGGTTGACCACTATTTACTTCTTGATAAACTTTATGCTATTGGTCTCGATCAAAATGCTCTTCTCTGGTTTAATGCTTATCTCCACAATCGTCGTCAATGTGTTGCTTTTCAGGGTCATCAGTCTGACTTTTTAATTATTGAAAAGGGTGTTCCGCAAGGCTCCACATTGGGTCCGCTTCTTTTTTCTGTTTTTATCAATGATTTACCTAACATTTGTTCAAATTGCCATACTCACTTATATGCTGATGACACTGTCATATACACCTCAAACTCTGATATATCTCATATCCAGAACTCTTTACAGTTGGATTTTGATATGGTTCAAGACTGGTTTAGTAAGAACAAACTTGTATTGAACAAAAAGAAGTCCTGCAGTATGATTTTCAGTACACGTCACCTTCGATCCTACCCAGTTGATTTTCATATTTATTTTTCCGATGGATCTCCTGTCGATAAAGTTGACACATTTAAATACCTCGGACTTTGGATTGACCCGGAACTCTCCTTTAAACCTCATATTGATTACATTGTTAAAAAAGCATATGGCTGTCTTGCTTTACTTTACCGTTCAATCAATTGTTTTACATTTCATGTCAGAAAAAGGCTAATCTCACAACTGATACTACCACTTGTTGACTATGCTGATATCGTTTACCAAAACACCTCAGGCACTCATCTTAAATCTCTGACTGTATTATTTAATTCTTTATGTTGTCCTTTTAGAACTCATCATTGTTTTATGTTTGACTCACTGAACTGGCTTCAACCCAAATCAAGACGCCAATCTCATTGGCTTCAGTTCCTTTTTAAATGTGTTTATTTCCATTGTCCTCCATATTTAAAAGAACTTATGACTCCATACAATTCTCCATACTCACTTCGACATATGAATTGCCCATTTTTCTTTGTTCCTAGAATCTCGAAAGAAGTTGGCAAAAGGTCATTTCAGTATAAAGCCCCATTTGATTGGAATAACCTCCCTCCTTTTTTGCGTTCTAGTACCTCTTTTCATTGTTTCAGGACGTCACTACATTCCCATCTCAAAACAAATTGCTCATGTTTTTAATTTGTTTTCTTTATTCTTCTTATGGTCTCATCATTGATCCTTGTTATTCAATTTGTTATTCAATTTGTTATTCAATTTGTCTATTTTCTATGTTAGACCTAGGTGGGTAGGGGTTGTGTGTGGAGTGGTGAGCAAGAAGTTTGTAGTTTGTATTTGTTATATGTTATGTATGTAATGGAGTGTAATGTTGTCTTGTGTTCTATGTATATGTTTGTTTAGGGACCCCCTTGAAAATGAGCCCCTTGAGATGTATCTCAAGGGGCTATCCTTTAATAAATTCAAATTCAAATAACAAATTTTTCTAAACTTTCGGACTACTCCATCAACTGGTCCAAATCGACAATACTGCCAATAACAGAGAACTCTTGGAATCCTGCAGACCAAAAATTTTCTCTCCCTGTGGGCAACATAAGATATCTTGGCATAAATATTTCATCCAAACTATCAGACTTGGTCCACCTGAACTTTAGCCCGCTTCTAGATAAGATCTGTGGTGACCTGAAGCGCTGGAATAATCTTCCCATCTCCCTCCTGGGTCGAATAGCCACAGTTAAAATGAAAATTCTACCTCAAATTAACTATTTTTTTTCCATGATTCCATTCACTCCCACATCGAAATGGTTCCTGTCATTAGATTCTGCAATTATAAAATTCTACTCAAAGAACAAAACAGCAAAAATTAGCCTAACTACCTTTCAGAAAAACAAACTGGAAGGGGGTTTGGACGCTCCTAACTTTAAACATTACTATTTGGCTAACCAGCTACAATACCTACTGAAATGGTTATACCCTAATGAAGACTACAACTCCTGGCTCGAACTAGAACAGGCGGACTGTAACAATATAAAACTTTCTGACCTCCCGTTTATCACCACTACACTCAAACGTCATAACTGTTTTAAGAACCCAATGATTGCTTCCACCTTGTCAGCCTGGTGGAAAACACTAGAAATCACAAACTCTCAGATAGAACCTTGCTTGCTCTCTCCAATCTGGCACAACCCGGACTTTGAAATCAACAAAAGACCTCTCCATTTTAGCACATGGGAGTTGAAGGGAGTAACTCATCTCAATCACCTTTTCCAAGACAATATACTTATGACATACACAAACTTATTTCAAACTTTTGAAATAAGAAATGGAAATTTTCTACAATATTTACAGCTGATAAAAACAATCAAGAAGAGAATTCCAGCGCTTCAGGACACTTTGCAGCCACCAGAATTTGCCGAACATATTACAAAGCTTTCTCCGAGTAATAAGAAGAACCTTTCCAAGATTTATAAATTACTGTCAAAGACCAGCTCTATACATTTACCAATTTTAAAATGGGAAAAGGAGCTGGGTGCTTCACCGGACGCTGACTTCTGGACTCAGATATGCAAAAATACATTTAAGATGACAAGACACACTAATATACAGCTTATCCAATTTAAAGTACTCCACAGAACACACATCACCCAACAAAAGATGAATAGAATGGGCTTTAGTCAATCTGACACATGCACTCAGTGTACTCAGAACACTGCAGACACCTACTTTCATGCACTCTGGTTATGTTCACCCGTCCAGCACTTCTGGTCAACAGTCACTCAAAAACTCTCCTCCATTTTGGACTGCAGGATCCCATTATCTTCCAACCTGTGCTTAATTGGTGACCTGATGACAATTGACCTCCCAAACAGCCACTGCAACTCTCTTCTTGTAGCTCTCGCCTTCGCCAAGAAAACAATCCTAGTCAATTGGAAAGATAAACAGACCCTCAACATCAACCATTGGCTGAATCTCCTTGTAGAACATATTTCGCTGGAGAAAATTTCTGCCGGCCACAGAAATCAATTAACATACTTTACAAAAAAATGGTCACCATTTATTCTCTCACTAAACATGTCTGTATAGTGCCACTCAGCCTGTGAGCATATGCCACCTGTACATATAAATATTACAAGTCTATAAAGACTGTTGTATCATATGTAACCTGTTTCTGTTTCTGTTAATGATGTAACCCCTATTCCCTCTATCTCTCACACCACAATATACCACAGATTTCAAGGTCTTAAGCATGTGTTAGGCGCACCTTCTCCCCCTTGAATCCGGGCCTGCTCCCTGGCTCTGTGTGGGGTCGCCGGGCCTGCTCCCTGGCTCTGTGTGGGGTCGCGGGGTCGGGCGGTTTCCCCTTGGGGCGGTGCGCCTGGACTGCTCGTCCTGTGTGCCCGAGGGCGGCGGGGTCTCCCCGTGCTCCCTGGGCCGGGGGCGGCGTGGCCGGTCCCCCTTGGGGGGCTGTTTCCGCCCTGGGTGGTGCCCCTTCGCTCCGCTCCCGCCCTTCCCCCTCCCTCCTCCCTGCCCCTCTCTCCCGGCCTTGGGCGGGCTCGGGGTCCTCCCCCAGGCTGGGGGGCCTGGCGCGGGGGCTGGGTGCTGCCTGTGGGGGGTGCTCTGGTGCTGTGCAGTGTGGGCCTGCCCGTTGGTGTGCGGCCGGTGGTGGGGGGGCGGGTCGGATGGGCTGGGGGCCCGGCTCTGGGTCTGTGGTGGTCTGGGGGGATACTGGCGGGGTTGCGGGTTGGCCTGTGCTCCTGCGCTTCGGGGTTCGGGGGGGCTGGGTGGGGCTCGTCTTCCATGCTCCCTGGTGGCGCGTCTCGTCCTTCTGCTGGGAGTCGATTTGCTGCGGGCGGTGTTACCCAGGTCGGGACCATTGCGGGGGCCTGGCGCTGCAGTTGCTTGGGGGGCGGGGCTGGGTGGGGGCCTGTTGGGTTTCCTTGGGGCCCGCCTGGCGTGTGGTCTTGGAGTGACGGGCCGCCCCCCCTTCCCCCGCAGGGCCAGCCCTGGACCCTGGTGTTGGTTTTCATAAACACATTGGGAGGGTTCTAATACACGCATGCATGTTCGTTACTTCAGCCCCGTGACGCATCACAAAGAACCGATGGGATCACTTCAAAGGGGCCCACTTGCTTCTCAAACCTTCCACACTGCGCTCTCTCTTCTCTACAGGAGGGCTTTCCCCCTCCACCAAGACTCTCACATTTTTGGTGTTCAGTATAGACTTTTCTTTTGTTTCTGTTTCTCAGTACAGTATAGTAGACATGTATATGTTTATTTCTGATAATCTGCATGGAGCACAACCACCTCAAGCCCACAATACATCAGCTACACTGCCTGTTTATCCCTTTTTTTTGTTTGTTTGTTTGTTTGTTTGTTTTCCCTCCTTCTCCTCCGCATGCACTGTCACTATATAACTCAGGACTTGCACCTGCCCCCTCCCCCTTGCTTGTTCCCTACTCTCCCCTGAACACACCTCGGTGTATCACGGCCTTCTCTGGCTCATATTAGGAAGCTTTTCCAATAAAGGCTGATAGGCTAGTCTCCAGGGAGGGTGGGTGACGGTAAGAAGAAAGGAAAGAAGAGAAAGAAAAAAAAAAAAAAAAAAAGATCTTAATCAGAGGAAAACTTTAATTCTTTCCTGATACGAGGTTGTATACTTTAATATGTTACCTAATTATATCTTCATTAAATATATATATATAAAGTGGACTTCCTTACGGTACCTCTTCCTAACTCCGCCACGAGGTGGCAATATGGCTACATGTTAGGGAGTTGAAATTAACATTTAATTATGCCACATACCAAAACATTTGGTCTTAACAAAGAACCATTCATATCAGAACCTAACCATGCCATGTTTAAGTCAAAGAACGTTACACGTTAATACAGAGGCACAAGGATCTGACACATACGTTTCAGTCCGTCACAATAGAACCTTTGCCCCTCCCCATGGTCACATGTATGTGGCAGAAAGCGGTCATCAAAGGGTGCATTGTTTTTTAAAGCAGAGTTGATAATAAAACTTGCGCCTCAGGGTGAAAAAGGAAGTACGTTAATGTCCTGATTTGAATAGTCTTCACATGATGTCCTTGGAGACAGACGGACTGTCTTTCTCTTGACTGGGGTCAGTTAGGGGACAGGATAATGATTTTTAGCATCCATCGATATGTCCCTAGTTTTTCTTGGTGACCGTTAAACACACGACAGTTAAAAACTAAATAAACAGTTTTACCTCCCAGGTGGTTTAAGATAGTGTGTAAGTGATAAAAGCGGTTTATGTGCGTGCCATAAAATAGTAATTAAATATTGTTATTCTGTTGAAGCAAGAGATCTATAGAATGCTTAAACAGTTTTTTGACCAACAGAAGGACAAGATTGCTGTGAAAGTCCCTCCTGGTGTAAGGGCACTCCAGTTTAACAAATGTGAACATTACAGCTAGAGCTACATGAACTATATTTTTGATATTTTCTTATTTGTATTTGTTTTTCAGATGCAGCAGCCAAACAGGCAGCCATTTCCTGTGGTACATCAATGTACTTCAGTTCAAACTCCTAAATTTCCTGTTCTCCCCTCTTTTGATGATGTCACTGGGTCACAAAACCACGCTGATGGTGAGGAGAAAAAGACATAGATCAGGAAAGGTTGTTCTCAACAGGAGTCTGGTTTGTGGCTCCACCCTGATGGCTGGCCGGTCTGCCACCGCTCTCTCCTTCATGTTTTAGCCTGCGTTGCACACGGGCCTACACATGTAGGAAAAGGGGGAATAAATCACATAATCTGATCGCAGTGGTTTGCACCAGGCATTATGAATGTTGCACAAACACTAGTAAATAATTGCATGATATGTCAACAGACAAGACGAACAGGTAATACCATCAGCCATAACCATTTGCCGCCGCCATCAGGTCCTTTTGTAAATATTCAGATTGATTTTGTACATATGCCTAGCTGTCAAGGGTAGAAATACTTGCTTGTAATCACTGATATGTTTTCCAAATGGGTGGAAGCATATCCATCAAGAAAAGAAGATGCACGAACAGTTGTAGAATGTTTGATAAAGCGCTTATCCCGCATTTAGGGGTAACTTTGGGAATAAATAGTGATAGGGGCCCTGCTTTTGTTGCAAAAATTACTCAGTCTTGCATCAATACTGGGGATCCAATCTCCATTGGATCCCCAATTGCACGTTCCCTATCACCCACAGAGCTCAGGTCAAGTGGAGAGAATGAACTCCACCATCAAAGGAAAGTTAACAAAGACTATGATGACACCAGGGCTAAAATGGCCTGATTAGTGCTGTATGCTATTTGCAGCACATCAAACTCCACAATGGGACTTAGCCCCCATGAAGTCTTGATGGGCAGAGCTATGACCATTGGGGTCAGTGCACCTCTGACCCGCATCAAGTCACCCTATTATGGATGGATGATTACATGGTCATGTATGTCATGTAGAGATGTGCATCTGCTTACAACAAAATTCAAACAAACTTCTGTTATCCTTTGTTTTTAAACACAGAATAGCAAGCCCTTGGCCAGGCCCATTGCTGGCCTTCTGGCCAGGAGAAGACCAATGTAGGGGGTCTGGGCCCCAGCATCGAGGTCTTCAGATTCTCTGTGAAGGAGAGGTGAAGGTTGGAGCTGCAGAAGGGAGTGCTTGATGCTATGGATTAGGGTGCTGAAGCCAAACAGGACATTGTTGTCAGCTCACATGGTTTCACAATTATTTTTAACTTTGTCTTTGAAACTAATGGATGCTGATGGCATGGATGAGGGGGAAAAGGAGGGGCGGGAATGAGGATAGTGGAAAGAGTATTTAAAAAATAAAAACTGGCCTTAAAAACATATAGTTTGGATTGTGTGTTTTTTATTATTACAGTAATTACAATTATAACATTGTTTAAATATTCAGTGCAATAATAATACTCTGATAAATATGATAAATAAAACATCTTGTTTACATGACCTATGCCTGACACTGGCAGTCATATGTTGCTGATGTCTTCAGAACAATCATTTGTGAGAGGAGGAAGTTGAAATGTGTTTTCATGCCAGGGCCACTAGATGGCAGCAAGAGACTGCACATTAAACCAGGATCAGTCACTTTGACACTTGATGAAAAACCTCACTGAAACCCGGATAAGTAGACTCTACTTAAAAAAATCAAGGTAACTGGTTGCCTTAAATTTTTTAAGTAATGAAGCATTAGTTGAGTAAGTGAAGTGGACTACGTTCAATGTACTTGAAGCTCCTAATGGAATGGAATAGAACATTTAAGTTGAATATACTAATAACTGAGTTACAGTAACTGAAGATACTTAGCTTAAACAATCATTCCCCACCCATTTATTTAACTCAGCTTGTTTAGTAAGCATTACTCCATTACCAATTCAACTAAATTGTATATTCTAACTGACCAAACTTAACTTTTTCAATTCCTGAAACTCAAAATATGTCTTTCAATCAATAGAGCCGTGTAAAATACATACACTGTAACATTACATTGATCCATTTTTTTTTAATTGAACATATCTTTTTTCAAAAACAAAAGAAATAAACAAAGCCATGGCCTAATAGGCTGTAGATTCCTCAGTGATGGCATGAAGATCTTTCTCACAAACTCAATACAATAAAATACAATACAAAGCTCTCTTCCTCTTTATCTCCAATTATTAGAATACTGTACCATGCCTCTTCAAATTTGGCTATCAAACTGGCAAGATAAAACTCAGCCCTGTTGAACACTGGCATCTTTACATTTACAAATAACACGTGTCCATGTAAAAAAAAATTGTGTGAGAATGAAAGAAGAGAGAAGGGGAGGCTGAAAAATAACAGCAGATACCTGTATGGAGACCCCATACTATTCTTTCCACCTCTCTTCCTCCCCTGCTCTCTCTACCCCACTTTAAAAACACATTCTGAACTCATCAACAAAAACAGTTTCTCTGGATAAAATATAAAACATGTGAGACAGAGTAAGAGTGAAAAATAAAAGTAGATATGACAGTAGATACCCATCTATAGTCCACACTCTGCCCTCCTCATAACCCCCCATGTAACATTAAAAAAAAAAAAATCTGTCCTTCTCTCTTTACTTCCAAACTTCCATTACTACCAAAATTATTACTTTTTTTTTTCCTTTTCTGCCAATTTGTTAAAAAAACCCAAAGCAAAACAAAATGAAACCCTCACATTTGACTTGGGACTTGGGAGGAGGAGATTCTGGATCTTACATTGCAAGCTGATTCTTGAGTGTTTGAAGTTTAGGTCTCAGATCTGTCTTACCTAAGTTGAGAAGTACCTGCTGAAAAAAATCAAAAGTGTTCTTCATGTACTTAGGGTAGTTGAGATGAAGTGCATAGGTAAGTCCGAAGACAATGTACATGGCTTGGGGCAGGCTCACAACATCCATCACAATGTTTCCCTCCAAGATGATTCCCACTGATGATGCCTTGTGGTGAAGGGACTGCGTGTGTGGAGTGATGTTTTCCTGTTCACGGCAGAGGATCCCCACTGGCACATTATTGTATGAACCTCCCTCATCATCAACGTCCTAAAAGAAGGAACAGGGCATGATCACGTTAACATGACAACAACAGCCTCAATAAGTACATACACAGCCCACGTCTGCCCTGTCCAACGTCCACACACTGCCCAGTGCAACAACCGCTACAGAAAATCATTCAGGACAGGTGTAAGGAGTTTTCCTCCTCCAGAGAAGGAGAAAAACAATAGAAACTATTAACACATGCACACCTTAAAATAATATGTATGGTAGAGAGAGAGAGAGGAGGGGAGGTAAAGAACAGGGGAGCAAGGGAGGGGGGAAGGAGGAGAGGAGGAGGAGGAGGAGGAGAAAAATCAAAGTTGCTTACAAAGCTGGCCTTGAAGAAGGTGGATGGATCATCGCCAAGAATGACAGGAAGCTCCCTGAGGACGAGGCATCTGACTTCTATCACATCTGAAGCCTGGTGGATTGAGGGAGCAGAGAGGACATCACACACTTAAAATAGGGTCCATATGTTACCCTGAACATGATGTGCACAAACATAATTCAATAATACACAGCACAGCCATTTACGTACTGGACCCCACCGGTTAACTCACACACAGTGTTCTCAACATTATGCATACAGGTAGTTATTTGCATAACTGATTTACAGATCAACTATAGGACTAAGGAGTTAGTTTAGCCAATTCAACTCCATTACACATTACACACCATTTCACACAGGCTACTCAAAGTCAGGGAAAAGAAAGCGTCTACAAACAGGATAGCTCACATTACCAGTACATTTACACTACATCTGCGTTCTTTCAAGCTTTGTTTTCTAAGATGTGAATATAGATTGTTTTTTTGAAGATTATTTTTTTGGGCCTTTTGCCTTTATTGACAGGACAGCTGAAGATATGACAGGAAAGGGGGCAGAGAGAGAGGGGATGACACGCAGCAAATGGGCCACAGGCGGGATTCGAACCAGTGGCTGCTGCAGAGGACTAACAGCCTCAGTACATGGGGCACTCGCTCTATTGACTGAGCTATAGGGGCACCCTGTGAATATAGATTTAAAATCAACTAACCTGTGTTTGTCGCATCAGGTCAGCCAACACCTGCCCTGTGAGCCCCCTCTTTGCCTTGAAGATTTCCATGAGCCTGGGACTGTGATGGTCAAGGGCCTCGTAGAACTCCTGTCTCAGGCTCTTACCAACCACCCTGCTGAACTCCAGACACACCTGAAACATGTAAAAATAAAACATGTTAATGTCCATATTTGTTGGCTAAAGCAACATTCAACAGTCTGCACAGAATGAATGACAATCCTTCAGGATGTTGTTTTTTACTTTTCTTTTTTTTTGTTAGTCTGTTTGCTTGCGTTTTGTTTAGCTATGTTTTTGTTTTTGTTATGATTGCTTACGGTCTGGAGGTTGCATGTGATTCTGTGTGCATGTGTATAATTGAAAATTGAATTAAAAAAAGAAAAAAAGAAATGACAACAATAATAATTTGTGGCCACTCGTTAATTTTTAAAAAAATCCAATGTCACCACAGTGGTTCCACAGAATAGAGAGAATATAATAATACAGAATATGAAACAAATCTATAGACCTACCTGTTGTTCAGTCAAGAGAGCCGGCCAATGTTGACATATCTGGCTGATGGCAGGCTGGTCCTTTACAACTTCACTCCTTCGAAGAGGGAATGTCAGATCCATTTTCTGCTTGATGAGGGCTCCATTTGGGGTTTTCTTTTTCATTTCGTCCACCAAGAGCTGTCGAGCATCTTCGAGGCTGGAGTCATCCTGTCCATCTGCATCATCTGGTAAGTAATTAACTTCTCCTCTCCTTGGCTTCTTGATTCTCTTGTTAGGTTGGTCTCCACAAAGAGAGTGCTTTCCATGTTTACCGCCGTTCACGGTGACATCACGGTGACCCAGCTGACGCATTTTTGTTCGGTAATTTCCCATCTTGAATTTCAAGCTGTTTTTCCAACCTCTCCAGCCGGATACTGATCCCTGTTCTTTGAGACATGGGTGTGCTCGCACCAGTGCTGAGGCAACAGCTTCAAATTCAGCATTTGTTGGATATGCTTTCAAGGCATATATGGTCTCGGCCAGCCTCTCAAGGATGTCGTGTTTGAGCTCCTTTGATGGAATGAGGTGTGTTCCATCCCTGAGATGGAGCAGGTTTGCTTGACGCAGCCTATATTCCACATCCACAGAGAATTTTGGTATATACATATCAAATACCTCTGGCCACTGGCGTTGTCTTTCCTGAGAGG
Source organism: Epinephelus awoara (assembly GCA_035609425.1). Classification (NCBI taxonomy): domain Eukaryota; kingdom Metazoa; phylum Chordata; class Actinopteri; order Perciformes; family Serranidae; genus Epinephelus; species Epinephelus awoara. The sequence goes on along the minus strand of CM069299.1, from coordinate 133,590 downwards.
AGTTGGAGAGGATGTCCGTGTCTGCCTCGCTTGGTGTGTCGGTCAGTTCTTCACTTGATGTTAACCCTGGTTTGGGCACCTCCGCAAGAGAAAGCACTGGAATGATTTTAAGGGTGGGTCGCTCAGGCAGCTCTGAAATCTCTGTTAGATTGCACAATTTGTTGTCAAAGTTGGGATCTTTAAACTGTAAGCTGAAGTTGTAGTTTATTTGAAGAACATCTTTAAGGGAGTCAATCAAAAGGTCAACTGTATCAGGCTTTGTCATCAGTTCCACCTTCCTTATGTCTGCTTCAGTGAAGATGACTCTCATAAGCAGTCTCTGTTGCACCGCCATGGGGAGAAAGAGAGAGAGATTGTTCAGCACAGAATATAGCGTTTGAGAGTCACCATTAGTTTCCCACTTATTCTGTATGCTGAAAGGGGGAAAACATCGTTAAGCTCTGACAGCAGGACCACACACAGGGGCGGGGTTACATCAGAGTAGCAAACTTCATATGATCTAAGGTGCTCATGGTACCATGCACTCATTACTCTGCACACAAACATGATTTCTGTATGAACAGCAACAATGTGTGTGATCTGCCTGAACTCAGGGAGACCTGAGCAGGATCCAGCAGAGACTACCATATCTGCCTTGTATGTAACTCCATCTAGACAGACAGATGATGCTACAAGAACTGCTGCTGGCTTGTGGATTTTCTGACTGAGTACCCTCTGGATGTTCTCAGGGAAAGAGGTTACAGAGACCGTAGTGACCTTCTCCATCTCGACTGAAGGTTTGAAAAATGAACTCGAGTCCAAATGATAGCTGACTGCTTTTGGTGTTTCACAGCAAGTGTAAGGGCTACATTCCTGTAGTTCTGAGCGTCACGGATAACCTTTTTGAAAAATTTGTGCTTTCCCTCAAAGTGCATAGTCCACACATCACACAGTGGACCAAAGGCTTTAATAAGTTGAGAGTAATGTTCAATATAATGGTGTTTTGGTCTTAATCTAAACTGTGGGAATGCAGACTGCAGTAGTTCTCTGTGTTCAGCTAACTTGCACTCCAGGAAGTAGAGTGTCTCTTCAGTAAACCTGGGGGCAACTACTAACTCCACAATGTCTTTCACAAGCATGAGAACTTCCCATGCCTTTTCCCCAGGAGGAATGTACTGACCAACAAGAAATGGTAGGAGCCTAATTAGGCACCAGTTCTCGTGCACATTTCCCCCGATTGTGCCTTTTGTGGAGAAGCCTTTTGCAATAGGCTGTGGCTGATCAGTTTTGTCAGTAAAGGTGCATGTAAATGACCTGATTGCCTGATTCAGTGTTTCTAGATTAAAATATCCCTTGGAAATCAGATCTGAAAGGCACAAAGACAACTCTACTGGGACTATGCCCTCCAGAAGGTCGTGCATGAGGTCAGGGGGGTAACCTTTAACAACATGAAAGTGTTCCAGTTTTGCAGTCAAAGGGCACTCTTTTTTCACACCATATGTTCTACCCAGTTCTGGATCTTCCATCACTTCCTGCACTTGTCTGTCATGCGTGTCTTTGTCTCTGAGCTCAAAGGCACCAGAGCGCACCTCTTGTTCTGAATGTCACTTCTACTTGCCATGCAGACTCTGCAGAACTTATCAACAGAGAAGCTCTCGTAGAATCCTGCTAGTGCATGAGCCCCTAGGTTGTCAGCAGCTATGTACAAAACAGTTCCTTTCACACTTGCACCTAAGGACTCTATGTAAACACCATCTTTTTCTAGTGACATCAGATCATGTATAAGTGGTTGCAGCACTTTAGCATAACCACATTCTTATACAGTGGTTGTGTTGCATATTAGAGCAAGTTGGATAGAGTTGAGTGATGCTCTATATTTTGCTGGCATATTGGCAATTACCCAGTACACCGCGCACATCTTATGCTTCTTCTTGGATGTTCCTAACGGATTGGCGACCTCAAAGTCATCGATGTACAGCCCAATGGCAATTGTGAACTCATCACTAGTAAGAAGGCCATTTTCTCTGAAGTATATACCATCGACATGAGTTCTGTATTCATTTGGAACATGTATTTCTTCAGACATTGCTTTATCTAACACATCTGTCTTGCTCAGCAACTTCTGCAGCATTTGCTGTATAGGAACATATACAACCGATTTCTTATCTCTATCAACTATATACTCTACAGGCATTACCAGCGGACACATACGATGCTCTCCTTTTCGTGGTTGCTAAGGAACCATCTTTGCCGCAAAATGTTGTCATTACGTTGGTCTCTGAAACAACACTGCTCACCTGTTTCACAATGGACTCATCTATCTCAGAATCATACTCCTGAAGAATCATCTTCACCTCATGCTGCAGAAGTGGCTCCGACAAATAATGTATATCACAAAGCTGTTTGATAACTTCCTGTACAGAGCGCTCAGGTATGTGGAGGATAGTCTGCATCTTTAAAAAAAGAGCAGCCAAGTTGTGCTCTAACTGCTTTTCCAAATTATGAAGATCTATCTCACAAACTTCTTCACTAACATCATCTATCTCCCCCGTGTCTTCAATTGGCATTTGCTCATCTGCAACATCACTGTCTTTGTTTTCATCACTCACGTCAACATTAACTATTTCTTTCTTGAACATCTTCCAGTCGTCTTCTCTATGTGCTTTACTTTTATGTGCATTGAAAGTTGAATACACACTGCTCTCAAAAACTTGAGCTTTGCGCAGTGTCCGCTTCGAGTCCGCTCGGTGTTTTGTTTTGTTTTTTTCAACCAAAAGCGGACGGTCGCCAGACACATCGGACCAAAGCGCAATTGTTATGACCGGGTAGACTCCACATACTCACACTGTGTCGCACAATAGACTCCCATAGCAATTCAGCTGCGCCAACTTACCGGGACGTTCGCTGGTCCGTGGTCCGTGGTGGAGCTGGGTAACTGGTTCTGGTGTCTGGCTCAGCTCAGCTTGCATTAGCTGTCTGGGAGCAACATACAAGTTACCTGTTTAGCTACCTTGCTAATACTGTAACAAACTAAGCTAACGCTAGCAGTCGGGACTGCAAAGGCATGCAACCAGTAACGTTACCAGGTTCAAACTTACCGTTTTGTGGCTGAACTCAGGTCATTCACTGGTGACGTTATCATGCAAAATTTGATGATTGAGTTGTCTGAGCTCAACAACATGATTACAATAAAATAGGTGTACAAAGTACAGTTTACTCAGACTTCATAATTAATGTAAAGAAATGACACATGTTTAAGTAATACAAACTCCCTTTGTTTGATAAGAAACTATTAAAAAACTAAAAACACAATTACTATAAGAATGGACTTGACAAAGTTCACCTTAATCAGACTTAACAAGTAATGTCAATGAATTAGACACATTTAAGTTATATGACCTCAGTCTCTTTGAGTTTAATCAAAATCTGGGTTTACAGTGCTCCGGGAAAGGACAAACACATTTATGTGGCTACATGCTTGCACCTTGAGATGCATTTGCCTTTATTCACAGAGCTCACTGTTTGTGTGAGGCACAAATGGTTCTTCATGGTTCTTGATTTTTATGCTTTGGCACGACAGTGATGCGGTCAAGACCAACGCGCTTGCGCTGAGGTCCATTGGAATCACTTTCTGCTACTTTTTATGTCCAACATAAAAGCACCCATCAGGTCCTCCTTAGTAACAGCCATAGCAACCTAGATGTTATTGTGTACAGACTGTCACAGACTCACCACGCCAGCTGAGAGAGAGGAGAGACGCATCCAGTGAGGTCAAAGCTGAACAGGAATATCATTTCAAGACATTTTTTCAAGACATTTTTAGGGGCTTTTGCTAATCAACCACGCTGTTTTTTTTTGTTTTAAGATCAGGGTTATCACAGATTTGTTGATTAAAATCTGATTCCACAAATGGATATTCAGCCTATGTAAGAGAGCAACAAAAAAACAAATTAGTTCAATCAAAAACCTATGTAATAGGCTATTAAAATAAACAAATAATATAATATAAAGTTCTCACATATCACATGTTCTTTTTGTTCTGTGATAACACTGGCTTTTGAAGCAGGTTACAATAGATAGATAAAACCACACAGTCTCAGTAAATAAGTTATAAGCAGCGTGATTTGATAGTGATGAGGCATTTTTTCAGTTGACAATGGTCAGGTGTGCTGTCTTTGAGCATATTCTAAATGTCTAGTTGAGCAATCAGATTGCTTGGTCAGAACTACTTGTTGTATAGGTTCAGTTATTACCTATTTTTCTTCAACAAGCCCAAGTATTGTCCAATAAAAGAGTTCATACTTAAAAATGAATGAGTTTATCTGTTAATTCCTCTAGGTGTTTCAGAACTAATGTATAATTTACTTTATGTGTGTGTGTGTTCTTTTTTTGTTTTTGTTTTTGTTTTGTTTGTTTTTTTGCTTAAGAAGGGACAATAGAAATTTTAATATTGTTTTTAAATTTGTACTTGAAGAAGTTTGTACTTCTGGTCTAATCATGAAAATGTTCTAAGTGTATAAAATAAAAACACCCATCAACACCAACATTTCAACATGCTTATAATGTAGGGAGACCAGAAAGTGTAATATTGTTATGTTCACAGGCTTGAAGAAGTTTGTACTTTTGAGGTCTATTCTATTCTATTCTATTCTATTCTATTCTATTCTATTCTTTTACCATCTAACAACAGGAAGAGAACTAAATGGGACCCCAAAATCATTTAAGACCACCATCTCAATATGAATGGCCTAAAACACCCAACATGTAGGCTTATCCTCCAGAATACCTAAAGCCCAATCTTCTACCATTTCTGCAAGTGGGGACTTCTCTTCAGGGGCCATGTAGGGGCCTCAGACCAGGCTGGCTCAATTCAACATCCCACACAGATCAACAGATGCAATTTTGGATCCACAAATCCACTTAGATTGTGCTAAATAGCTACAGTTGCCTAACAATTGAAAGTCACATACCCATTCGCTGAGGCCAATTTCTGCAGTGTACATGAAGATCAGGTTTTGCAAGTGTTCGGCTGATACCTGTTCAGCCAAATCTTGGTGTGTAGACTAGCAGAGAGTCTTGCCATAAAGCTGACACTAGGACCTGTGACGTATCTTGGGACTGTAGCTTTGGACCCAGAAGCAGACACAGTATAGCATGTTGCAGTAAAGTGGATTTATTGTGGAAACTGGTGAAGGAAATGAGTGGCACTGGGTAAGGCAGGGGCCAGGAAGGTAGGTTAGCAGGTTGGAATGGTTGAATTAAATGAGCTGAGTTGTAAGATCGTTGGAGGTGAAGCTGGCACTGGAATCCTGGGGCATAGGAGAAAGTAACATTATCACAAGATAGCACAAGGAAAAACATGAGAATCACAGTTGAACCTACTCTTCAAAAAACCTAAAAATTTCAAACCTTAGGAGTCTATGAGACCTGATGAGATGAGATGTTAAACTACAGCTAAATCATAGCAAATCATTTGGCAAATGTTGGATACAAGCATGCACTTACACTTACACAGACACACACAGCAGCACACAGTCCCATAAAGACACACTCGACACACATAGATGCACACACAACAGAGACACAATTGTGCAGAAACATACACCCATACAAAATCTGTTCATTTTTAAATGCATTTTACAATGAAATATTCATTGAGGTTTTTTAATCTGTGGAATGCGTTTGCAGTGTTATTATCACAGTTTTATTACTATGACACAACAAAGACAATAATTTACGTCAATTTACTGTTAAAATGATTACAGTTGAAATTACTGTGCTTTCCTTTTCTTAATATTGGCCCATTTTACCTGAAGCTTTTGTAGCTCAAGAGTGAACCAGCTAATACTCCAACTCTCATAACACCAAAATAGTTTTCACATTGTTTGAACAAATACATGTTTAAAAGGCTCATACCAATTCCTAAAAATATCATTAATTAACAGAGAGTGGCCCCCCTATGTGGGTGCTAAAAGGATACGCCTGCAGTGATGTTACCTGAGACCGGAGGTGTACTTCCCTGAAACTTGATTCCTCGAAACTGGACATCTGCAAATACCACCTGTTTATAAATAAGTACTGGCGTGTGCTCTTAATTCTTATTTTTTAATTGTAAGTTGTTATGGTTAATCTGTAAACACTTCAATTTTATTTTTAAGCATTATTGTTTTTAAACACAAGATCTGTACATACTTATTTTTGATCTGTATATAGTTAATTTATATCAGTAAAAACTATATATTCTTCTTTCATTTAAATCTTTATTTGGAATCTGTACAGATGGCATTTTTATCTGGACATAGTTAATTATTTGTAAATTGTTACTTTCAGTCTCCATTCTACAGCCTGTATTTGTTTTGTTTTTTTGACAAGTTCTGCTTCTTCAATTTGTTATAACTGAAGAGGTCAATACAGCCTCTCCCCACCAGTAAGCCAGGGTTCTTCTCATGCCTTCTCTCCCCTCAGGAGCACTCTGTCAGCCAGCAGAACCTCAGGAGGGAGGCCTGGACACTGCAGTGGGCTGCATGATAGGCCCTCTGGGGCAGACAGGGCATCCTGGTCTCGCAGAGGCACAGAGATGCTATTGCACGCAAAGGGTATATTCTACAGTATTCTACTATATTCTACACTGACAATTTGGGGAATTCTACACTACCAGGGCAGTTTCATGTAGTTGCAATCAGTAGTTGGTTGGAAAACTGCAGAATGTCACTTTTGAGCTTACTAGGCCAGGAGAAGCATTTTGAGAGCATGTTGTCATTTATGCTGTTGCTTTCCAACAGAAGCACTCAGAAACAAGTTTTCAAGCCAGAAATGTGTGATTTGGTGAATTCTACACTACCAGGGCAGTTTCATGTAGTTGCCATCAGTAGTTGGTCGGAAAATAACAGAATGTCACTTTTGAGAGAGAAGCATTTTGAGAGCATGTTGACATTTAGGCTGTTACTTTCCAACAGAAGCACTCAGAAACAAGTTTTCAAGCCAGAAATGTGTGATTTGGTGAATTCTACACTACCAGGGCAGTTTCATGTAGTTGCCATCAGTAGTTGGCCTGAAAAGCTAAAAAGTGACATTCTGCTGTTTTCCGACCGAGAGAAGCATTTTGAGAGCATGTTGTAATTTAGGCTGTTGCTTTCCAACAGAAGCACTCATAAACATGTTTCCAAGCCAGAAACGTGTGATTTGGGGACTTCTACACTACCAGGGCAGTTTCATGTAGTCGCCATCAGTAGTTGGTCGGAAAACAGCAGAATGTCACTTTTGAGCTTTCCAGGCCGAGCGAAGCATTTTGAGAGCATGTTGTAATTTAGGCTGTTGCTTTCCAACAGAAGCACTCAGAAACAAGTTTCCAAGTGAGAAACGTGCGATTTGGAGAATTCTACACTACCAGGGCAGTTTCCTGTAGTTGACATCAGTAGTTGGTCGGAAAACAGCCAAATGTCACTTTTGAGCTTTTCGGCCCGAGAGAAGCATTTTGAGAGCATGTTGTCATTTAGGCTGTTACTATCCATCAGAAGCACTCGGAAACAAGTTTCCAAGCCCGAAACGTGTGATTTGATGAATTCTACACTGCCAGGGCAGTTTCATGTAGTTGACATCAGTAGTTGGTCAGAAAACAGCCAAATGTCACTTTTGAGCTTTTCGGCCCGAGAGAAGCATTTTGAGAGCATGTTGTCATTTAGGCTGTTACTTTTCAACAGAAGCACTCAGAAACAAGTTTCCAAGCCCGAAACGTGTGATTTGATGAATTCTACACTGCCAGGGCAGTTTCCTGTAGTTGACATCAGAAGTTGGTCAGAAAACAGCCAAATGTCACTTTTGAGCTTTTCGGCCCGAGAGAAGCATTTTGAGAGCATGTTGTCATTTAGGCTGTTACTTTCCATCAGAAGCACTCAGAAACAAGTTTCCAAGCCCGAAACGTGTGACTTGATGAATTCTACACTGCCTGGGCAGTTTCATGTAGGTCCCATCAGTAGTTGGTCAGAAAACAGCAAAATGTCACTTTTGAGCTTTTCGGCCCGAGAGAAGCATTTTGAGAGCATGTTGTCATTTAGGCTGTTACTTTTCAACAGAAGCACTAAGAAACAAGTTTCCAAGCCAGAAACGTGTGATTTGATGAATTCTACACTGCCTGGGCAGTTTCATGTAGGTCCCATCAGTAGTTGGTCAGAAAACAGCAAAATGTCACTTTTGAGCTTTTCGGCCCGAGAGAAGCATTTTGAGAGCATGTTGTCATTTAGGCTGTTACTTTTCAACAGAAGCACTCAGAAACAAGTTTCCAAGCCCGAAACGTGTGATTTGATGAATTCTACACTGCCAGGGCAGTTTCCTGTAGTTGACATCAGTAGTTGGTCAGAAAACAGCCAAATGTCACTTTTGAGCTTTTCGGCCCGAGAGAAGCATTTTGAGAGCATGTTGTCATTTAGGCTGTTACTTTCCATCAGAAGCACTCAGAAACAAGTTTCCAAGCCCGAAACGTGTGATTTGATGAATTCTACACTACAAGGGCAGTTTCATGTAGGTCCCATCAGTAGTTGGTCAGAAAACAGCAAAATGTCACTTTTGACCTTTTCGGCCCGAGAGAAGCATTTTGAGAGCATGTTGTCATTTAGGCTGTTACTTTCCAACAGAAGCACTCAGAAGCAAGTTTCCAAGCCAGAAATGTGTGATTTGATGAATTCTACACTGCCAGGGCAGTTTCCTGTAGTTGACATCAGTAGTTGGTCAGAAAACAGCCAAATGTCACTTTTGAGCTTTTCGGTCCGAGAGAAGCATTTTGAGAGCATGTTGTCATTTAGGCTGTTACTTTCCATCAGAAGCACTCAGAAACAAGTTTCCAAGCCCGAAACGTGTGATTTGATGAATTCTACACTGCCTGGGCAGTTTCATGTAGGTCCCATCAGTAGTTGGTCAGAAAACAGCAAAATGTCACTTTTGAGCTTTTCGGCCCGAGAGAAGCATTTTGAGAGCATGTTGTCATTTAGGCTGTTACTTTCCATCAGAAGCACTCAGAAACAAGTTCCCAAGCCCGAAACGTGTGACTTGATGAATTCTACACTGCCTGGGCAGTTTCATGTAGGTCCCATCAGTAGTTGGTCAGAAAACAGCAAAATGTCACTTTTGAGCTTTTCGGCCCGAGAGAAGCATTTTGAGAGCATGTTGTCATTTAGGCTGTTACTTTTCAACAGAAGCACTCAGAAACAAGTTTCCAAGCCCGAAACGTGTGATTTGATGAATTCTACACTGCTTGGGCAGTTTCATGTAGGTCCCATCAGTAGTTGGTCAGAAAACAGCAAAATGTCACTTTTGAGCTTTTCGGCCCGAGAGAAGCATTTTGAGAGCATGTTGTCATTTAGGCTGTTACTTTTCAACAGAAGCACTCAGAAACAAGTTTCCAAGCCCGAAATGTGTGATTTGATGAATTCTACACTGCCTGGGCAGTTTCATGTAGGTCCCATCAGTAGTTGGTCAGAAAACAGCAAAATGTCACTTTTGACCTTTTCGGCCCGAGAGAAGCATTTTGAGAGCATGTTGTCATTTAGGCTGTTACTTTCCAACAGAAGCACTCAGAAGCAAGTTTCCAAGCCAGAAATGTGTGATTTGATGAATTCTACACTGCCAGGGCAGTGTCCTGTAGTTGACATCAGTAGTTGGTCAGAAAACAGCCAAATGTCACTTTTGAGCTTTTCGGTCCGAGAGAAGCATTTTGAGAGCATGTTGTCATTTAGGCTGTTACTTTCCATCAGAAGCACTCAGAAACAAGTTTCCAAGCCCGAAACGTGTGATTTGATGAATTCTACACTGCCTGGGCAGTTTCATGTAGGTCCCATCAGTAGTTGGTCAGAAAACAGCAAAATGTCACTTTTGAGCTTTTCGGCCCGAGAGAAGCATTTTGAGAGCATGTTGTCATTTAGGCTGTTACTTTTCAACAGAAGCACTCAGAAACAAGTTTCCAAGCCCGAAACGTGTGATTTGATGAATTCTACACTGCCAGGGCAGTTTCCTTTAGTTGACATCAGTAGTTGGTCAGAAAACAGCCAAATGTCACTTTTGAGCTTTTCGGCCCGAGAGAAGCATTTTGAGAGCATGTTGTCATTTAGGCTGTTACTTTCCATCAGAAGCACTCAGAAACAAGTTCCCAAGCCCGAAACGTGTGACTTGATGAATTCTACACTGCCTGGGCAGTTTCATGTAGGTCCCATCAGTAGTTGGTCAGAAAACAGCAAAATGTCACTTTTGAGCTTTTCGGCCCGAGAGAAGCATTTTGAGAGCATGTTGTCATTTAGGCTGTTACTTTTCAACAGAAGCACTCAGAAACAAGTTTCCAAGCCCGAAACGTGTGATTTGATGAATTCTACACTGCTTGGGCAGTTTCATGTAGGTCCCATCAGTAGTTGGTCAGAAAACAGCAAAATGTCACTTTTGAGCTTTTCGGCCCGAGAGAAGCATTTTGAGAGCATGTTGTCATTTAGGCTGTTACTTTTCAACAGAAGCACTCAGAAACAAGTTTCCAAGCCCGAAACGTGTGATTTGATGAATTCTACACTGCCTGGGCAGTTTCATGTAGGTCCCATCAGTAGTTGGTCAGAAAACAGCAAAATGTCACTTTTGAGCTTTTCGGCCCGAGAGAAGCATTTTGAGAGCATGTTGTCATTTAGGCTGTTACTTTCCATCAGAAGCACTCAGAAACAAGTTTCCAAGCCAGAAACGTGTGATTTGATGAATTCTACACTACCAGGGCAGTTTCATGTAGGTCCCATCAGTAGTTGGTCAGAAAACAGCGAAATGTCACTTTTGACCTTTTCGGCCCGAGAAAAGCATTTTGAGAGCATGTTGTCATTTAGGCTGTTACTTTCCAACAGAAGCACTCAGAAACAAGTTTCCAAGCCAGAAATGTCTGATTTGATGAATTCTACACTGCCAGGGCAGTTTCCTGTAGTTGACATCAGTAGTTGGTCAGAAAACAGCCAAATGTCACTTTTGAGCTTTTCGGCCCGAGAGAAGCATTTTGAGAGCATGTTGTCATTTAGGCTGTTACTTTCCATCAGAAGCACTCAGAAACAAGTTTCCAAGCCCGAAACGTGTGATTTGATGAATTCTACACTGCCTGGGCAGTTTCATGTAGGTCCCATCAGTAGTTGGTCAGAAAACAGCAAAATGTCACTTTTGAGCTGTTCGGCCCGAGAGAAGCATTTTGAGAGCATGTTGTCATTTAGGCTGTTACTTTCCATCAGAAGCACTCAGAAACAAGTTTCCAAGCCCGAAACGTGTGATTCGATGAATTCTACACTACAAGGGCAGTTTCATGTAGGTCCCATCAGTAGTTGGTCAGAAAACAGCAAAATGTCACTTTTGACCTTTTCGGCCCGAGAGAAGCATTTTGAGAGCATGTTGTCATTTAGGCTGTTACTTTCCAACAGAAGCACTCAGAAACAAGTTTCCAAGCCAGAAATGTGTGATTTGGTGAATTCTACACTGCCAGTCCAGTTTCATGTAGGTCCCATCAGTAGTTGGTCAGAAAACAGCAAAATGTCACTTTTGAGCTTTTCGGCCAGAGAGAAGCATTTTGAGAGCATGTTGTCATTTAGGCTGTTACTTTCCATCAGAAGCACTCAGAAACAAGTGTCCAAGCCAGAAATGTGTGATTTGGTGAATTCTACACTGCCAGTCCAGTTTCATGTAGGTCCCATCAGTAGTTGGTCAGAAAACAGCAAAATGTCACTTTTGAGCTTTTCGGCCCGAGAGAAGCATTTTGAGAGCATGTTGTCATTTAGGCTGTTACTTTCCATCAGAAGCACTCAGAAACAAGTTCCCAGGCCCGAAACGTGTGACTTGATGAATTCTACACTGCCTGGGCAGTTTCATGTAGGTCCCATCAGTAGTTGGTCAGAAAACAGCAAAATGTCACTTTTCGGCCCGAGAGAAGCATTTTGAGAGCATGTTGTCATTTAGGCTGTTACTTTTCAACAGAAGCACTCAGAAACAAGTTTCCAAGCCCGAAATGTGTGATTTGATGAATTCTACACTGCCTGGGCAGTTTCATGTAGGTCCCATCAGTAGTTGGTCAGAAAACAGCAAAATGTCACTTTTGACCTTTTCGGCCCGAGAGAAGCATTTTGAGAGCATGTTGTCATTTAGGCTGTTACTTTCCAACAGAAGCACTCAGAAACAAGTTTCCAAGCCAGAAATGTGTGATTTGGTGAATTCTACACTGCCAGTCCAGTTTCATGTAGGTCCCATCAGTAGTTGGTCAGAAAACAGCAAAATGTCACTTTTGAGCTTTTCGGCCAGAGAGAAGCATTTTGAGAGCATGTTGTCATTTAGGCTGTTACTTTCCATCAGAAGCACTCAGAAACAAGTGTCCAAGCCCGATACGTGTGATTTGATGAATTCTACACTGCCTGGGCAGTTTCATGTAGGTCCCATCAGTAGTTGGTCAGAAAACAGCAAAATGTCACTTTTGACCTTTTCGGCCCGAGAGAAGCATTTTGAGAGCATGTTGTCATTTAGGCTGTTACTTTCCAACAGAAGCACTCAGAAACAAGTTTCCAAGCCAGAAACGTGTGATTTGATGAATTCTACACTGCCAGGGCAGTTTCATGTAGGTCCCATCAGTAGTTGGTCAGAAAACAGCCAAATGTCACTTTTGAGCTTTTCGGCCCGAGAGAAGCATTTTGAGAGCATGTTGTCATTTAGGTTGTTACTTTCAAACAGAAGCACTCAGAAACAAGTTTCCAAGCCAGAAACGTGTGATTTGATGAATTCTACACTGCCAGGGCAGTTTCATGTTGGTCCCATCAGTAGTTGGTCAGAAAACAGCCAAATGTCACTTTTGAGCTTTTCGGCCCGAGAGAAGCATTTTGAGAGCATGTTGTCATTTAGGTTGTTACTTTCAAACAGAAGCACTCAGAAACAAGTTTCCAAGCCAGAAACGTGTGATATGACGAATTCTACACTGCCAGGGCAGTTTCATGTAGGTCTCATCAGTAGTTGGTCAGAAAACAGCAAAATGTCACTTTTGACCTTTTCGGCCCGAAAGAAGCATTTTGAGAGGGTGTTGTCATTTAGGCTGTTACTTTCCAACAGAAGCACTCAGAAACAAGTTTCCAAGCCAGAAACGTGTGATTTGATGAATTCTACACTGCCAGGGCAGTTTCATGTAGGTCCCATCAGTAGTTGGTCAGAAAACAGCCAAATGTCACTTTTGACCTTTTCGGCCCGAGAGAAGCATTTTGAGAGCGTGTTGTCATTTAGGCTGTTACTTTCCAACAGAAGCACTCAGAAACAAGTTTCCAAGCCAGAAACGTGTGATTTGATGAATTCTACACTGCCAGGGCAGTTTCATGTTGGTCCCATCAGTAGTTGGTCAGAAAACAGCCAAATGTCACTTTTGAGCTTTTCGGCCCGAGAGAAGCATTTTGAGAGCATGTTGTCATTTAGGCTGTTACTTTCCATCAGAAGCACTCAGAAACAAGTTTCCAAGCCAGAAACGTGTGATTTAATGAATTCTACACTGCACGGGCAGTTTCATGTAGGTCCCATCAGTAGTTGGTCAGAAAACAGCAAAATGTCACTTTTGAGCTTTTCGGCCCGAGAGAAGCATTTTGAGAGCATGTTGTCATTTAGCTGTTACTTTTCAACAGAAGCACTCAGAAACAAGTTTCCAAGCCCGAAATGTGTGATTTGATGAATTCTACACTGCCTGGGCAGTTTCATGTAGGTCCCATCAGTAGTTGGTCAGAAAACAGCAAAATGTCACTTTTGACCTTTTCGGCCCGAGAGAAGCATTTTGAGAGCATGTTGTCATTTAGGCTGTTACTTTCCAACAGAAGCACTCAGAAACAAGTTTCCAAGCCAGAAATGTGTGATTTGGTGAATTCTACACTGCCAGTCCAGTTTCATGTAGGTCCCATCAGTAGTTGGTCAGAAAACAGCAAAATGTCACTTTTGAGCTTTTCGGCCCGAGAGAAGCATTTTGAGAGCATGTTGTCATTTAGGCTGTTACTTTCCATCAGAAGCACTCAGAAACAAGTTTCCAAGCCAGAAACGTGTGATTTGATGAATTCTACACTACCAGGGCAGTTTCATGTAGGTCCCATCAGTAGTTGGTCAGAAAACAGCGAAATGTCACTTTTGACCTTTTCGGCCCGAGAGAAGCATTTTGAGAGCATGTTGTCATTTAGGCTGTTACTTTCCAACAGAAGCACTCAGAAACAAGTTTCCAAGCCAGAAATGTGTGATTTGATGAATTCTACACTGCCAGGGCAGTTTCCTGTAGTTGACATCAGTAGTTGGTCAGAAAACAGCCAAATGTCACTTTTGAGCTTTTCGGCCCGAGAGAAGCATTTTGAGAGCATGTTGTCATTTAGGCTGTTACTTTCCATCAGAAGCACTCAGAAACAAGTTTCCAAGCCCGAAACGTGTGATTTGATGAATTCTACACTGCCTGGGCAGTTTCATGTAGGTCCCATCAGTAGTTGGTCAGAAAACAGCAAAATGTCACTTTTGAGCTGTTCGGCCCGAGAGAAGCATTTTGAGAGCATGTTGTCATTTAGGCTGTTACTTTTCAACAGAAGCACTCAGAAACAAGTTTCCAAGCCCGAAACGTGTGATTTGATGAATTCTACACTGCCAGGGCAGTTTCCTGTAGTTGACATCAGTAGTTGGTCAGAAAACAGCCAAATGTCACTTTTGAGCTTTTTGGCCCGAGAGAAGCATTTTGAGAGCATGTTGTCATTTAGGCTGTTACTTTCCATCAGAAGCACTCAGAAACAAGTTTCCAAGCCCGAAATGTGTGATTCGATGAATTCTACACTACAAGGGCAGTTTCATGTAGGTCCCATCAGTAGTTGGTCAGAAAACAGCAAAATGTCACTTTTGACCTTTTCGGCCCGAGAGAAGCATTTTGAGAGCATGTTGTCATTTAGGCTGTTACTTTCCAACAGAAGCACTCAGAAACAAGTTTCCAAGCCAGAAATGTGTGATTTGATGAATTCTACACTGCCAGGGCAGTTTCCTGTAGTTGACATCAGTAGTTGGTCAGAAAACAGCCAAATGTCACTTTTGAGCTTTTCGGCCCGAGAGAAGCATTTTGAGAGCATGTTGTCATTTAGGCTGTTACTTTCCATCAGAAGCACTCAGAAACAAGTGTCCAAGCCCGATACGTGTGATTTGATGAATTCTACACTGCCTGGGCAGTTTCATGTAGGTCCCATCAGTAGTTGGTCAGAAAACAGCAAAATGTCACTTTTGAGCTTTTCGGCCCGAGAGAAGCATTTTGAGAGCATGTTGTCATTTAGGCTGTTACTTTCCATCAGAAGCACTCAGAAACAAGTTTCCAAGCCAGAAACGTGTGATTTGATGAATTCTACACTACCAGGGCAGTTTCATGTAGGTCCCATCAGTAGTTGGTCAGAAAACAGCGAAATGTCACTTTTGACCTTTTCGGCCCGAGAGAAGCATTTTGAGAGCATGTTGTCATTTAGGCTGTTACTTTCCAACAGAAGCACTCAGAAACAAGTTTCCAAGCCAGAAATGTGTGATTTGATGAATTCTACACTGCCAGGGCAGTTTCCTGTAGTTGACATCAGTAGTTGGTCAGAAAACAGCCAAATGTCACTTTTGAGCTTTTCGGCCCGAGAGAAGCATTTTGAGAGCATGTTGTCATTTAGGCTGTTACTTTCCATCAGAAGCACTCAGAAACAAGTTTCCAAGCCCGAAACGTGTGATTTGATGAATTCTACACTGCCTGGGCAGTTTCATGTAGGTCCCATCAGTAGTTGGTCAGAAAACAGCAAAATGTCACTTTTGAGCTGTTCGGCCCGAGAGAAGCATTTTGAGAGCATGTTGTCATTTAGGCTGTTACTTTTCAACAGAAGCACTCAGAAACAAGTTTCCAAGCCCGAAACGTGTGATTTGATGAATTCTACACTGCCAGGGCAGTTTTCTGTAGTTGACATCAGTAGTTGGTCAGAAAACAGCCAAATGTCACTTTTGAGCTTTTCGGCCCGAGAGAAGCATTTTGAGAGCATGTTGTCATTTAGGCTGTTACTTTCCATCAGAAGCACTCAGAAACAAGTTTCCAAGCCCGAAACGTGTGATTCGATGAATTCTACACTACAAGGGCAGTTTCATGTAGGTCCCATCAGTAGTTGGTCAGAAAACAGCAAAATGTCACTTTTGACCTTTTCGGCCCGAGAGAAGCATTTTGAGAGCATGTTGTCATTTAGGCTGTTACTTTCCAACAGAAGCACTCAGAAACAAGTTTCCAAGCCAGAAACGTGTGATTTGATGAATTCTACACTGCCAGGGCAGTTTCATGTAGGTCCCATCAGTAGTTGGTCAGAAAACAGCCAAATGTCACTTTTGAGCTTTTCGGCCCGAGAGAAGCATTTTGAGAGCATGTTGTCATTTAGGCTGTTACTTTCCATCAGAAGCACTCAGAAACAAGTTTCCAAGCCAGAAACGTGTGATTTGATGAATTCTACACTACCAGGGCAGTTTCATGTAGGTCCCATCAGTAGTTGGTCAGAAAACAGCGAAATGTCACTTTTGACCTTTTCGGCCCGAGAGAAGCATTTTGAGAGCATGTTGTCATTTAGGCTGTTACTTTCCAACAGAAGCACTCAGAAACAAGTTTCCAAGCCAGAAATGTGTGATTTGATGAATTCTACACTGCCAGGGCAGTTTCCTGTAGTTGACATCAGTAGTTGGTCAGAAAACAGCCAAATGTCACTTTTGAGCTTTTCGGCCCGAGAGAAGCATTTTGAGAGCATGTTGTCATTTAGGCTGTTACTTTCCATCAGAAGCACTCAGAAACAAGTTTCCAAGCCCGAAACGTGTGATTTGATGAATTCTACACTTGCCTGGGCAGTTTCATGTAGGTCCCATCAGTAGTTGGTCAGAAAACAGCAAAATGTCACTTTTGAGCTGTTCGGCCCGAGAGAAGCATTTTGAGAGCATGTTGTCATTTAGGCTGTTACTTTCCAACAGAAGCACTCAGAAACAAGTTTCCAAGCCAGAAATGTGTGATTTGATGAATTCTACACTGCCAGGGCAGTTTCCTGTAGTTGACATCAGTAGTTGGTCAGAAAACAGCCAAATGTCACTTTTGAGCTTTTCGGCCCGAGAGAAGCATTTTGAGAGCATGTTGTCATTTAGGCTGTTACTTTCCATCAGAAGCACTCAGAAACAAGTTTCCAAGCCCGAAACGTGTGATTTGATGAATTCTACACTTGCCTGGGCAGTTTCATGTAGGTCCCATCAGTAGTTGGTCAGAAAACAGCAAAATGTCACTTTTGAGCTGTTCGGCCCGAGAGAAGCATTTTGAGAGCATGTTGTCATTTAGGCTGTTACTTTTCAACAGAAGCACTCAGAAACAAGTTTCCAAGCCCGAAACGTGTGATTTGATGAATTCTACACTGCCAGGGCAGTTTCCTGTAGTTGACATCAGTAGTTGGTCAGAAAACAGCCAAATGTCACTTTTGAGCTTTTCGGCCCGAGAGAAGCATTTTGAGAGCATGTTGTCATTTAGGCTGTTACTTTCCATCAGAAGCACTCAGAAACAAGTTTCCAAGCCCGAAACGTGTGATTCGATGAATTCTACACTACAAGGGCAGTTTCATGTAGGTCCCATCAGTAGTTGGTCAGAAAACAGCAAAATGTCACTTTTGACCTTTTCGGCCCGAGAGAAGCATTTTGAGAGCATGTTGTCATTTAGGCTGTTACTTTCCAACAGAAGCACTCAGAAACAAGTTTCCAAGCCAGAAACGTGTGATTTGATGAATTCTACACTGCCAGGGCAGTTTCATGTAGGTCCCATCAGTAGTTGGTCAGAAAACAGCCAAATGTCACTTTTGAGCTTTTCGGCCCGAGAGAAGCATTTTGAGAGCATGTTGTCATTTAGGTTGTTACTTTCAAACAGAAGCACTCAGAAACAAGTTTCCAAGCCAGAAACGTGTGATATGACGAATTCTACACTGCCAGGGCAGTTTCATGTAGGTCTCATCAGTAGTTGGTCAGAAAACAGCAAAATGTCACTTTTGACCTTTTCGGCCCGAAAGAAGCATTTTGAGAGGGTGTTGTCATTTAGGCTGTTACTTTCCAACAGAAGCACTCAGACACAAGTTTCCAAGCCAGAAACGTGTGATTTGATGAATTCTACACTGCCAGGGCAGTTTCATGTAGGTCCCATCAGTAGTTGGTCAGAAAACAGCCAAATGTCACTTTTGAGCTTTTCGGCCCGAGAGAAGCATTTTGAGAGCATGTTGTCATTTAGGTTGTTACTTTCAAACAGAAGCACTCAGAAACAAGTTTCCAAGCCAGAAACGTGTGATTTGATGAATTCTACACTGCCAGGGCAGTTTCATGTTGGTCCCATCAGTAGTTGGTCAGAAAACAGCCAAATGTCACTTTTGAGCTTTTCGGCCCGAGAGAAGCATTTTGAGAGCATGTTGTCATTTAGGTTGTTACTTTCAAACAGAAGCACTCAGAAACAAGTTTCCAAGCCAGAAACGTGTGATATGACGAATTCTACACTGCCAGGGCAGTTTCATGTAGGTCTCATCAGTAGTTGGTCAGAAAACAGCAAAATGTCACTTTTGACCTTTTCGGCCCGAAAGAAGCATTTTGAGAGGGTGTTGTCATTTAGGCTGTTACTTTCCAACAGAAGCACTCAGAAACAAGTTTCCAAGCCAGAAACGTGTGATTTGATGAATTCTACACTGCCAGGGCAGTTTCATGTAGGTCCCATCAGTAGTTGGTCAGAAAACAGCCAAATGTCACTTTTGACCTTTTCGGCCCGAGAGAAGCATTTTGAGAGCGTGTTGTCATTTAGGCTGTTACTTTCCAACAGAAGCACTCAGAAACAAGTTTCCAAGCCAGAAACGTGTGATTTGATGAATTCTACACTGCCAGGGCAGTTTCATGTAGGTCCCATCAGTAGTTGGTCAGAAAACAGCCAAATGTCACTTTTGACCTTTTCGGCCCGAGAGAAGCATTTTGAGAGCATGTTGTCATTTAGGCTGTTACTTTCCATCAGAAGCACTCAGAAACAAGTTTCCAAGCCCGAAACGTGTGATTCGATGAATTCTACACTACAAGGGCAGTTTCATGTAGGTCCCATCAGTAGTTGGTCAGAAAACAGCAAAATGTCACTTTTGACCTTTTCGGCCCGAGAGAAGCATTTTGAGAGCATGTTGTCATTTAGGCTGTTACTTTCCAACAGAAGCACTCAGAAACAAGTTTCCAAGCCAGAAACGTGTGATTTGATGAATTCTACACTGCCAGGGCAGTTTCATGTAGGTCCCATCAGTAGTTGGTCAGAAAACAGCCAAATGTCACTTTTGAGCTTTTCGGCCCGAGAGAAGCATTTTGAGAGCATGTTGTCATTTAGGTTGTTACTTTCAAACAGAAGCACTCAGAAACAAGTTTCCAAGCCAGAAACGTGTGATTTGATGAATTCTACACTGCCAGGGCAGTTTCATGTTGGTCCCATCAGTAGTTGGTCAGAAAACAGCCAAATGTCACTTTTGAGCTTTTCGGCCCGAGAGAAGCATTTTGAGAGCATGTTGTCATTTAGGTTGTTACTTTCAAACAGAAGCACTCAGAAACAAGTTTCCAAGCCAGAAACGTGTGATATGACGAATTCTACACTGCCAGGGCAGTTTCATGTAGGTCTCATCAGTAGTTGGTCAGAAAACAGCAAAATGTCACTTTTGACCTTTTCGGCCCGAAAGAAGCATTTTGAGAGGGTGTTGTCATTTAGGCTGTTACTTTCCAACAGAAGCACTCAGAAACAAGTTTCCAAGCCAGAAACGTGTGATTTGATGAATTCTACACTGCCAGGGCAGTTTCATGTAGGTCCCATCAGTAGTTGGTCAGAAAACAGCCAAATGTCACTTTTGACCTTTTCGGCCCGAGAGAAGCATTTTGAGAGCGTGTTGTCATTTAGGCTGTTACTTTCCAACAGAAGCACTCAGAAACAAGTTTCCAAGCCAGAAACGTGTGATTTGATGAATTCTACACTGCCAGGGCAGTTTCATGTAGGTCCCATCAGTAGTTGGTCAGAAAACAGCAAAATGTCACTTTTGACCTTTTCGGCCCGAGAGAAGCATTTTGAGAGCGTGTTGTCATTTAGGCTGTAACTTTCCAACAGAAGCACTCAGAAACAAGTTTCCAAGCCAGAAACGTGTAATTTGATGAATTCTACACTGCCAGGCGAGTTTCATGTAGGTCTCATCAGTAGTTGGTCAGAAAACAGCAAAATGTCACTTTTGACCTTTTCGGCCCGAGAGAAGCATTTTGAGAGCGTGTTGTCATTTAGGCTGTTACTTTCCAACAGAAGCACTCAGAAACAAGTTTCCAAGCCAGAAATGTGTGATTTGATGAATTCTACACTGCCAGGGCAGTTTCCTGTAGTTGACATCAGTAGTTGGTCAGAAAACAGCCAAATGTCACTTTTGAGCTTTTCGGCCCGAGAGAAGCATTTTGAGAGCATGTTGTCATTTAGGCTGTTACTTTCCATCAGAAGCACTCAGAAACAAGTTTCCAAGCCCGAAACGTGTGATTTGATGAATTCTACACTGCCTGGGCAGTTTCATGTAGGTCCCATCAGTAGTTGGTCAGAAAACAGCAAAATGTCACTTTTGAGCTGTTCGGCCCGAGAGAAGCATTTTGAGAGCATGTTGTCATTTAGGCTGTTACTTTTCAACAGAAGCACTCAGAAACAAGTTTCCAAGCCCGAAACGTGTGATTTGATTAATTCTACACTGCCAGGGCAGTTTCCTGTAGTTGACATCAGTAGTTGGTCAGAAAACAGCCAAATGTCACTTTTGAGCTTTTCGGCCCGAGAGAAGCATTTTGAGAGCATGTTGTCATTTAGGCTGTTACTTTCCATCAGAAGCACTCAGAAACAAGTTTCCGAGCCCGAAACGTGTGATTCGATGAATTCTACACTACAAGGGCAGTTTCATGTAGGTCCCATCAGTAGTTGGTCAGAAAACAGCAAAATGTCACTTTTGACCTTTTCGGCCCGAGAGAAGCATTTTGAGAGCATGTTGTCATTTAGGCTGTTACTTTCCAACAGAAGCACTCAGAAACAAGTTTCCAAGCCAGAAACGTGTGATTTGATGAATTCTACACTGCCAGGGCAGTTTCATGTAGGTCCCATCAGTAGTTGGTCAGAAAACAGCCAAATGTCACTTTTGAGCTTTTCGGCCCGAGAGAAGCATTTTGAGAGCATGTTGTCATTTAGGTTGTTACTTTCAAACAGAAGCACTCAGAAACAAGTTTCCAAGCCAGAAACGTGTGATTTGATGAATTCTACACTGCCAGGGCAGTTTCATGTTGGTCCCATCAGTAGTTGGTCAGAAAACAGCCAAATGTCACTTTTGAGCTTTTCGGCCCGAGAGAAGCATTTTGAGAGCATGTTGTCATTTAGGTTGTTACTTTCAAACAGAAGCACTCAGAAACAAGTTTCCAAGCCAGAAACGTGTGATATGACGAATTCTACACTGCCAGGGCAGTTTCATGTAGGTCTCATCAGTAGTTGGTCAGAAAACAGCAAAATGTCACTTTTGACCTTTTCGGCCCGAAAGAAGCATTTTGAGAGGGTGTTGTCATTTAGGCTGTTACTTTCCAACAGAAGCACTCAGAAACAAGTTTCCAAGCCAGAAACGTGTGATTTGATGAATTCTACACTGCCAGGGCAGTTTCATGTAGGTCCCATCAGTAGTTGGTCAGAAAACAGCCAAATGTCACTTTTGACCTTTTCGGCCCGAGAGAAGCATTTTGAGAGCGTGTTGTCATTTAGGCTGTTACTTTCCAACAGAAGCACTCAGAAACAAGTTTCCAAGCCAGAAACGTGTGATTTGATGAATTCTACACTACCAGGGCAGTTTCATGTAGGTCCCATCAGTAGTTGGTCAGAAAACAGCCAAATGTCACTTTTGACCTTTTCGGCCCGAGAGAAGCATTTTGAGAGCGTGTTGTCATTTAGGCTGTAACTTTCCAACAGAAGCACTCAGAAACAAGTTTCCAAGCCAGAAACGTGTAATTTGATGAATTCTACACTGCCAGGCGAGTTTCATGTAGGTCTCATCAGTAGTTGGTCAGAAAACAGCAAAATGTCACTTTTGACCTTTTCGGCCCGAGAGAAGCATTTTGAGAGCGTGTTGTCATTTAGGCTGTTACTTTCCAACAGAAGCACTCAGAAACAAGTTTCCAAGCCAGAAACGTGTGATTTAATGAATTCTACACTGCAAGGGCAGTTTCATGTAGGTCTCATCAGTAGTTGGTCAGAAAACAGCAAAATGTCACTTTTGACCTTTTCGGCCCGAGAGAAGCATTTTGAGAGCGTGTTGTCATTTAGGCTGTAACTTTCCAACAGAAGCACTCAGAAACAAGTTTCCAAGCCAGAAACGTGTAATTTGATGAATTCTACACTGCCAGGGCAGTTTCATGTAGGTCTCATCAGTAGTTGGTCAGAAAACAGCAAAATGTCACTTTTGACCTTTTCGGCCCGAGAGAAGCATTTTGAGAGCGTGTTGTCATTTAGGCTGTTACTTTCCAACAGAAGCACTAAGAAACAAGTTTCCAAGCCAGAAACGTGTGATTTAATGAATTCTACACTGCAAGGGCAGTTTCATGTAGGTCTCATCAGTAGTTGGTCAGAAAACAGCAAAATGTCACTTTTGACCTTTTCGGCCCGAGAGAAGCATTTTGAGAGCATGTTGTCATTTAGGTTGTTACTTTCAAACAGAAGCACTCAGAAACAAGTTTCCAAGCCAGAAACGTGTGATATGACGAATTCTACACTGCCAGGGCAGTTTCATGTAGGTCTCATCAGTAGTTGGTCAGAAAACAGCAAAATGTCACTTTTGACCTTTTCGGCCCGAAAGAAGCATTTTGAGAGGGTGTTGTCATTTAGGCTGTTACTTTCCAACAGAAGCACTCAGAAACAAGTTTCCAAGCCAGAAACGTGTGATTTGATGAATTCTACACTGCCAGGGCAGTTTCATGTAGGTCCCATCAGTAGTTGGTCAGAAAACAGCCAAATGTCACTTTTGACCTTTTCGGCCCGAGAGAAGCATTTTGAGAGCGTGTTGTCATTTAGGCTGTTACTTTCCAACAGAAGCACTCAGAAACAAGTTTCCAAGCCAGAAACGTGTGATTTGATGAATTCTACACTGCCAGGGCAGTTTCATGTAGGTCCCATCAGTAGTTGGTCAGAAAACAGCCAAATGTCACTTTTGACCTTTTCGGCCCGAGAGAAGCATTTTGAGAGCATGTTGTCATTTAGGCTGTTACTTTCCATCAGAAGCACTCAGAAACAAGTTTCCAAGCCCGAAACGTGTGATTTGATGAATTCTACACTGCAAGGGCAGTTTCATGTAGGTCCCATCAGTAGTTGGTCAGAAAACAGCCAAATGTCACTTTTGACCTTTTCGGCCCGAGAGAAGCATTTTGAGAGCGTGTTGTCATTTAGGCTGTTACTTTCCAACAGAAGCACTCAGAAACAAGTTTCCAAGCCAGAAACGTGTGATTTGATGAATTCTACACTGCCAGGGCAGTTTCATGTAGGTCCCATCAGTAGTTGGTCAGAAAACAGCCAAATGTCACTTTTGACCTTTTCGGCCCGAGAGAAGCATTTTGAGAGCATGTTGTCATTTAGGCTGTTACTTTCCATCAGAAGCACTCAGAAACAAGTTTCCAAGCCCGAAACGTGTGATTCGATGAATTCTACACTACAAGGGCAGTTTCATGTAGGTCCCATCAGTAGTTGGTCAGAAAACAGCAAAATGTCACTTTTGACCTTTTCGGCCCGAGAGAAGCATTTTGAGAGCATGTTGTCATTTAGGCTGTTACTTTCCAACAGAAGCACTCAGAAACAAGTTTCCAAGCCAGAAACGTGTGTTTTGATGAATTCTACACTGCCAGGGCAGTTTCATGTTGGTCCCATCAGTAGTTGGTCAGAAAACAGCAAAATGTCACCTTTGAGCTTTTCGGCCCGAGAGAAGCATTTTGAGAGCATGTTGTCATTTAGGCTGTTACTTTCCAACAGAAGCACTCAGAAACAAGTTTCCAAGCCAGAAACGTGTGTTTTGATGAATTCTACACTGCCAGGTCAGTTTCATGTTGGTCCCATCAGTAGTTGGTCAGAAAACAGCAAAATGTCACCTTTGAGCTTTTCGGCCCGAGAGAAGCATTTTGAGAGCATGTTGTCATTTAGGCTGTTACTTTCCAACAGAAGCACTCAGAAACAAGTTTCCAAGCCAGAAACGTGTGATTTGATGAATTCTACACTGCCAGGGCAGTTTCATGTAGGTCTCATCAGTAGTTGGTCAGAAAACAGCAAAATGTCACTTTTGACCTTTTCGGCCCGAGAGAAGCATTTTGAGAGCATGTTGTCATTTAGGCTGTTACTTTCCAACAGAAGCACTCAGAAACAAGTTTCCAAGCCAGAAACGTGTGTTTTGATGAATTCTACACTGCCAGGGCAGTTTCATGTTGGTCCCATCAGTAGTTGGTCAGAAAACAGCAAAATTTCACCTTTGACCTTTTCGGCCCGAGAGAAGCATTTTGAGAGCATGTTGTCATTTAGGCTGTTACTTTCCAACAGAAGCACTCAGAAACAAGTTTCCAAGCCAGAAACGTGTGATTTGATGAATTCTACACTGCCAGGTCAGTTTCATGTAAGTCTCATCAGTAGTTGGTCAGAAAACAGCAAAATGTCACTTTTGACCTTTTCGGCCCGAGAGAAGCATTTTGAGAGCATGTTGTCATTTAGGCTGTTGCTTTCCAACAGAAGCACTCAGAAACAAGTTTCCAAGCCAGAAACGTGTGTTTTGATGAATTCTACACTGCCAGGGCAGTTTCATGTTGGTCCCATCAGTAGTTGGTCAGAAAACAGCAAAATGTCACCTTTGAGCTTTTCGGCCCGAGAGAAGCATTTTGAGAGCATGTTGTCATTTAGGCTGTTACTTTCCAACAGAAGCACTCAGAAACAAGTTTCCAAGCCAGAAACGTGTGATTTGATAAATTCTACACTGCCAGGTCAGTTTCATGTAGGTCTCATCAGTAGTTGGTCAGAAAACAGCAAAATGTCACTTTTGACCTTTTCGGCCCGAGAGAAGCATTTTGAGAGCATGTTGTCATTTAGGCTGTTGCTTTCCAACAGAAGCACTCAGAAACAAGTTTCCAAGCCAGAAACGTGTGTTTTGATGAATTCTACACTGCCAGGGCAGTTTCATGTTGGTCCCATCAGTAGTTGGTCAGAAAACAGCAAAATGTCACCTTTGAGCTTTTCGGCCCGAGAGAAGCATTTTGAGAGCATGTTGTCATTTAGGCTGTTACTTTCCAACAGAAGCACTCAGAAACAAGTTTCCAAGCCAGAAACGTGTGATTTGATAAATTCTACACTGCCAGGTCAGTTTCATGTAGGTCTCATCAGTAGTTGGTCAGAAAACAGCAAAATGTCACTTTTGACCTTTTCGGCCCGAGAGAAGCATTTTGAGAGCATGTTGTCATTTAGGCTGTTGCTTTCCAACAGAAGCACTCAGAAACAAGTTTCCAAGCCAGAAACGTGTGATTTGATGAATTCTACACTGCCAGGGCAGTTTCATGTAGGTCTCATCAGTAGTTGGTCAGAAAACAGCAAAATGTCACTTTTGACCTTTTCGGCCCGAGAGAAGCATTTTGAGAGCATGTTGTCATTTAGGCTGTTACTTTCCAACAGAAGCACTCAGAAACAAGTTTCCAAGCCAGAAACGTGTGTTTTGATGAATTCTACACTGCCAGGGCAGTTTCATGTTGGTCCCATCAGTAGTTGGTCAGAAAACAGCAAAATGTCACCTTTGAGCTTTTCGGCCCGAGAGAAGCATTTTGAGAGCATGTTGTCATTTAGGCTGTTACTTTCCAACAGAAGCACTCAGAAACAAGTTTCCAAGCCAGAAACGTGTGTTTTGATGAATTCTACACTGCCAGGTCAGTTTCATGTTGGTCCCATCAGTAGTTGGTCAGAAAACAGCAAAATGTCACCTTTGAGCTTTTCGGCCCGAGAGAAGCATTTTGAGAGCATGTTGTCATTTAGGCTGTTACTTTCCAACAGAAGCACTCAGAAACAAGTTTCCAAGCCAGAAACGTGTGATTTGATGAATTCTACACTGCCAGGGCAGTTTCATGTAGGTCTCATCAGTAGTTGGTCAGAAAACAGCAAAATGTCACTTTTGACCTTTTCGGCCCGAGAGAAGCATTTTGAGAGCATGTTGTCATTTAGGCTGTTACTTTCCAACAGAAGCACTCAGAAACAAGTTTCCAAGCCAGAAACGTGTGTTTTGATGAATTCTACACTGCCAGGGCAGTTTCATGTTGGTCCCATCAGTAGTTGGTCAGAAAACAGCAAAATGTCACCTTTGACCTTTTCGGCCCGAGAGAAGCATTTTGAGAGCATGTTGTCATTTAGGCTGTTACTTTCCAACAGAAGCACTCAGAAACAAGTTTCCAAGCCAGAAACGTGTGATTTGATGAATTCTACACTGCCAGGTCAGTTTCATGTAAGTCTCATCAGTAGTTGGTCAGAAAACAGCAAAATGTCACTTTTGACCTTTTCGGCCCGAGAGAAGCATTTTGAGAGCATGTTGTCATTTAGGCTGTTGCTTTCCAACAGAAGCACTCAGAAACAAGTTTCCAAGCCAGAAACGTGTGTTTTGATGAATTCTACACTGCCAGGGCAGTTTCATGTTGGTCCCATCAGTAGTTGGTCAGAAAACAGCAAAATGTCACCTTTGAGCTTTTCGGCCCGAGAGAAGCATTTTGAGAGCATGTTGTCATTTAGGCTGTTACTTTCCAACAGAAGCACTCAGAAACAAGTTTCCAAGCCAGAAACGTGTGATTTGATAAATTCTACACTGCCAGGTCAGTTTCATGTAGGTCTCATCAGTAGTTGGTCAGAAAACAGCAAAATGTCACTTTTGAGCTTTTCGGCCCGAGAGAAGCATTTTGAGAGCATGTTGTCATTTAGGCTGTTGCTTTCCAACAGAAGCACTCAGAAACAAGTTTCCAAGCCAGAAACGTGTGATTTGATGAATTCTACACTGCCAGGGCAGTTTCATGTAGGTCTCATCAGTAGTTGGTCAGAAAACAGCAAAATGTCACTTTTGAGCTTTTCGGCCCGAGAGAAGCATTTTGAGAGCATGTTGTCATTTAGGCTGTTACTTTCCAACAGAAGCACTCAGAAACAAGTTTCCAAGCCAGAAACGTGTGTTTTGATGAATTCTACACTGCCAGGGCAGTTTCATGTTGGTCCCATCAGTAGTTGGTCAGAAAACAGCAAAATGTCACCTTTGACCTTTTCGGCCCGAGAGAAGCATTTTGAGAGCATGTTGTCATTTAGGCTGTTACTTTCCAACAGAAGCACTCAGAAACAAGTTTCCAAGCCAGAAACGTGTGATTTGATGAATTCTACACTGCCAGGGCAGTTTCATGTAGGTCCCATCAGTAGTTGGTCAGAAAACAGCAAAATGTCACTTTTGAGCTTTTCGGCCCAAGAGAAGCATTTTGAGAGCATGTTGTCATTTAGGCTGTTACTTTCCAACAGAAGCACTCAGAAACAAGTTTCCAAGCCAGAAACGTGTGATTTGATGAATTCTACACTGCCAGGGCAGTTTCATGTAGGTCCCATCAGTAGTTGGTCAGAAAACAGCAAAATGTCACTTTTGAGCTTTTCGGCCCGAGAGAAGCATTTTGAGAGCGTGTTGTCATTTAGGCTGTTGCTTTCCAACAGAAGCACTCAGAAACAAGTTTCCAAGCCAGAAACGTGTGATTTGATGAATTCTACACTGCCAGGGCAGTTTCATGTAGGTCTCATCAGTAGTTGGTCAGAAAACAGCAAAATGTCACTTTTGAGCTTTTCGGCCCGAGAGAAGCATTTTGAGAGCATGTTGTCATTTAGGCTGTTACTTTCCAACAGAAGCACTCAGAAACAAGTTTCCAAGCCAGAAACGTGTGTTTTGATGAATTCTACACTGCCAGGGCAGTTTCATGTTGGTCCCATCAGTAGTTGGTCAGAAAACAGCAAAATGTCACCTTTGACCTTTTCGGCCCGAGAGAAGCATTTTGAGAGCATGTTGTCATTTAGGCTGTTACTTTCCAACAGAAGCACTCAGAAACAAGTTTCCAAGCCAGAAACGTGTGATTTGATGAATTCTACACTGCCAGGGCAGTTTCATGTAGGTCCCATCAGTAGTTGGTCAGAAAACAGCAAAATGTCACTTTTGAGCTTTTCGGCCCAAGAGAAGCATTTTGAGAGCATGTTGTCATTTAGGCTGTTACTTTCCAACAGAAGCACTCAGAAACAAGTTTCCAAGCCAGAAACGTGTGATTTGATGAATTCTACACTGCCAGGGCAGTTTCATGTAGGTCCCATCAGTAGTTGGTCAGAAAACAGCAAAATGTCACTTTTGAGCTTTTCGGCCCGAGAGAAGCATTTTGAGAGCGTGTTGTCATTTAGGCTGTTGCTTTCCAACAGAAGCACTCAGAAACAAGTTTCCAAGCCAGAAACGTGTGTTTTGATGAATTCTACACTGCCAGGTCAGTTTCATGTAGGTATCATCAGTAGTTGGTCAGAAAACAGCAAAATGTCACTTTTGAGCTTTTCGGCCCGAGAGAAGCATTTTGAGAGCATGTTGTCATTTAGGCTGTTGCTTTCCAACAGAAGCACTCAGAAACAAGTTTCCAAGCCAGAAACGTGTGATTTGATGAATTCTACACTGCCAGGGCAGTTTCATGTAGGTCTCATCAGTAGTTGGTCAGAAAACAGCAAAATGTCACTTTTGAGCTTTTCGGCCCGAGAGAAGCATTTTGAGAGCATGATGTCATTTAGGCTGTTACTTTCCAACAGAAGCACTCAGAAACAAGTTTCCAAGCCAGAAACGTGTGATTTGATGAATTCTACACTGCCAGGGCAGTTTCATGTAGGTCCCATCAGTAGTTGGTCAGAAAACAGCAAAATGTCACTTTTGACCTTTTCGGCCCGAGAGAAGCATTTTGAGAGCATGTTGTCATTTAGGCTGTTACTTTCCAACAGAAGCACTCAGAAACAAGTTTCCAAGCCAGAAACGTGTGATTTGATGAATTCTACACTGCCAGGTCAGTTTCATGTAGGTCTCATCAGTAGTTGGTCAGAAAACAGCAAAATGTCACTTTTGACCATTCGGCCCGAGAGAAGCATTTTGAGAGCATGTTGTCATTTAGGCTGTTGCTTTCCAACAGAAGCACTCAGAAACAAGTTTCCAAGCCAGAAACGTGTGTTTTGATGAATTCTACACTGCCAGGGCAGTTTCATGTTGGTCCCATCAGTAGTTGGTCAGAAAACAGCAAAATGTCACCTTTGAGCTTTTCGGCCCGAGAGAAGCATTTTGAGAGCATGTTGTCATTTAGGCTGTTACTTTCCAACAGAAGCACTCAGAAACAAGTTTCCAAGCCAGAAACGTGTGATTTGATAAATTCTACACTGCCAGGTCAGTTTCATGTAGGTCTCATCAGTAGTTGGTCAGAAAACAGCAAAATGTCACTTTTGACCTTTTCGGCCCGAGAGAAGCATTTTGAGAGCATGTTGTCATTTAGGCTGTTGCTTTCCAACAGAAGCACTCAGAAACAAGTTTCCAAGCCAGAAACGTGTGATTTGATGAATTCTACACTGCCAGGGCAGTTTCATGTAGGTCTCATCAGTAGTTGGTCAGAAAACAGCAAAATGTCACTTTTGACCTTTTCGGCCCGAGAGAAGCATTTTGAGAGCATGTTGTCATTTAGGCTGTTACTTTCCAACAGAAGCACTCAGAAACAAGTTTCCAAGCCAGAAACGTGTGTTTTGATGAATTCTACACTGCCAGGGCAGTTTCATGTTGGTCCCATCAGTAGTTGGTCAGAAAACAGCAAAATGTCACCTTTGAGCTTTTCGGCCCGAGAGAAGCATTTTGAGAGCATGTTGTCATTTAGGCTGTTACTTTCCAACAGAAGCACTCAGAAACAAGTTTCCAAGCCAGAAACGTGTGATTTGATGAATTCTACACTGCCAGGTCAGTTTCATGTAAGTCTCATCAGTAGTTGGTCAGAAAACAGCAAAATGTCACTTTTGACCTTTTCGGCCCGAGAGAAGCATTTTGAGAGCATGTTGTCATTTAGGCTGTTGCTTTCCAACAGAAGCACTCAGAAACAAGTTTCCAAGCCAGAAACGTGTGTTTTGATGAATTCTACACTGCCAGGGCAGTTTCATGTTGGTCCCATCAGTAGTTGGTCAGAAAACAGCAAAATGTCACCTTTGAGCTTTTCGGCCCGAGAGAAGCATTTTGAGAGCATGTTGTCATTTAGGCTGTTACTTTCCAACAGAAGCACTCAGAAACAAGTTTCCAAGCCAGAAACGTGTGTTTTGATGAATTCTACACTGCCAGGGCAGTTTCATGTTGGTCCCATCAGTAGTTGGTCAGAAAACAGCAAAATGTCACCTTTGAGCTTTTCGGCCCGAGAGAAGCATTTTGAGAGCATGTTGTCATTTAGGCTGTTACTTTCCAACAGAAGCACTCAGAAACAAGTTTCCAAGCCAGAAACGTGTGATTTGATGAATTCTACACTGCCAGGTCAGTTTCATGTAGGTCTCATCAGTAGTTGGTCAGAAAACAGCAAAATGTCACTTTTGACCTTTTCGGCCCGAGAGAAGCATTTTGAGAGCATGTTGTCATTTAGGCTGTTACTTTCCAACAGAAGCACTCAGAAACAAGTTTCCAAGCCAGAAACGTGTGTTTTGATGAATTCTACACTGCCAGGGCAGTTTCATGTTGGTCCCATCAGTAGTTGGTCAGAAAACAGCAAAATGTCACCTTTGACCTTTTCGGCCCGAGAGAAGCATTTTGAGAGCATGTTGTCATTTAGGCTGTTACTTTCCAACAGAAGCACTCAGAAACAAGTTTCCAAGCCAGAAACGTGTGATTTGATGAATTCTACACTGCCAGGGCAGTTTCATGTAGGTCCCATCAGTAGTTGGTCAGAAAACAGCAAAATGTCACTTTTGAGCTTTTCGGCCCAAGAGAAGCATTTTGAGAGCATGTTGTCATTTAGGCTGTTACTTTCCAACAGAAGCACTCAGAAACAAGTTTTCAAGCCAGAAACGTGTGATTTGATGAATTCTACACTGCCAGGGCAGTTTCATGTAGGTCCCATCAGTAGTTGGTCAGAAAACAGCAAAATGTCACTTTTGAGCTTTTCGGCCCGAGAGAAGCATTTTGAGAGCATGTTGTCATTTAGGCTGTTGCTTTCCAACAGAAGCACTCAGAAACAAGTTTCCAAGCCAGAAACGTGTGATTTGATGAATTCTACACTGCCAGGGCAGTTTCATGTAGGTCTCATCAGTAGTTGGTCAGAAAACAGCAAAATGTCACTTTTGACCTTTTCGGCCCGAGAGAAGCATTTTGAGAGCATGTTGTCATTTAGGCTGTTACTTTCCAACAGAAGCACTCAGAAACAAGTTTCCAAGCCAGAAACGTGTGTTTTGATGAATTCTACACTGCCAGGGCAGTTTCATGTTGGTCCCATCAGTAGTTGGTCAGAAAACAGCAAAATGTCACCTTTGACCTTTTCGGCCCGAGAGAAGCATTTTGAGAGCATGTTGTCATTTAGGCTGTTACTTTCCAACAGAAGCACTCAGAAACAAGTTTCCAAGCCAGAAACGTGTGATTTGATGAATTCTACACTGCCAGGTCAGTTTCATGTAGGTATCATCAGTAGTTGGTCAGAAACCAGCAAAATGTCACTTTTGAGCTTTTCGGCCCGAGAGAAGCATTTTGAGAGCATGTTGTCATTTAGGCTGTTGCTTTCCAACAGAAGCACTCAGAAACAAGTTTCCAAGCCAGAAACGTGTGATTTGATGAATTCTACACTGCCAGGGCAGTTTCATGTAGGTCTCATCAGTAGTTGGTCAGAAAACAGCAAAATGTCACTTTTGAGCTTTTCGGCCCGAGAGAAGCATTTTGAGAGCATGATGTCATTTAGGCTGTTACTTTCCAACAGAAGCACTCAGAAACAAGTTTCCAAGCCAGAAACGTGTGATTTGATGAATTCTACACTGCCAGGGCAGTTTCATGTAGGTCCCATCAGTAGTTGGTCAGAAAACAGCAAAATGTCACTTTTGACCTTTTCGGCCCGAGAGAAGCATTTTGAGAGCATGTTGTCATTTAGGCTGTTACTTTCCAACAGAAGCACTCAGAAACAAGTTTCCAAGCCAGAAACGTGTGATTTGATGAATTCTACACTGCCAGGTCAGTTTCATGTAGGTCTCATCAGTAGTTGGTCAGAAAACAGCAAAATGTCACTTTTGACCATTCGGCCCGAGAGAAGCATTTTGAGAGCATGTTGTCATTTAGGCTGTTGCTTTCCAACAGAAGCACTCAGAAACAAGTTTCCAAGCCAGAAACGTGTGTTTTGATGAATTCTACACTGCCAGGGCAGTTTCATGTTGGTCCCATCAGTAGTTGGTCAGAAAACAGCAAAATGTCACCTTTGAGCTTTTCGGCCCGAGAGAAGCATTTTGAGAGTATGTTGTCATTTAGGCTGTTACTTTCCAACAGAAGCACTCAGAAACAAGTTTCCAAGCCAGAAACGTGTGATTTGATGAATTCTACACTGCCAGGTCAGTTTCATGTAGGTCTCATCAGTAGTTGGTCAGAAAACAGCAAAATGTCACTTTTGACCTTTTCGGCCCGAGAGAAGCATTTTGAGAGCATGTTGTCATTTAGGCTGTTGCTTTCCAACAGAAGCACTCAGAAACAAGTTTCCAAGCCAGAAACGTGTGATTTGATGAATTCTACACTGCCAGGGCAGTTTCATGTAGGTCTCATCAGTAGTTGGTCAGAAAACAGCAAAATGTCACTTTTGACCTTTTCGGCCCGAGAGAAGCATTTTGAGAGCATGTTGTCATTTAGGCTGTTACTTTCCAACAGAAGCACTCAGAAACAAGTTTCCAAGCCAGAAACGTGTGTTTTGATGAATTCTACACTGCCAGGGCAGTTTCATGTTGGTCCCATCAGTAGTTGGTCAGAAAACAGCAAAATGTCACCTTTGAGCTTTTCGGCCCGAGAGAAGCATTTTGAGAGCATGTTGTCATTTAGGCTGTTACTTTCCAACAGAAGCACTCAGAAACAAGTTTCCAAGCCAGAAACGTGTGATTTGATGAATTCTACACTGCCAGGTCAGTTTCATGTAAGTCTCATCAGTAGTTGGTCAGAAAACAGCAAAATGTCACTTTTGACCTTTTCGGCCCGAGAGAAGCATTTTGAGAGCATGTTGTCATTTAGGCTGTTGCTTTCCAACAGAAGCACTCAGAAACAAGTTTCCAAGCCAGAAACGTGTGTTTTGATGAATTCTACACTGCCAGGGCAGTTTCATGTTGGTCCCATCAGTAGTTGGTCAGAAAACAGCAAAATGTCACCTTTGAGCTTTTCGGCCCGAGAGAAGCATTTTGAGAGCATGTTGTCATTTAGGCTGTTACTTTCCAACAGAAGCACTCAGAAACAAGTTTCCAAGCCAGAAACGTGTGTTTTGATGAATTCTACACTGCCAGGGCAGTTTCATGTTGGTCCCATCAGTAGTTGGTCAGAAAACAGCAAAATGTCACCTTTGAGCTTTTCGGCCCGAGAGAAGCATTTTGAGAGCATGTTGTCATTTAGGCTGTTACTTTCCAACAGAAGCACTCAGAAACAAGTTTCCAAGCCAGAAACGTGTGATTTGATGAATTCTACACTGCCAGGGCAGTTTCATGTAGGTCTCATCAGTAGTTGGTCAGAAAACAGCAAAATGTCACTTTTGACCTTTTCGGCCCGAGAGAAGCATTTTGAGAGCATGTTGTCATTTAGGCTGTTACTTTCCAACAGAAGCACTCAGAAACAAGTTTCCAAGCCAGAAACGTGTGTTTTGATGAATTCTACACTGCCAGGGCAGTTTCATGTTGGTCCCATCAGTAGTTGGTCAGAAAACAGCAAAATGTCACCTTTGACCTTTTCGGCCCGAGAGAAGCATTTTGAGAGCATGTTGTCATTTAGGCTGTTACTTTCCAACAGAAGCACTCAGAAACAAGTTTCCAAGCCAGAAACGTGTGATTTGATGAATTCTACACTGCCAGGTCAGTTTCATGTAAGTCTCATCAGTAGTTGGTCAGAAAACAGCAAAATGTCACTTTTGACCTTTTCGGCCCGAGAGAAGCATTTTGAGAGCATGTTGTCATTTAGGCTGTTGCTTTCCAACAGAAGCACTCAGAAACAAGTTTCCAAGCCAGAAACGTGTGTTTTGATGAATTCTACACTGCCAGGGCAGTTTCATGTTGGTCCCATCAGTAGTTGGTCAGAAAACAGCAAAATGTCACCTTTGAGCTTTTCGGCCCGAGAGAAGCATTTTGAGAGCATGTTGTCATTTAGGCTGTTACTTTCCAACAGAAGCACTCAGAAACAAGTTTCCAAGCCAGAAACGTGTGATTTGATAAATTCTACACTGCCAGGTCAGTTTCATGTAGGTCTCATCAGTAGTTGGTCAGAAAACAGCAAAATGTCACTTTTGACCTTTTCGGCCCGAGAGAAGCATTTTGAGAGCATGTTGTCATTTAGGCTGTTGCTTTCCAACAGAAGCACTCAGAAACAAGTTTCCAAGCCAGAAACGTGTGATTTGATGAATTCTACACTGCCAGGGCAGTTTCATGTAGGTCTCATCAGTAGTTGGTCAGAAAACAGCAAAATGTCACTTTTGACCTTTTCGGCCCGAGAGAAGCATTTTGAGAGCATGTTGTCATTTAGGCTGTTACTTTCCAACAGAAGCACTCAGAAACAAGTTTCCAAGCCAGAAACGTGTGTTTTGATGAATTCTACACTGCCAGGGCAGTTTCATGTTGGTCCCATCAGTAGTTGGTCAGAAAACAGCAAAATGTCACTTTTGACCTTTTCGGCCCGAGAGAAGCATTTTGAGAGCATGTTGTCATTTAGGCTGTTACTTTCCAACAGAAGCACTCAGAAACAAGTTTCCAAGCCAGAAACGTGTGATTTGATGAATTCTACACTGCCAGGGCAGTTTCATGTAGGTCCCATCAGTAGTTGGTCAGAAAACAGCAAAATGTCACCTTTGACCTTTTCGGCCCGAGAGAAGCATTTTGAGAGCATGTTGTCATTTAGGCTGTTGCTTTCCAACAGAAGCACTCAGAAACAAGTTTCCAAGCCAGAAACGTGTGATTTGATGAATTCTACACTGCCAGGGCAGTTTCATGTAGGTCTCATCAGTAGTTGGTCAGAAAACAGCAAAATGTCACTTTTGACCTTTTCGGCCCGAGAGAAGCATTTTGAGAGCATGTTGTCATTTAGGCTGTTACTTTCCAACAGAAGCACTCAGAAACAAGTTTCCAAGCCAGAAACGTGTGTTTTGATGAATTCTACACTGCCAGGGCAGTTTCATGTTGGTCCCATCAGTAGTTGGTCAGAAAACAGCAAAATGTCACTTTTGACCTTTTCGGCCCGAGAGAAGCATTTTGAGAGCATGTTGTCATATAGGCTGTTACTTTCCAACAGAAGCACTCAGAAACAAGTTTCCAAGCCAGAAACGTGTGATTTGATGAATTCTACACTGCCAGGGCAGTTTCATGTAGGTCCCATCAGTAGTTGGTCAGAAAACAGCAAAATGTCA
This sequence comes from Epinephelus awoara, assembly GCA_035609425.1. Classification (NCBI taxonomy): domain Eukaryota; kingdom Metazoa; phylum Chordata; class Actinopteri; order Perciformes; family Serranidae; genus Epinephelus; species Epinephelus awoara. Next base: position 97,905 of record CM069299.1, on the reverse strand, counting down.
CCTTTGACCTTTTCGGCCCGAGAGAAGCATTTTGAGAGCATGTTGTCATTTAGGCTGTTGCTTTCCAACAGAAGCACTCAGAAACAAGTTTCCAAGCCAGAAACGTGTGATTTGATGAATTCTACACTGCCAGGGCAGTTTCATGTAGGTCCCATCAGTAGTTGGTCAGAAAACAGCAAAATGTCACCTTTGAGCTTTTCGGCCCGAGAGAAGCATTTTGAGAGCATGTTGTCATTTAGGCTGTTACTTTCCAACAGAAGCACTCAGAAACAAGTTTCCAAGCCAGAAACGTGTGTTTTGATGAATTCTACACTGCCAGGGCAGTTTCATGTTGGTCCCATCAGTAGTTGGTCAGAAAACAGCAAAATGTCACCTTTGAGCTTTTCGGCCCGAGAGAAGCATTTTGAGAGCATGTTGTCATTTAGGCTGTTACTTTCCAACAGAAGCACTCAGAAACAAGTTTCCAAGCCAGAAACGTGTGATTTGATAAATTCTACACTGCCAGGTCAGTTTCATGTAGGTCTCATCAGTAGTTGGTCAGAAAACAGCAAAATGTCACTTTTGACCTTTTCGGCCCGAGAGAAGCATTTTGAGAGCATGTTGTCATTTAGGCTGTTGCTTTCCAACAGAAGCACTCAGAAACAAGTTTCCAAGCCAGAAACGTGTGATTTGATGAATTCTACACTGCCAGGGCAGTTTCATGTAGGTCTCATCAGTAGTTGGTCAGAAAACAGCAAAATGTCACTTTTGACCTTTTCGGCCCGAGAGAAGCATTTTGAGAGCATGTTGTCATTTAGGCTGTTACTTTCCAACAGAAGCACTCAGAAACAAGTTTCCAAGCCAGAAACGTGTGTTTTGATGAATTCTACACTGCCAGGGCAGTTTCATGTTGGTCCCATCAGTAGTTGGTCAGAAAACAGCAAAATGTCACTTTTGACCTTTTCGGCCCGAGAGAAGCATTTTGAGAGCATGTTGTCATTTAGGCTGTTACTTTCCAACAGAAGCACTCAGAAACAAGTTTCCAAGCCAGAAACGTGTGATTTGATGAATTCTACACTGCCAGGGCAGTTTCATGTAGGTCCCATCAGTAGTTGGTCAGAAAACAGCAAAATGTCACTTTTGAGCTTTTCGGCCCAAGAGAAGCATTTTGAGAGCATGTTGTCATTTAGGCTGTTACTTTCCAACAGAAGCACTCAGAAACAAGTTTCCAAGCCAGAAACGTGTGATTTGATGAATTCTACACTGCCAGGTCAGTTTCATGTAGGTATCATCAGTAGTTGGTCAGAAAACAGCAAAATGTCACTTTTGACCTTTTCGGCCCGAGAGAAGCATTTTGAGAGCATGTTGTCATTTAGGCTGTTGCTTTCCAACAGAAGCACTCAGAAACAAGTTTCCAAGCCAGAAACGTGTGATTTGATGAATTCTACACTGCCAGGGCAGTTTCATGTAGGTCCCATCAGTAGTTGGTCAGAAAACAGCAAAATGTCACTTTTGAGCTTTTCGGCCCGAGAGAAGCATTTTGAGAGCATGTTGTCATTTAGGCTGTTGCTTTCCAACAGAAGCACTCAGAAACAAGTTTCCAAGCCAGAAACGTGTGTTTTGATGAATTCTACACTGCCAGGGCAGTTTCATGTTGGTCCCATCAGTAGTTGGTCAGAAAACAGCAAAATGTCACCTTTGACCTTTTCGGCCCGAGAGAAGCATTTTGAGAGCATGTTGTCATTTAGGCTGTTACTTTCCAACAGAAGCACTCAGAAACAAGTTTCCAAGCCAGAAACGTGTGATTTGATGAATTCTACACTGCCAGGTCAGTTTCATGTAGGTATCATCAGTAGTTGGTCAGAAAACAGCAAAATGTCACTTTTGACCTTTTCGGCCCGAGAGAAGCATTTTGAGAGCATGTTGTCATTTAGGCTGTTGCTTTCCAACAGAAGCACTCAGAAACAAGTTTCCAAGCCAGAAACGTGTGATTTGATGAATTCTACACTGCCAGGTCAGTTTCATGTAGGTCTCATCAGTAGTTGGTCAGAAAACAGCAAAATGTCACTTTTGACCTTTTCGGCCCGAGAGAAGCATTTTGAGAGCATGTTGTCATTTAGGCTGTTGCTTTCCAACAGAAGCACTCAGAAACAAGTTTCCAAGCCAGAAACGTGTGATTTGATGAATTCTACACTGCCAGGGCAGTTTCATGTAGGTCCCATCAGTAGTTGGTCAGAAAACAGCAAAATGTCACTTTTGACCTTTTCGGCCCGAGAGAAGCATTTTGAGAGCATGATGTTATTTAGGCTGTTACTTTCCAACAGAAGCACTCAGAAACAAGTTTCCAAGCCAGAAACGTGTGATTTGATGAATTCTACACTGCCAGGGCAGTTTCATGTAGGTCCCATCAGTAGTTGGTCAGAAAACAGCAAAATGTCACTTTTGACCTTTTCGGCCCGAGAGAAGCATTTTGAGAGCATGATGTTATTTAGGCTGTTACTTTCCAACAGAAGCACTCAGAAACAAGTTTCCAAGCCAGAAACGTGTGATTTGATGAATTCTACACTGCCAGGGCAGTTTCATGTAGGTCTCATCAGTAGTTGGTCAGAAAACAGCAAAATGTCACTTTTGAGCTTTTCGGCCCAAGAGAAGCATTTTGAGAGCATGTTGTCATTTAGGCTGTTACTTTCCAACAGAAGCACTCAGAAACAAGTTTCCAAGCCAGAAACGTGTGATTTGATAAATTCTACACTGCCAGGTCAGTTTCATGTAGGTCTCATCAGTAGTTGGTCAGAAAACAGCAAAATGTCACTTTTGACCTTTTCGGCCCGAGAGAAGCATTTTGAGAGCATGTTGTCATTTAGGCTGTTGCTTTCCAACAGAAGCACTCAGAAACAAGTTTCCAAGCCAGAAACGTGTGATTTGATGAATTCTACACTGCCAGGTCAGTTTCATGTAGGTATCATCAGTAGTTGGTCAGAAAACAGCAAAATGTCACTTTTGACCTTTTCGGCCCGAGAGAAGCATTTTGAGAGCATGTTGTCATTTAGGCTGTTGCTTTCCAACAGAAGCACTCAGAAACAAGTTTCCAAGCCAGAAACGTGTGTTTTGATGAATTCTACACTGCCAGGGCAGTTTCATGTTGGTCCCATCAGTAGTTGGTCAGAAAACAGCAAAATGTCACCTTTGACCTTTTCGGCCCGAGAGAAGCATTTTGAGAGCATGTTGTCATTTAGGCTGTTACTTTCCAACTGAAGCACTCAGAAACAAGTTTCCAAGCCAGAAACGTGTGATTTGATGAATTCTACACTGCCAGGTCAGTTTCATGTAGGTCTCATCAGTAGTTGGTCAGAAAAAAAACAACAAAATGTCACTTTTGAGCTTTTCGGCCCGAGAGAAGCATTTTAAGAGCATGTTGTCATTTAGGCTGTTACTTTCCAACAGAAGCACTCAGAAACAAGTTTCCAAGCCAGAAACGTGTGTTTTGATGAATTCTACACTGCCAGGGCAGTTTCATGTTGGTCCCATCAGTAGTTGGTCAGAAAACAGCAAAATGTCACCTTTGAGCTTTTCGGCCCGAGAGAAGCATTTTGAGAGCATGTTGTCATTTAGGCTGTTACTTTCCAACAGAAGCACTCAGAAACAAGTTTCCAAGCCAGAAACGTGTGTTTTGATGAATTCTACACTGCCAGGGCAGTTTCATGTTGGTCCCATCAGTAGTTGGTCAGAAAACAGCAAAATGTCACCTTTGAGCTTTTCGGCCCGAGAGAAGCATTTTGAGAGCATGTTGTCATTTAGGCTGTTACTTTCCAACAGAAGCACTCAGAAACAAGTTTCCAAGCCAGAAACGTGTGTTTTGATGAATTCTACACTGCCAGGGCAGTTTCATGTTGGTCCCATCAGTAGTTGGTCAGAAAACAGCAAAATGTCACCTTTGACCTTTTCGGCCCGAGAGAAGCATTTTGAGAGCATGTTGTCATTTAGGCTGTTACTTTCCAACTGAAGCACTCAGAAACAAGTTTCCAAGCCAGAAACGTGTGATTTGATGAATTCTACACTGCCAGGTCAGTTTCATGTAGGTCTCATCAGTAGTTGGTCAGAAAAAAAACAACAAAATGTCACTTTTGAGCTTTTCGGCCCGAGAGAAGCATTTTAAGAGCATGTTGTCATTTAGGCTGTTACTTTCCAACAGAAGCACTCAGAAACAAGTTTCCAAGCCAGAAACGTGTGTTTTGATGAATTCTACACTGCCAGGGCAGTTTCATGTTGGTCCCATCAGTAGTTGGTCAGAAAACAGCAAAATGTCACCTTTGAGCTTTTCGGCCCGAGAGAAGCATTTTGAGAGCATGTTGTCATTTAGGCTGTTACTTTCCAACAGAAGCACTCAGAAACAAGTTTCCAAGCCAGAAACGTGTGTTTTGATGAATTCTACACTGCCAGGGCAGTTTCATGTTGGTCCCATCAGTAGTTGGTCAGAAAACAGCAAAATGTCACCTTTGAGCTTTTCGGCCCGAGAGAAGCATTTTGAGAGCATGTTGTCATTTAGGCTGTTACTTTCCAACAGAAGCACTCAGAAACAAGTTTCCAAGCCAGAAACGTGTGATTTGATGAATTCTACACTGCCAGGTCAGTTTCATGTAGGTCTCATCAGTAGTTGGTCAGAAAACAGCAAAATGTCACTTTTGACCATTCGGCCCGAGAGAAGCATTTTGAGAGCATGTTGTCATTTAGGCTGTTGCTTTCCAACAGAAGCACTCAGAAACAAGTTTCCAAGCCAGAAACGTGTGTTTTGATGAATTCTACACTGCCAGGGCAGTTTCATGTTGGTCCCATCAGTAGTTGGTCAGAAAACAGCAAAATGTCACCTTTGAGCTTTTCGGCCCGAGAGAAGCATTTTGAGAGCATGTTGTCATTTAGGCTGTTACTTTCCAACAGAAGCACTCAGAAACAAGTTTCCAAGCCAGAAACGTGTGATTTGATAAATTCTACACTGCCAGGTCAGTTTCATGTAGGTCTCATCAGTAGTTGGTCAGAAAACAGCAAAATGTCACTTTTGACCTTTTCGGCCCGAGAGAAGCATTTTGAGAGCATGTTGTCATTTAGGCTGTTGCTTTCCAACAGAAGCACTCAGAAACAAGTTTCCAAGCCAGAAACGTGTGATTTGATGAATTCTACACTGCCAGGGCAGTTTCATGTAGGTCTCATCAGTAGTTGGTCAGAAAACAGCAAAATGTCACTTTTGACCTTTTCGGCCCGAGAGAAGCATTTTGAGAGCATGTTGTCATTTAGGCTGTTACTTTCCAACAGAAGCACTCAGAAACAAGTTTCCAAGCCAGAAACGTGTGTTTTGATGAATTCTACACTGCCAGGGCAGTTTCATGTTGGTCCCATCAGTAGTTGGTCAGAAAACAGCAAAATGTCACTTTTGACCTTTTCGGCCCGAGAGAAGCATTTTGAGAGCATGTTGTCATTTAGGCTGTTACTTTCCAACAGAAGCACTCAGAAACAAGTTTCCAAGCCAGAAACGTGTGATTTGATGAATTCTACACTGCCAGGGCAGTTTCATGTAGGTCCCATCAGTAGTTGGTCAGAAAACAGCAAAATGTCACTTTTGAGCTTTTCGGCCCAAGAGAAGCATTTTGAGAGCATGTTGTCATTTAGGCTGTTACTTTCCAACAGAAGCACTCAGAAACAAGTTTCCAAGCCAGAAACGTGTGATTTGATGAATTCTACACTGCCAGGTCAGTTTCATGTAGGTATCATCAGTAGTTGGTCAGAAAACAGCAAAATGTCACTTTTGACCTTTTCGGCCCGAGAGAAGCATTTTGAGAGCATGTTGTCATTTAGGCTGTTGCTTTCCAACAGAAGCACTCAGAAACAAGTTTCCAAGCCAGAAACGTGTGATTTGATGAATTCTACACTGCCAGGGCAGTTTCATGTAGGTCCCATCAGTAGTTGGTCAGAAAACAGCAAAATGTCACTTTTGAGCTTTTCGGCCCGAGAGAAGCATTTTGAGAGCATGTTGTCATTTAGGCTGTTGCTTTCCAACAGAAGCACTCAGAAACAAGTTTCCAAGCCAGAAACGTGTGTTTTGATGAATTCTACACTGCCAGGGCAGTTTCATGTTGGTCCCATCAGTAGTTGGTCAGAAAACAGCAAAATGTCACCTTTGAGCTTTTCGGCCCGAGAGAAGCATTTTGAGAGCATGTTGTCATTTAGGCTGTTACTTTCCAACAGAAGCACTCAGAAACAAGTTTCCAAGCCAGAAACGTGTGTTTTGATGAATTCTACACTGCCAGGGCAGTTTCATGTTGGTCCCATCAGTAGTTGGTCAGAAAACAGCAAAATGTCACTTTTGACCTTTTCGGCCCGAGAGAAGCATTTTGAGAGCATGTTGTCATTTAGGCTGTTACTTTCCAACAGAAGCACTCAGAAACAAGTTTCCAAGCCAGAAACGTGTGATTTGATGAATTCTACACTGCCAGGGCAGTTTCATGTAGGTCCCATCAGTAGTTGGTCAGAAAACAGCAAAATGTCACCTTTGACCTTTTCGGCCCGAGAGAAGCATTTTGAGAGCATGTTGTCATTTAGGCTGTTGCTTTCCAACAGAAGCACTCAGAAACAAGTTTCCAAGCCAGAAACGTGTGATTTGATGAATTCTACACTGCCAGGGCAGTTTCATGTAGGTCCCATCAGTAGTTGGTCAGAAAACAGCAAAATGTCACTTTTGAGCTTTTCGGCCCGAGAGAAGCATTTTGAGAGCATGTTGTCATTTAGGCTGTTGCTTTCCAACAGAAGCACTCAGAAACAAGTTTCCAAGCCAGAAACGTGTGATTTGATGAATTCTACACTGCCAGGGCAGTTTCATGTAGGTCTCATCAGTAGTTGGTCAGAAAACAGCAAAATGTCACGTTTGACCTTTTCGGCCCGAGAGAAGCATTTTGAGAGCATGTTGTCATTTAGGCTGTTACTTTCCAACAGAAGCACTCAGAAACAAGTTTCTAAGCCAGAAACGTGTGTTTTGATGAATTCTACACTGCCAGGGCAGTTTCATGTTGGTCCCATCAGTAGTTGGTCAGAAAACAGCAAAATGTCACCTTTGAGCTTTTCGGCCCGAGAGAAGCATTTTGAGAGCATGTTGTCATTTAGCCTGTTACTTTCCAACAGAAGCACTCAGAAACAAGTTTCCAAGCCAGAAACGTGTGATTTGATGAATTCTACACTGCCAGGTCAGTTTCATGTAGGTCTCATCAGTAGTTGGTCAGAAAACAGCAAAATGTCACTTTTGACCTTTTCGGCCCGAGAGAAGCATTTTGAGAGCATGATGTCATTTAGGCTGTTACTTTCCAACAGAAGCACTCAGAAACAAGTTTCCAAGCCAGAAACGTGTGATTTGATGAATTCTACACTGCCAGGGCAGTTTCATGTAGGTCCCATCAGTAGTTGGTCAGAAAACAGCAAAATGTCACTTTTGAGCTTTTCGGCCCGAGAGAAGCATTTTGAGAGCGTGTTGTCATTTAGGCTGTTGCTTTCCAACAGAAGCACTCAGAAACAAGTTTCCAAGCCAGAAACGTGTGATTTGATGAATTCTACACTGCCAGGGCAGTTTCATGTAGGTCTCATCAGTAGTTGGTCAGAAAACAGCAAAATGTCACTTTTGAGCTTTTCGGCCCAAGAGAAGCATTTTGAGAGCATGTTGTCATTTAGGCTGTTGCTTTCCAACAGAAGCACTCAGAAACAAGTTTCCAAGCCAGAAACGTGTGATTTGATGAATTCTACACTGCCAGGGCAGTTTCATGTTGGTCCCATCAGTAGTTGGTCAGAAAACAGCAAAATGTCACCTTTGAGCTTTTCGGCCCGAGAGAAGCATTTTGAGAGCATGTTGTCATTTAGCCTGTTACTTTCCAACAGAAGCACTCAGAAACAAGTTTCCAAGCCAGAAACGTGTGATTTGATGAATTCTACACTGCCAGGTCAGTTTCATGTAGGTCTCATCAGTAGTTGGTCAGAAAACAGCAAAATGTCACTTTTGAGCTTTTCGGCCCAAGAGAAGCATTTTGAGAGCATGTTGTCATTTAGGCTGTTGCTTTCCAACAGAAGCACTCAGAAACAAGTTTCCAAGCCAGAAACGTGTGATTTGATGAATTCTACACTGCCAGGTCAGTTTCATGTAGGTCTCATCAGTAGTTGGTCAGAAAACAGCAAAATGTCACTTTTGAGCTTTTCGGCCCGAGAGAAGCATTTTGAGAGCATGTTGTCATTTAGGCTGTTGCTTTCCAACAGAAGCACTCAGAAACAAGTTTCCAAGCCAGAAACGTGTGATTTGATGAATTCTACACTGCCAGGGCAGTTTCATGTAGGTCTCATCAGTAGTTGGTCAGAAAACAGCAAAATGTCACTTTTGACCTTTTCGGCCCGAGAGAAGCATTTTGAGAGCATGTTGTCATTTAGGCTGTTGCTTTCCAACAGAAGCACTCAGAAACAAGTTTCCAAGCCAGAAACGTGTGATTTGATGAATTATACACTGCCAGGGCAGTTTCATGTAGGTCTCATCAGTAGTTGGTCAGAAAACAGCAAAATGTCACTTTTGAGCTTTTCGGCCCAAGAGAAGCATTTTGAGAGCATGATGTTATTTAGGCTGTTACTTTCCAACAGAAGCACTCAGAAACAAGTTTCCAAGCCAGAAACGTGTGATTTGATGAATTCTACACTGCCAGGGCAGTTTCATGTAGGTCTCATCAGTAGTTGGTCAGAAAACAGCAAAATGTCACTTTTGAGCTTTTCGGCCCAAGAGAAGCATTTTGAGAGCATGTTGTCATTTAGGCTGTTACTTTCCAACAGAAGCACTCAGAAACAAGTTTCCAAGCCAGAAACGTGTGATTTGATGAATTCTACACTGCCAGGGCAGTTTCATGTAGGTCCCATCAGTAGTTGGTCAGAAAACAGCAAAATGTCACTTTTGACCTTTTCGGCCCGAGAGAAGCATTTTGAGAGCATGTTGTCATTTAGGCTGTTACTTTCCAACAGAAGCACTCAGAAACAAGTTTCCAAGCCAGAAACGTGTGTTTTGATGAATTCTACACTGCCAGGGCAGTTTCATGTTGGTCCCATCAGTAGTTGGTCAGAAAACAGCAAAATGTCACCTTTGAGCTTTTCGGCCCGAGAGAAGCATTTTGAGAGCATGTTGTCATTTAGGCTGTTACTTTCCAACAGAAGCACTCAGAAACAAGTTTCCAAGCCAGAAACGTGTGATTTGATGAATTCTACACTGCCAGGTCAGTTTCATGTAAGTCTCATCAGTAGTTGGTCAGAAAACAGCAAAATGTCACTTTTGACCTTTTCGGCCCGAGAGAAGCATTTTGAGAGCATGTTGTCATTTAGGCTGTTGCTTTCCAACAGAAGCACTCAGAAACAAGTTTCCAAGCCAGAAACGTGTGTTTTGATGAATTCTACACTGCCAGGGCAGTTTCATGTTGGTCCCATCAGTAGTTGGTCAGAAAACAGCAAAATGTCACCTTTGAGCTTTTCGGCCCGAGAGAAGCATTTTGAGAGCATGTTGTCATTTAGGCTGTTACTTTCCAACAGAAGCACTCAGAAACAAGTTTCCAAGCCAGAAACGTGTGATTTGATGAATTCTACACTGCCAGGTCAGTTTCATGTAGGTCTCATCAGTAGTTGGTCAGAAAACAGCAAAATGTCACTTTTGACCATTCGGCCCGAGAGAAGCATTTTGAGAGCATGTTGTCATTTAGGCTGTTGCTTTCCAACAGAAGCACTCAGAAACAAGTTTCCAAGCCAGAAACGTGTGTTTTGATGAATTCTACACTGCCAGGGCAGTTTCATGTTGGTCCCATCAGTAGTTGGTCAGAAAACAGCAAAATGTCACCTTTGAGCTTTTCGGCCCGAGAGAAGCATTTTGAGAGCATGTTGTCATTTAGGCTGTTACTTTCCAACAGAAGCACTCAGAAACAAGTTTCCAAGCCAGAAACGTGTGATTTGATGAATTCTACACTGCCAGGTCAGTTTCATGTAAGTCTCATCAGTAGTTGGTCAGAAAACAGCAAAATGTCACTTTTGACCTTTTCGGCCCGAGAGAAGCATTTTGAGAGCATGTTGTCATTTAGGCTGTTGCTTTCCAACAGAAGCACTCAGAAACAAGTTTCCAAGCCAGAAACGTGTGTTTTGATGAATTCTACACTGCCAGGGCAGTTTCATGTTGGTCCCATCAGTAGTTGGTCAGAAAACAGCAAAATGTCACCTTTGAGCTTTTCGGCCCGAGAGAAGCATTTTGAGAGCATGTTGTCATTTAGGCTGTTACTTTCCAACAGAAGCACTCAGAAACAAGTTTCCAAGCCAGAAACGTGTGTTTTGATGAATTCTACACTGCCAGGGCAGTTTCATGTTGGTCCCATCAGTAGTTGGTCAGAAAACAGCAAAATGTCACCTTTGAGCTTTTCGGCCCGAGAGAAGCATTTTGAGAGCATGTTGTCATTTAGGCTGTTACTTTCCAACAGAAGCACTCAGAAACAAGTTTCCAAGCCAGAAACGTGTGATTTGATGAATTCTACACTGCCAGGTCAGTTTCATGTAGGTCTCATCAGTAGTTGGTCAGAAAACAGCAAAATGTCACTTTTGACCATTCGGCCCGAGAGAAGCATTTTGAGAGCATGTTGTCATTTAGGCTGTTGCTTTCCAACAGAAGCACTCAGAAACAAGTTTCCAAGCCAGAAACGTGTGTTTTGATGAATTCTACACTGCCAGGGCAGTTTCATGTTGGTCCCATCAGTAGTTGGTCAGAAAACAGCAAAATGTCACCTTTGAGCTTTTCGGCCCGAGAGAAGCATTTTGAGAGCATGTTGTCATTTAGGCTGTTACTTTCCAACAGAAGCACTCAGAAACAAGTTTCCAAGCCAGAAACGTGTGATTTGATGAATTCTACACTGCCAGGTCAGTTTCATGTAAGTCTCATCAGTAGTTGGTCAGAAAACAGCAAAATGTCACTTTTGACCTTTTCGGCCCGAGAGAAGCATTTTGAGAGCATGTTGTCATTTAGGCTGTTGCTTTCCAACAGAAGCACTCAGAAACAAGTTTCCAAGCCAGAAACGTGTGTTTTGATGAATTCTACACTGCCAGGGCAGTTTCATGTTGGTCCCATCAGTAGTTGGTCAGAAAACAGCAAAATGTCACCTTTGAGCTTTTCGGCCCGAGAGAAGCATTTTGAGAGCATGTTGTCATTTAGGCTGTTACTTTCCAACAGAAGCACTCAGAAACAAGTTTCCAAGCCAGAAACGTGTGTTTTGATGAATTCTACACTGCCAGGGCAGTTTCATGTTGGTCCCATCAGTAGTTGGTCAGAAAACAGCAAAATGTCACCTTTGAGCTTTTCGGCCCGAGAGAAGCATTTTGAGAGCATGTTGTCATTTAGGCTGTTACTTTCCAACAGAAGCACTCAGAAACAAGTTTCCAAGCCAGAAACGTGTGATTTGATGAATTCTACACTGCCAGGGCAGTTTCATGTAGGTCTCATCAGTAGTTGGTCAGAAAACAGCAAAATGTCACTTTTGACCTTTTCGGCCCGAGAGAAGCATTTTGAGAGCATGTTGTCATTTAGGCTGTTACTTTCCAACAGAAGCACTCAGAAACAAGTTTCCAAGCCAGAAACGTGTGTTTTGATGAATTCTACACTGCCAGGGCAGTTTCATGTTGGTCCCATCAGTAGTTGGTCAGAAAACAGCAAAATGTCACTTTTGACCTTTTCGGCCCGAGAGAAGCATTTTGAGAGCATGTTGTCATTTAGGCTGTTACTTTCCAACAGAAGCACTCAGAAACAAGTTTCCAAGCCAGAAACGTGTGATTTGATGAATTCTACACTGCCAGGGCAGTTTCATGTAGGTCCCATCAGTAGTTGGTCAGAAAACAGCAAAATGTCACCTTTGACCTTTTCGGCCCGAGAGAAGCATTTTGAGAGCATGTTGTCATTTAGGCTGTTGCTTTCCAACAGAAGCACTCAGAAACAAGTTTCCAAGCCAGAAACGTGTGATTTGATGAATTCTACACTGCCAGGGCAGTTTCATGTAGGTCCCATCAGTAGTTGGTCAGAAAACAGCAAAATGTCACTTTTGAGCTTTTCGGCCCGAGAGAAGCATTTTGAGAGCATGTTGTCATTTAGGCTGTTGCTTTCCAACAGAAGCACTCAGAAACAAGTTTCCAAGCCAGAAACGTGTGATTTGATGAATTCTACACTGCCAGGGCAGTTTCATGTAGGTCTCATCAGTAGTTGGTCAGAAAACAGCAAAATGTCACGTTTGACCTTTTCGGCCCGAGAGAAGCATTTTGAGAGCATGTTGTCATTTAGGCTGTTACTTTCCAACAGAAGCACTCAGAAACAAGTTTCTAAGCCAGAAACGTGTGTTTTGATGAATTCTACACTGCCAGGGCAGTTTCATGTTGGTCCCATCAGTAGTTGGTCAGAAAACAGCAAAATGTCACCTTTGAGCTTTTCGGCCCGAGAGAAGCATTTTGAGAGCATGTTGTCATTTAGCCTGTTACTTTCCAACAGAAGCACTCAGAAACAAGTTTCCAAGCCAGAAACGTGTGATTTGATGAATTCTACACTGCCAGGTCAGTTTCATGTAGGTCTCATCAGTAGTTGGTCAGAAAACAGCAAAATGTCACTTTTGACCTTTTCGGCCCGAGAGAAGCATTTTGAGAGCATGTTGTCATTTAGGCTGTTACTTTCCAACAGAAGCACTCAGAAACAAGTTTCCAAGCCAGAAACGTGTGATTTGATGAATTCTACACTGCCAGGGCAGTTTCATGTAGGTCCCATCAGTAGTTGGTCAGAAAACAGCAAAATGTCACTTTTGACCTTTTCGGCCCGAGAGAAGCATTTTGAGAGCATGATGTCATTTAGGCTGTTACTTTCCAACAGAAGCACTCAGAAACAAGTTTCCAAGCCAGAAACGTGTGATTTGATGAATTCTACACTGCCAGGGCAGTTTCATGTAGGTCCCATCAGTAGTTGGTCAGAAAACAGCAAAATGTCACTTTTGAGCTTTTCGGCCCGAGAGAAGCATTTTGAGAGCGTGTTGTCATTTAGGCTGTTGCTTTCCAACAGAAGCACTCAGAAACAAGTTTCCAAGCCAGAAACGTGTGATTTGATGAATTCTACACTGCCAGGGCAGTTTCATGTAGGTCTCATCAGTAGTTGGTCAGAAAACAGCAAAATGTCACTTTTGAGCTTTTCGGCCCAAGAGAAGCATTTTGAGAGCATGTTGTCATTTAGGCTGTTGCTTTCCAACAGAAGCACTCAGAAACAAGTTTCCAAGCCAGAAACGTGTGATTTGATGAATTCTACACTGCCAGGGCAGTTTCATGTAGGTCTCATCAGTAGTTGGTCAGAAAACAGCAAAATGTCACTTTTGAGCTTTTCGGCCCGAGAGAAGCATTTTGAGAGCATGTTGTCATTTAGGCTGTTGCTTTCCAACAGAAGCACTCAGAAACAAGTTTCCAAGCCAGAAACGTGTGATTTGATGAATTCTACACTGCCAGGGCAGTTTCATGTAGGTCTCATCAGTAGTTGGTCAGAAAACAGCAAAATGTCACCTTTGACCTTTTCGGCCCGAGAGAAGCATTTTGAGAGCATGTTGTCATTTAGGCTGTTACTTTCCAACAGAAGCACTCAGAAACAAGTTTCCAAGCCAGAAACGTGTGATTTGATGAATTCTACACTGCCAGGGCAGTTTCATGTAGGTCTCATCAGTAGTTGGTCAGAAAACAGCAAAATGTCACTTTTGACCTTTTCGGCCAGAGAGAAGCATTTTGAGAGCATGTTGTCATTTAGGCTGTTGCTTTCCAACAGAAGCACTCAGAAACAAGTTTCCAAGCCAGAAACGTGTGATTTGATAAATTCTACACTGCCAGGTCAGTTTCATGTAGGTCTCATCAGTAGTTGGTCAGAAAACAGCAAAATGTCACTTTTGAGCTTTTCGGCCCAAGAGAAGCATTTTGAGAGCATGTTGTCATTTAGGCTGTTACTTTCCAACAGAAGCACTCAGAAACAAGTTTCCAAGCCAGAAACGTGTGATTTGATGAATTCTACACTGCCAGGGCAGTTTCATGTAGGTCCCATCAGTAGTTGGTCAGAAAACAGCAAAATGTCACTTTTGACCTTTTCGGCCCGAGAGAAGCATTTTGAGAGCATGATGTTATTTAGGCTGTTACTTTCCAACAGAAGCACTCAGAAACAAGTTTCCAAGCCAGAAACGTGTGATTTGATGAATTCTACACTGCCAGGGCAGTTTCATGTAGGTCTCATCAGTAGTTGGTCAGAAAACAGCAAAATGTCACTTTTGAGCTTTTCGGCCCAAGAGAAGCATTTTGAGAGCATGTTGTCATTTAGGCTGTTACTTTCCAACAGAAGCACTCAGAAACAAGTTTCCAAGCCAGAAACGTGTGATTTGATGAATTCTACACTGCCAGGGCAGTTTCATGTAGGTCCCATCAGTAGTTGGTCAGAAAACAGCAAAATGTCACTTTTGACCTTTTCGGCCCGAGAGAAGCATTTTGAGAGCATGTTGTCATTTAGGCTGTTACTTTCCAACAGAAGCACTCAGAAACAAGTTTCCAAGCCAGAAACGTGTGTTTTGATGAATTCTACACTGCCAGGGCAGTTTCATGTTGGTCCCATCAGTAGTTGGTCAGAAAACAGCAAAATGTCACCTTTGAGCTTTTCGGCCCGAGAGAAGCATTTTGAGAGCATGTTGTCATTTAGGCTGTTACTTTCCAACAGAAGCACTCAGAAACAAGTTTCCAAGCCAGAAACGTGTGATTTGATGAATTCTACACTGCCAGGTCAGTTTCATGTAAGTCTCATCAGTAGTTGGTCAGAAAACAGCAAAATGTCACTTTTGACCTTTTCGGCCCGAGAGAAGCATTTTGAGAGCATGTTGTCATTTAGGCTGTTGCTTTCCAACAGAAGCACTCAGAAACAAGTTTCCAAGCCAGAAACGTGTGTTTTGATGAATTCTACACTGCCAGGGCAGTTTCATGTTGGTCCCATCAGTAGTTGGTCAGAAAACAGCAAAATGTCACCTTTGAGCTTTTCGGCCCGAGAGAAGCATTTTGAGAGCATGTTGTCATTTAGGCTGTTACTTTCCAACAGAAGCACTCAGAAACAAGTTTCCAAGCCAGAAACGTGTGTTTTGATGAATTCTACACTGCCAGGGCAGTTTCATGTTGGTCCCATCAGTAGTTGGTCAGAAAACAGCAAAATGTCACCTTTGAGCTTTTCGGCCCGAGAGAAGCATTTTGAGAGCATGTTGTCATTTAGGCTGTTACTTTCCAACAGAAGCACTCAGAAACAAGTTTCCAAGCCAGAAACGTGTGATTTGATGAATTCTACACTGCCAGGGCAGTTTCATGTAGGTCTCATCAGTAGTTGGTCAGAAAACAGCAAAATGTCACTTTTGACCTTTTCGGCCCGAGAGAAGCATTTTGAGAGCATGTTGTCATTTAGGCTGTTACTTTCCAACAGAAGCACTCAGAAACAAGTTTCCAAGCCAGAAACGTGTGATTTGATAAATTCTACACTGCCAGGGCAGTTTCATGTAGGTCTCATCAGTAGTTGGTCAGAAAACAGCAAAATGTCACTTTTGACCTTTTCGGCCCGAGAGAAGCATTTTGAGAGCATGTTGTCATTTAGGCTGTTGCTTTCCAACAGAAGCACTCAGAAACAAGTTTCCAAGCCAGAAACGTGTGATTTGATGAATTCTACACTGCCAGGGCAGTTTCATGTAGGTCTCATCAGTAGTTGGTCAGAAAACAGCAAAATGTCACTTTTGACCTTTTCGGCCCGAGAGAAGCATTTTGAGAGCATGTTGTCATTTAGGCTGTTACTTTCCAACAGAAGCACTCAGAAACAAGTTTCCAAGCCAGAAACGTGTGTTTTGATGAATTCTACACTGCCAGGGCAGTTTCATGTTGGTCCCATCAGTAGTTGGTCAGAAAACAGCAAAATGTCACTTTTGACCTTTTCGGCCCGAGAGAAGCATTTTGAGAGCATGTTGTCATTTAGGCTGTTACTTTCCAACAGAAGCACTCAGAAACAAGTTTCCAAGCCAGAAACGTGTGATTTGATGAATTCTACACTGCCAGGGCAGTTTCATGTAGGTCCCATCAGTAGTTGGTCAGAAAACAGCAAAATGTCACCTTTGACCTTTTCGGCCCGAGAGAAGCATTTTGAGAGCATGTTGTCATTTAGGCTGTTGCTTTCCAACAGAAGCACTCAGAAACAAGTTTCCAAGCCAGAAACGTGTGATTTGATGAATTCTACACTGCCAGGGCAGTTTCATGTAGGTCTCATCAGTAGTTGGTCAGAAAACAGCAAAATGTCACGTTTGACCTTTTCGGCCCGAGAGAAGCATTTTGAGAGCATGTTGTCATTTAGGCTGTTACTTTCCAACAGAAGCACTCAGAAACAAGTTTCTAAGCCAGAAACGTGTGTTTTGATGAATTCTACACTGCCAGGGCAGTTTCATGTTGGTCCCATCAGTAGTTGGTCAGAAAACAGCAAAATGTCACCTTTGAGCTTTTCGGCCCGAGAGAAGCATTTTGAGAGCATGTTGTCATTTAGCCTGTTACTTTCCAACAGAAGCACTCAGAAACAAGTTTCCAAGCCAGAAACGTGTGATTTGATGAATTCTACACTGCCAGGTCAGTTTCATGTAGGTCTCATCAGTAGTTGGTCAGAAAACAGCAAAATGTCACTTTTGACCTTTTCGGCCCGAGAGAAGCATTTTGAGAGCATGTTGTCATTTAGGCTGTTACTTTCCAACAGAAGCACTCAGAAACAAGTTTCCAAGCCAGAAACGTGTGATTTGATGAATTCTACACTGCCAGGGCAGTTTCATGTAGGTCCCATCAGTAGTTGGTCAGAAAACAGCAAAATGTCACTTTTGACCTTTTCGGCCCGAGAGAAGCATTTTGAGAGCATGATGTCATTTAGGCTGTTACTTTCCAACAGAAGCACTCAGAAACAAGTTTCCAAGCCAGAAACGTGTGATTTGATGAATTCTACACTGCCAGGGCAGTTTCATGTAGGTCCCATCAGTAGTTGGTCAGAAAACAGCAAAATGTCACTTTTGAGCTTTTCGGCCCGAGAGAAGCATTTTGAGAGCGTGTTGTCATTTAGGCTGTTGCTTTCCAACAGAAGCACTCAGAAACAAGTTTCCAAGCCAGAAACGTGTGATATGATGGATTCTACACTGCCAGGGCAGTTTCATGTAGGTCTCATCAGTAGTTGGTCAGAAAACAGCAAAATGTCACTTTTGAGCTTTTCGGCCCAAGAGAAGCATTTTGAGAGCATGTTGTCATTTAGGCTGTTGCTTTCCAACAGAAGCACTCAGAAACAAGTTTCCAAGCCAGAAACGTGTGATTTGATGAATTCTACACTGCCAGGGCAGTTTCATGTAGGTCTCATCAGTAGTTGGTCAGAAAACAGCAAAATGTCACTTTTGAGCTTTTCGGCCCGAGAGAAGCATTTTGAGAGCATGTTGTCATTTAGGCTGTTGCTTTCCAACAGAAGCACTCAGAAACAAGTTTCCAAGCCAGAAACGTGTGATTTGATGAATTCTACACTGCCAGGGCAGTTTCATGTAGGTCTCATCAGTAGTTGGTCAGAAAACAGCAAAATGTCACGTTTGACCTTTTCGGCCCGAGAGAAGCATTTTGAGAGCATGTTGTCATTTAGGCTGTTACTTTCCAACAGAAGCACTCAGAAACAAGTTTCTAAGCCAGAAACGTGTGTTTTGATGAATTCTACACTGCCAGGGCAGTTTCATGTTGGTCCCATCAGTAGTTGGTCAGAAAACAGCAAAATGTCACCTTTGAGCTTTTCGGCCCGAGAGAAGCATTTTGAGAGCATGTTGTCATTTAGCCTGTTACTTTCCAACAGAAGCACTCAGAAACAAGTTTCCAAGCCAGAAACGTGTGATTTGATGAATTCTACACTGCCAGGTCAGTTTCATGTAGGTCTCATCAGTAGTTGGTCAGAAAACAGCAAAATGTCACTTTTGACCTTTTCGGCCCGAGAGAAGCATTTTGAGAGCATGTTGTCATTTAGGCTGTTACTTTCCAACAGAAGCACTCAGAAACAAGTTTCCAAGCCAGAAACGTGTGATTTGATGAATTCTACACTGCCAGGGCAGTTTCATGTAGGTCCCATCAGTAGTTGGTCAGAAAACAGCAAAATGTCACTTTTGACCTTTTCGGCCCGAGAGAAGCATTTTGAGAGCATGATGTCATTTAGGCTGTTACTTTCCAACAGAAGCACTCAGAAACAAGTTTCCAAGCCAGAAACGTGTGATTTGATGAATTCTACACTGCCAGGGCAGTTTCATGTAGGTCCCATCAGTAGTTGGTCAGAAAACAGCAAAATGTCACTTTTGAGCTTTTCGGCCCGAGAGAAGCATTTTGAGAGCGTGTTGTCATTTAGGCTGTTGCTTTCCAACAGAAGCACTCAGAAACAAGTTTCCAAGCCAGAAACGTGTGATATGATGGATTCTACACTGCCAGGGCAGTTTCATGTAGGTCTCATCAGTAGTTGGTCAGAAAACAGCAAAATGTCACTTTTGAGCTTTTCGGCCCAAGAGAAGCATTTTGAGAGCATGTTGTCATTTAGGCTGTTGCTTTCCAACAGAAGCACTCAGAAACAAGTTTCCAAGCCAGAAACGTGTGATTTGATGAATTCTACACTGCCAGGGCAGTTTCATGTAGGTCTCATCAGTAGTTGGTCAGAAAACAGCAAAATGTCACTTTTGAGCTTTTCGGCCCGAGAGAAGCATTTTGAGAGCATGTTGTCATTTAGGCTGTTGCTTTCCAACAGAAGCACTCAGAAACAAGTTTCCAAGCCAGAAACGTGTGATTTGATGAATTCTACACTGCCAGGGCAGTTTCATGTAGGTCTCATCAGTAGTTGGTCAGAAAACAGCAAAATGTCACCTTTGACCTTTTCGGCCCGAGAGAAGCATTTTGAGAGCATGTTGTCATTTAGGCTGTTACTTTCCAACAGAAGCACTCAGAAACAAGTTTCTAAGCCAGAAACGTGTGTTTTGATGAATTCTACACTGCCAGGGCAGTTTCATGTTGGTCCCATCAGTAGTTGGTCAGAAAACAGCAAAATGTCACCTTTGAGCTTTTCGGCCCGAGAGAAGCATTTTGAGAGCATGTTGTCATTTAGCCTGTTACTTTCCAACAGAAGCACTCAGAAACAAGTTTCCAAGCCAGAAACGTGTGATTTGATGAATTCTACACTGCCAGGGCAGTTTCATGTAGGTCTCATCAGTAGTTGGTCAGAAAACAGCAAAATGTCACTTTTGACCTTTTCGGCCCGAGAGAAGCATTTTGAGAGCATGTTGTCATTTAGGCTGTTACTTTCCAACAGAAGCACTCAGAAACAAGTTTCCAAGCCAGAAACGTGTGTTTTGATGAATTCTACACTGCCAGGGCAGTTTCATGTTGGTCCCATCAGTAGTTGGTCAGAAAACAGCAAAATGTCACCTTTGACCTTTTCGGCCCGAGAGAAGCATTTTGAGAGCATGTTGTCATTTAGGCTGTTACTTTCCAACAGAAGCACTCAGAAACAAGTTTCCAAGCCAGAAACGTGTGATTTGATGAATTCTACACTGCCAGGTCAGTTTCATGTAGGTATCATCAGTAGTTGGTCAGAAAAGAGCAAAATGTCACTTTTGACCTTTTCGGCCCGAGAGAAGCATTTTGAGAGCATGTTGTCATTTAGGCTGTTGCTTTCCAACAGAAGCACTCAGAAACAAGTTTCCAAGCCAGAAACGTGTGATTTGATGAATTCTACACTGCCAGGTCAGTTTCATGTAGGTCTCATTAGTAGTTGGTCAGAAAACAGCAAAATGTCACTTTTGACCTTTTCGGCCCGAGAGAAGCATTTTGAGAGCATGTTGTCATTTAGGCTGTTGCTTTCCAACAGAAGCACTCAGAAACAAGTTTCCAAGCCAGAAACGTGTGATTTGATGAATTCTACACTGCCAGGGCAGTTTCATGTAGGTCTCATCAGTAGTTGGTCAGAAAACAGCAAAATGTCACTTTTGAGCTTTTCGGCCCAAGAGAAGCATTTTGAGAGCATGTTGTCATTTAGGCTGTTACTTTCCAACAGAAGCACTCAGAAACAAGTTTCCAAGCCAGAAACGTGTGATTTGATGAATTCTACACTGCCAGGGCAGTTTCATGTAGGTCCCATCAGTAGTTGGTCAGAAAACAGCAAAATGTCACTTTTGACCTTTTCGGCCCGAGAGAAGCATTTTGAGAGCATGATGTTATTTAGGCTGTTACTTTCCAACAGAAGCACTCAGAAACAAGTTTCCAAGCCAGAAACGTGTGATTTGATGAATTCTACACTGCCAGGTCAGTTTCATGTAGGTCTCATCAGTAGTTGGTCAGAAAACAGCAAAATGTCACTTTTGAGCTTTTCGGCCCGAGAGAAGCATTTTGAGAGCATGTTGTCATTTAGGCTGTTGCTTTCCAACAGAAGCACTCAGAAACAAGTTTCCAAGCCAGAAACGTGTGATTTGATGAATTCTACACTGCCAGGGCAGTTTCATGTAGGTCTCATCAGTAGTTGGTCAGAAAACAGCAAAATGTCACTTTTGAGCTTTTCGGCCCAAGAGAAGCATTTTGAGAGCATGTTGTCATTTAGGCTGTTACTTTCCAACAGAAGCACTCAGAAACAAGTTTCCAAGCCAGAAACGTGTGATTTGATGAATTCTACACTGCCAGGTCAGTTTCATGTAAGTCTCATCAGTAGTTGGTCAGAAAACAGCAAAATGTCACTTTTGACCTTTTCGGCCCGAGAGAAGCATTTTGAGAGCATGTTGTCATTTAGGCTGTTCTTTTCCAACAGAAGCACTCAGAAACAAGTTTCCAAGCCAGAAACGTGTGATTTGATGAATTCTACACTGCCAGGGCAGTTTCATGTAGGTCTCATCAGTAGTTGGTCAGAAAACAGCAAAATGTCACTTTTGAGCTTTTCGGCCCAAGAGAAGCATTTTGAGAGCATGTTGTCATTTAGGCTGTTACTTTCCAACAGAAGCACTCAGAAACAAGTTTCCAAGCCAGAAACGTGTGATTTGATGAATTCTACACTGCCAGGGCAGTTTCATGTAGGTCCCATCAGTAGTTGGTCAGAAAACAGCAAAATGTCACTTTTGACCTTTTCGGCCCGAGAGAAGCATTTTGAGAGCATGATGTTATTTAGGCTGTTACTTTCCAACAGAAGCACTCAGAAACAAGTTTCCAAGCCAGAAACGTGTGTTTTGATGAATTCTACACTGCCAGGGCAGTTTCATGTAGGTCCCATCAGTAGTTGGTCAGAAAACAGCAAAATGTCACTTTTGACCTTTTCGGCCCGAGAGAAGCATTTTGAGAGCATGTTGTCATTTAGGCTGTTACTTTCCAACAGAAGCACTCAGAAACAAGTTTCCAAGCCATAAACGTGTGATTTGATGAATTCTACACTGCCAGGGCAGTTTCATGTAGGTCCCATCAGTAGTTGGTCAGAAAACAGCAAAATGTCACTTTTGAGCTTTTCGGCCCGAGAGAAGCATTTTGAGAGCATGTTGTCATTTAGGCTGTTACTTTCCAACAGAAGCACTCAGAAACAAGTTTCCAAGCCAGAAACGTGTGATTTGATGAATTCTACACTGCCAGGTCAGTTTCATGTAGGTCTCATCAGTAGTTGGTCAGAAAACAGCAAAATGTCACTTTTGACCTTTTCGGCCCGAGAGAAGCATTTTGAGAGCATGTTGTCATTTAGGCTGTTGCTTTCCAACAGAAGCACTCAGAAACAAGTTTCCAAGCCAGAAACGTGTGTTTTGATGAAGTCTACACTGCCAGGGCAGTTTTATGTTGGTCCCATCAGTAGTTGGTCAGAAAACAGCAAAATGTCACCTTTGAGCTTTTCGGCCCGAGAGAAGCATTTTGAGAGCATGTTGTCATTTAGGCTGTTACTTTCCAACAGAAGCACTCAGAAACAAGTTTCCAAGCCAGAAACGTGTGATTTGATGAATTCTACACTGCCAGGGCAGTTTCATGTTGGTCCCATCAGTAGTTGGTCAGAAAACAGCAAAATGTCACCTTTGACCTTTTCGGCCCGAGAGAAGCATTTTGAGAGCATGTTGTCATTTAGGCTGTTACTTTCCAACAGAAGCACTCAGAAACAAGTTTCCAAGCCAGAAACGTGTGATTTGATGAATTCTACACTGCCAGGTCAGTTTCATGTAGGTCTCATCAGTAGTTGGTCAGAAAACAGCAAAATGTCACTTTTGAGCTTTTCGGCCCGAGAGAAGCATTTTAAGAGCATGTTGTCATTTAGGCTGTTACTTTCCAACAGAAGCACTCAGAAACAAGTTTCCAAGCCAGAAACGTGTGTTTTGATGAATTCTACACTGCCAGGGCAGTTTCATGTTGGTCCCATCAGTAGTTGGTCAGAAAACAGCAAAATGTCACCTTTGAGCTTTTCGGCCCGAGAGAAGCATTTTGAGAGCATGTTGTCATTTAGGCTGTTACTTTCCAACAGAAGCACTCAGAAACAAGTTTCCAAGCCAGAAACGTGTGTTTTGATGAATTCTACACTGCCAGGGCAGTTTCATGTTGGTCCCATCAGTAGTTGGTCAGAAAACAGCAAAATGTCACCTTTGAGCTTTTCGGCCCGAGAGAAGCATTTTGAGAGCATGTTGTCATTTAGGCTGTTACTTTCCAACAGAAGCACTCAGAAACAAGTTTCCAAGCCATAAACGTGTGATTTGATGAATTCTACACTGCCAGGGCAGTTTCATGTAGGTCTCATCAGTAGTTGGTCAGAAAACAGCAAAATGTCACTTTTGACCTTTTCGGCCCGAGAGAAGCATTTTGAGAGCATGTTGTCATTTAGGCTGTTGCTTTCCAACAGAAGCACTCAGAAACAAGTTTCCAAGCCAGAAACGTGTGTTTTGATGAATTCTACACTGCCAGGGCAGTTTTATGTTGGTCCCATCAGTAGTTGGTCAGAAAACAGCAAAATGTCACCTTTGAGCTTTTCGGCCCGAGAGAAGCATTTTGAGAGCATGTTGTCATTTAGGCTGTTACTTTCCAACAGAAGCACTCAGAAACAAGTTTCCAAGCCAGAAACGTGTGATTTGATGAATTCTACACTGCCAGGGCAGTTTCATGTAGGTCTCATCAGTAGTTGGTCAGAAAACAGCAAAATGTCACTTTTGACCTTTTCGGCCCGAGAGAAGCATTTTGAGAGCATGTTGTCATTTAGGCTGTTACTTTCCAACAGAAGCACTCAGAAACAAGTTTCCAAGCCAGAAACGTGTGTTTTGATGAATTCTACACTGCCAGGGCAGTTTCATGTTGGTCCCATCAGTAGTTGGTCAGAAAACAGCAAAATGTCACCTTTGACCTTTTCGGCCCGAGAGAAGCATTTTGAGAGCATGTTGTCATTTAGGCTGTTACTTTCCAACAGAAGCACTCAGAAACAAGTTTCCAAGCCAGAAACGTGTGATTTGATGAATTCTACACTGCCAGGTCAGTTTCATGTAGGTCTCATCAGTAGTTGGTCAGAAAACAGCAAAATGTCACTTTTGAGCTTTTCGGCCCGAGAGAAGCATTTTAAGAGCATGTTGTCATTTAGGCTGTTACTTTCCAACAGAAGCACTCAGAAACAAGTTTCCAAGCCAGAAACGTGTGTTTTGATGAATTCTACACTGCCAGGGCAGTTTCATGTTGGTCCCATCAGTAGTTGGTCAGAAAACAGCAAAATGTCACCTTTGAGCTTTTCGGCCCGAGAGAAGCATTTTGAGAGCATGTTGTCATTTAGGCTGTTACTTTCCAACAGAAGCACTCAGAAACAAGTTTCCAAGCCAGAAACGTGTGATTTGATGAATTCTACACTGCCAGGTCAGTTTCATGTTGGTCCCATCAGTAGTTGGTCAGAAAACAGCAAAATGTCACCTTTGAGCTTTTCGGCCCGAGAGAAGCATTTTGAGAGCATTTTGTCATTTAGGCTGTTACTTTCCAACAGAAGCACTCAGAAACAAGTTTCCAAGCCAGAAACGTGTGTTTTGATGAATTCTACACTGCCAGGGCAGTTTCATGTTGGTCCCATCAGTAGTTGGTCAGAAAACAGCAAAATGTCACCTTTGAGCTTTTCGGCCCGAGAGAAGCATTTTGAGAGCATGTTGTCATTTAGGCTGTTGCTTTCCAACAGAAGCACTCAGAAACAAGTTTCCAAGCCAGAAACGTGTGTTTTGATGAATTCTACACTGCCAGGGCAGTTTCATGTTGGTCCCATCAGTAGTTGGTCAGAAAACAGCAAAATGTCACCTTTGAGCTTTTCGGCCCGAGAGAAGCATTTTGAGAGCATGTTGTCATTTAGGCTGTTACTTTCCAACAGAAGCACTCAGAAACAAGTTTCCAAGCCAGAAACGTGTGATTTGATAAATTCTACACTGCCAGGTCAGTTTCATGTAGGTCTCATCAGTAGTTGGTCAGAAAACAGCAAAATGTCACTTTTGACCTTTTCGGCCCGAGAGAAGCATTTTGAGAGCATGTTGTCATTTAGGCTGTTGCTTTCCAACAGAAGCACTCAGAAACAAGTTTCCAAGCCAGAAACGTGTGATTTGATGAATTCTACACTGCCAGGGCAGTTTCATGTAGGTCTCATCAGTAGTTGGTCAGAAAACAGCAAAATGTCACTTTTGACCTTTTCGGCCCGAGAGAAGCATTTTGAGAGCATGTTGTCATTTAGGCTGTTACTTTCCAACAGAAGCACTCAGAAACAAGTTTCCAAGCCAGAAACGTGTGTTTTGATGAATTCTACACTGCCAGGGCAGTTTCATGTTGGTCCCATCAGTAGTTGGTCAGAAAACAGCAAAATGTCACTTTTGACCTTTTCGGCCCGAGAGAAGCATTTTGAGAGCATGTTGTCATTTAGGCTGTTACTTTCCAACAGAAGCACTCAGAAACAAGTTTCCAAGCCAGAAACGTGTGATTTGATGAATTCTACACTGCCAGGGCAGTTTCATGTAGGTCCCATCAGTAGTTGGTCAGAAAACAGCAAAATGTCACTTTTGAGCTTTTCGGCCCAAGAGAAGCATTTTGAGAGCATGTTGTCATTTAGGCTGTTACTTTCCAACAGAAGCACTCAGAAACAAGTTTCCAAGCCAGAAACGTGTGATTTGATGAATTCTACACTGCCAGGTCAGTTTCATGTAGGTATCATCAGTAGTTGGTCAGAAAACAGCAAAATGTCACTTTTGACCTTTTCGGCCCGAGAGAAGCATTTTGAGAGCATGTTGTCATTTAGGCTGTTGCTTTCCAACAGAAGCACTCAGAAACAAGTTTCCAAGCCAGAAACGTGTGATTTGATGAATTCTACACTGCCAGGGCAGTTTCATGTAGGTCCCATCAGTAGTTGGTCAGAAAACAGCAAAATGTCACTTTTGACCTTTTCGGCCCGAGAGAAGCATTTTGAGAGCATGTTGTCATTTAGGCTGTTACTTTCCAACAGAAGCACTCAGAAACAAGTTTCCAAGCCAGAAACGTGTGTTTTGATGAATTCTACACTGCCAGGGCAGTTTCATGTTGGTCCCATCAGTAGTTGGTCAGAAAACAGCAAAATGTCACCTTTGACCTTTTCGGCCCGAGAGAAGCATTTTGAGAGCATGTTGTCATTTAGGCTGTTACTTTCCAACAGAAGCACTCAGAAACAAGTTTCCAAGCCAGAAACGTGTGATTTGATGAATTCTACACTGCCAGGTCAGTTTCATGTAGGTATCATCAGTAGTTGGTCAGAAAACAGCAAAATGTCACTTTTGACCTTTTCGGCCCGAGAGAAGCATTTTGAGAGCATGTTGTCATTTAGGCTGTTGCTTTCCAACAGAAGCACTCAGAAACAAGTTTCCAAGCCAGAAACGTGTGATTTGATGAATTCTACACTGCCAGGGCAGTTTCATGTAGGTCCCATCAGTAGTTGGTCAGAAAACAGCAAAATGTCACTTTTGACCTTTTCGGCCCGAGAGAAGCATTTTGAGAGCATGATGTTATTTAGGCTGTTACTTTCCAACAGAAGCACTCAGAAACAAGTTTCCAAGCCAGAAACGTGTGTTTTGATGAATTCTACACTGCCAGGGCAGTTTCATGTAGGTCCCATCAGTAGTTGGTCAGAAAACAGCAAAATGTCACTTTTGACCTTTTCGGCCCGAGAGAAGCATTTTGAGAGCATGTTGTCATTTAGGCTGTTACTTTCCAACAGAAGCACTCAGAAACAAGTTTCCAAGCCATAAACGTGTGATTTGATGAATTCTACACTGCCAGGGCAGTTTCATGTAGGTCCCATCAGTAGTTGGTCAGAAAACAGCAAAATGTCACTTTTGAGCTTTTCGGCCCGAGAGAAGCATTTTGAGAGCATGTTGTCATTTAGGCTGTTACTTTCCAACAGAAGCACTCAGAAACAAGTTTCCAAGCCAGAAACGTGTGATTTGATGAATTCTACACTGCCAGGTCAGTTTCATGTAGGTCTCATCAGTAGTTGGTCAGAAAACAGCAAAATGTCACTTTTGACCTTTTCGGCCCGAGAGAAGCATTTTGAGAGCATGTTGTCATTTAGGCTGTTGCTTTCCAACAGAAGCACTCAGAAACAAGTTTCCAAGCCAGAAACGTGTGTTTTGATGAATTCTACACTGCCAGGGCAGTTTTATGTTGGTCCCATCAGTAGTTGGTCAGAAAACAGCAAAATGTCACCTTTGAGCTTTAGGGGGTTAGGGTTAGGGGGGGTTAGGGGTTAGGATTAAGGGGTGAGAAATCCCCTCTCCAGCCGGAGAGAGGATGGTGCACTGTCCATCTTTAACTTCCAAGATTCCCTTCCATGCTGGCCCCCTGTAGGTACCACCACCCTGAGGTGGTGGGTTTTCAAAAAATTAAGGCATATTGCCTTGGTAGAGTCGGCCTTTGCGCAATATTTCGGCCTTTTTTGGCCTTCATCAGGCGAACCGACTTTTTAATAATGTAGAGAGCCTGTTTTGGCTTCTTCTTTCATTCTTCCCTCTGTTTTATTTGTCACTTTGTTTAGTTTTATTTGTACTTTGTTTAGTTTTAATTTGTCACTTTGTTTAGTCTTAATTTGTCACTTTTTTTAGTCTTAGTATTTTTCTCTTTTTTTAGGCTTGATTTTTTATATTTTTCTACTTTCCTCTCCCTACCTTTCTCCTTTCTACCCTGTCCCTGTCTTTCCCTCTCCCCTACTGCCTCCCTGTGTCTACCTACCCTCTATTTATATTCTCTGTGTCTGTCAACTCTGTTTAGTTTCTCTTCTTTCTTACTTGGTCTTATATGTGTCTTCTTTGACTTTCTTTCTTATATATGTCTTCTTTTGACTTTCTTTGTCTTGTATTATTATTTGTAGTCCCCTCTTTCTTGTATTTATTCTTCATTTGACTTATTTGTCCTTTTTAAATGTCTTTCTTGACTTGTCTTGACTTGTTTGTCCTTTTTAAGTGTCCTTTTTTTTAACCTTTCTTTTCTCTTTGGGTTAGGGTTAGACTAGTTTAGGTTTAGGCAAGGGGGTGGATGGTTAGGTTAAGGGTTAGGATATTGGGTGGGGGGTATACAGCTTGGGATAATATTGAGGGGGGCCAGCATGGACGGGAATCCCGGAAGGAGGCACTGGCAGGTTAGGATTAAGGGGTGAGAAATCCCCTCTCCAGCCGGAGAGAGGATGGTGCACTGTCCATCTTTAACTTCCAAGATTCCCTTCCATGCTGGCCCCCTGTAGGTACCACCACCCTGAGGTGGTGGGTTTTCAAAAAATTAAGGCATATTGCCTTGGTAGAGTCGGCCTTTGCGCAATATTTCGGCCTTTTTTGGCCTTCATCAGGCGAACCGACTTTTTAATAATGTAGAGAGCCTGTTTTGGCTTCTTCTTTCATTCTTCCCTCTGTTTTATTTGTCACTTTGTTTAGTTTTATTTGTACTTTGTTTAGTTTTAATTTGTCACTTTGTTTAGTCTTAATTTGTCACTTTGTTTAGTCTTAATTTGTCACTTTTTTTAGTCTTAGTATTTTTCTCTTTTTTTAGGCTTGATTTTTTATATTTTTCTACTTTCCTCTCCCTACCTTTCTCCTTTCTACCCTGTCCCTGTCTTTCCCTCTCCCCTACTGCCTCCCTGTGTCTACCTACCCTCTATTTATATTCTCTGTGTCTGTCAACTCTGTTTAGTTTCTCTTCTTTCTTACTTGGTCTTATATGTGTCTTCTTTGACTTTCTTTCTTATATATGTCTTCTTTTGACTTTCTTTGTCTTGTATTATTATTTGTAGTCCCCTCTTTCTTGTATTTATTCTTCATTTGACTTATTTGTCCTTTTTAAATGTCTTTCTTGACTTGTCTTGACTTGTTTGTCCTTTTTAAGTGTCCTTTTTTTTAACCTTTCTTTTCTCTTTGGGTTAGGGTTAGACTAGTTTAGGTTTAGGCAAGGGGGTGGATGGTTAGGTTAAGGGTTAGGATATTGGGTGGGGGGTATACAGCTTGGGATAATATTGAGGGGGGCCAGCATGGACGGGAATCCCGGAAGGAGGCACTGGCAGGTTAGGATTAAGGGGTGAGAAATCCCCTCTCCAGCCGGAGAGAGGATGGTGCACTGTCCATCTTTAACTTCCAAGATTCCCTTCCATGCTGGCCCCCTGTAGGTACCACCACCCTGAGGTGGTGGGTTTTCAAAAAATTAAGGCATATTGCCTTGGTAGAGTCGGCCTTTGCGCAATATTTCGGCCTTTTTTGGCCTTCATCAGGCGAACCGACTTTTTAATAATGTAGAGAGCCTGTTTTGGCTTCTTCTTTCATTCTTCCCTCTGTTTTATTTGTCACTTTGTTTAGTTTTATTTGTACTTTGTTTAGTTTTAATTTGTCACTTTGTTTAGTCTTAATTTGTCACTTTGTTTAGTCTTAATTTGTCACTTTTTTTAGTCTTAGTATTTTTCTCTTTTTTTAGGCTTGATTTTTTATATTTTTCTACTTTCCTCTCCCTACCTTTCTCCTTTCTACCCTGTCCCTGTCTTTCCCTCTCCCCTACTGCCTCCCTGTGTCTACCTACCCTCTATTTATATTCTCTGTGTCTGTCAACTCTGTTTAGTTTCTCTTCTTTCTTACTTGGTCTTATATGTGTCTTCTTTGACTTTCTTTCTTATATATGTCTTCTTTTGACTTTCTTTGTCTTGTATTATTATTTGTAGTCCCCTCTTTCTTGTATTTATTCTTCATTTGACTTATTTGTCCTTTTTAAATGTCTTTCTTGACTTGTCTTGACTTGTTTGTCCTTTTTAAGTGTCCTTTTTTTTAACCTTTCTTTTCTCTTTGGGTTAGGGTTAGACTAGTTTAGGTTTAGGCAAGGGGGTGGATGGTTAGGTTAAGGGTTAGGATATTGGGTGGGGGGTATACAGCTTGGGATAATATTGAGGGGGGCCAGCATGGACGGGAATCCCGGAAGGAGGCACTGGCAGGTTAGGATTAAGGGGTGAGAAATCCCCTCTCCAGCCGGAGAGAGGATGGTGCACTGTCCATCTTTAACTTCCAAGATTCCCTTCCATGCTGGCCCCCTGTAGGTACCACCACCCTGAGGTGGTGGGTTTTCAAAAAATTAAGGCATATTGCCTTGGTAGAGTCGGCCTTTGCGCAATATTTCGGCCTTTTTTGGCCTTCATCAGGCGAACCGACTTTTTAATAATGTAGAGAGCCTGTTTTGGCTTCTTCTTTCATTCTTCCCTCTGTTTTATTTGTCACTTTGTTTAGTTTTATTTGTACTTTGTTTAGTTTTAATTTGTCACTTTGTTTAGTCTTAATTTGTCACTTTGTTTAGTCTTAATTTGTCACTTTTTTTAGTCTTAGTATTTTTCTCTTTTTTTAGGCTTGATTTTTTATATTTTTCTACTTTCCTCTCCCTACCTTTCTCCTTTCTACCCTGTCCCTGTCTTTCCCTCTCCCCTACTGCCTCCCTGTGTCTACCTACCCTCTATTTATATTCTCTGTGTCTGTCAACTCTGTTTAGTTTCTCTTCTTTCTTACTTGGTCTTATATGTGTCTTCTTTGACTTTCTTTCTTATATATGTCTTCTTTTGACTTTCTTTGTCTTGTATTATTATTTGTAGTCCCCTCTTTCTTGTATTTATTCTTCATTTGACTTATTTGTCCTTTTTAAATGTCTTTCTTGACTTGTCTTGACTTGTTTGTCCTTTTTAAGTGTCCTTTTTTTTAACCTTTCTTTTCTCTTTGGGTTAGGGTTAGACTAGTTTAGGTTTAGGCAAGGGGGTGGATGGTTAGGTTAAGGGTTAGGATATTGGGTGGGGGGTATACAGCTTGGGATAATATTGGGGTTAGGGATTGGGGACAGAAATCCCCTCTCCAGTTATGGAGAGAGGATGGTGCACTGTCCATCACTCCCAGGACATTCTGACCATGCTGACCCCCTCAAATGTCCACCACCCTAAGGTGGTGGGTGTTCAAAAAATTACAGGGTTAGGGGGTTAGGGTTAGGAGTTAGGGGACTGAACAGGAACCACGGCCGTGGTTCCCGAAGTGCACGGTCCATCACTATGGATGGCCCCTCGCCCATCCCCATCTTCTATCTTTAGGTTTATGTTAGAGCGGTGTATTTATTTAATAACGTATTTGTTTTATATTTAGAAACTATTTATCTTAAAATTAAAATTTATATCAAGTATTATTTTGCTTCTTTTTCTATTTTTGTTGTTTTTTATTTTTCCATTTTTTTAGGTTGTTTTTGTGTTTTGTTGTTTGGCTTCTGTGTATTGTTGTTTATATATGTGTTGTATTTAACCTTTATATTGTTGTTTGTATATGTGTTGTATTTAACCTTTTTGTTTTGTTTTTCAGGTGGCTGTCGCGACGTTTCGTCTGGATTGGGACTTCTTCAGGCTTAGCCGACCTTCAGGTAAGTATATGGGTAAGTATGGTAGGGAGATGTTGCTCCCTCCAAGGTTTGTGCCAAACTGAATGTGTCTTGTGCTTGTCTCCCTTTTATACTCTCCCCTGTGTGTCAACTATGTCATATATGAATTAACTTGTTTTTAGCTTGTGTTTTTAACTAATTGTGTTTTTTAGCTTATATTTCTTATGACTTTAGTGTCTTTTAATTATTTGTGTTACTTTTATGAACTTATTTGTCTTAAATGTACTTTTTTAGCATAATTTATGAACTTGTTTGTCTTTTAAATGTACTTTTTAACCCTGTAAATAAACTATTTTCCCTATGAATTGTCTTTGTGTTTTTACTAATTAATGAATTTATTTAACCTTACTATCCTTCTTCCCTTTCCTTCTTCCTTTCCTTCCCTATGCTCATCCTCCATCCTTTACCTCTAACCGGTGACTGTTATTTTTAACCTTGCGTACCTCGTATATACTTTGGCCTATACTGGGGGGGATCACTGCCAGCGGCACTATACGGAAATATATATTTTTGATGACCTACTTGGCTCATCATGGGGACCTCTAGGGTCAATTTACGGGTCAGGGCTAGGGTTTGGGGACAAGTAGAGGGTTGGGATTAAATTAGGAATAGAATTCAGGGGTTAGGGTTTTGCCACAAGGGGGCTAGATACGTCAATTAAGGGAATGGTTAGGGTTAGGATATCCAATATGGGGTAGGGGGGTAGAGTAAAAAATAAGGGGGCTGTAGCTTAACTTAGCTTAGTATGGGGGGAGGGAAAGTGACCACACCACAGGAGGCACTGGCTGGTTAGGAGTTAGGGGACTGAACAGGAACCACGGCTGTGGTTCCCGAAGTGCACGGTCCATCACTATGGATGGCCCCTCGCCCATCCCCATCTTCTGTGTTTAGGTTTTATTGAGCGGTGTATTTATTTAATAACGTAGTTGTTTTTATAGTTTAAAATTATTTATTTTTAAATTAAAGTTTATATCAAGTATAATTTTGCTTCTTTTCTGTTTTTGCTGTTTTTTATTTTTCCATTTTTTTAGGTTGTTTTTGTGTTTTGTTGTTTGGCTTCTGTGTATTGTTGTTTATATATGTGTTGTATTTAACCTTTATATTGTTGTTTGTATATGTGTTGTATTTAACCTTTTTGTTTTGTTTTTCAGGTGGCTGTCGCGACGTTTCGTCTGGATTGGGACTTCTTCAGGCTTAGCCGACCTTCAGGTAAGTATATGGGTAAGTATGGTAGGGAGATGTTGCTCCCTCCAAGGTTTGTGCCAAACTGAATGTGTCTTGTGCTTGTCTCCCTTTTATACTCTCCCCTGTGTGTCAACTATGTCATATATGAATTAACTTGTTTTTAGCTTGTGTTTTTAACTAATTGTGTTTTTTAGCTTATATTTCTTATGACTTTAGTGTCTTTTAATTATTTGTGTTACTTTTATGAACTTATTTGTCTTAAATGTACTTTTTTAGCATAATTTATGAACTTGTTTGTCTTTTAAATGTACTTTTTAACCCTGTAAATAAACTATTTTCCCTATGAATTGTCTTTGTGTTTTTACTAATTAATGAATTTATTTAACCTTACTATCCTTCTTCCCTTTCCTTCTTCCTTTCCTTCCCTATGCTCATCCTCCATCCTTTACCTCTAACCGGTGACTGTTATTTTTAACCTTGCGTACCTCGTATATACTTTGGCCTATACTGGGGGGGATCACTGCCAGCGGCACTATACGGAAATATATATTTTTGATGACCTACTTGGCTCATCATGGGGACCTCTAGGGTCAATTTACGGGTCAGGGCTAGGGTTTGGGGACAAGTAGAGGGTTGGGATTAAATTAGGAATAGAATTCAGGGGTTAGGGTTTTGCCACAAGGGGGCTAGATACGTCAATTAAGGGAATGGTTAGGGTTAGGATATCCAATATGGGGTAGGGGGGTAGAGTAAAAAATAAGGGGGCTGTAGCTTAACTTAGCTTAGTATGGGGGGAGGGAAAGTGACCACACCACAGGAGGCACTGGCTGGTTAGGAGTTAGGGGACTGAACAGGAACCACGGCTGTGGTTCCCGAAGTGCACGGTCCATCACTATGGATGGCCCCTCGCCCATCCCCATCTTCTGTGTTTAGGTTTTATTGAGCGGTGTATTTATTTAATAACGTAGTTGTTTTTATAGTTTAAAATTATTTATTTTTAAATTAAAGTTTATATCAAGTATAATTTTGCTTCTTTTCTGTTTTTGCTGTTTTTTATTTTTCCATTTTTTTAGGTTGTTTTTGTGTTTTGTTGTTTGGCTTCTGTGTATTGTTGTTTATATATGTGTTGTATTTAACCTTTATATTGTTGTTTGTATATGTGTTGTATTTAACCTTTTTGTTTTGTTTTTCAGGTGGCTGTCGCGACGTTTCGTCTGGATTGGGACTTCTTCAGGCTTAGCCGACCTTCAGGTAAGTATATGGGTAAGTATGGTAGGGAGATGTTGCTCCCTCCAAGGTTTGTGCCAAACTGAATGTGTCTTGTGCTTGTCTCCCTTTTATACTCTCCCCTGTGTGTCAACTATGTCATATATGAATTAACTTGTTTTTAGCTTGTGTTTTTAACTAATTGTGTTTTTTAGCTTATATTTCTTATGACTTTAGTGTCTTTTAATTATTTGTGTTACTTTTATGAACTTATTTGTCTTAAATGTACTTTTTTAGCATAATTTATGAACTTGTTTGTCTTTTAAATGTACTTTTTAACCCTGTAAATAAACTATTTTCCCTATGAATTGTCTTTGTGTTTTTACTAATTAATGAATTTATTTAACCTTACTATCCTTCTTCCCTTTCCTTCTTCCTTTCCTTCCCTATGCTCATCCTCCATCCTTTACCTCTAACCGGTGACTGTTATTTTTAACCTTGCGTACCTCGTATATACTTTGGCCTATACTGGGGGGGATCACTGCCAGCGGCACTATACGGAAATATATATTTTTGATGACCTACTTGGCTCATCATGGGGACCTCTAGGGTCAATTTACGGGTCAGGGCTAGGGTTTGGGGACAAGTAGAGGGTTGGGATTAAATTAGGAATAGAATTCAGGGGTTAGGGTTTTGCCACAAGGGGGCTAGATACGTCAATTAAGGGAATGGTTAGGGTTAGGATATCCAATATGGGGTAGGGGGGTAGAGTAAAAAATAAGGGGGCTGTAGCTTAACTTAGCTTAGTATGGGGGGAGGGAAAGTGACCACACCACAGGAGGCACTGGCTGGTTAGGAGTTAGGGGACTGAACAGGAACCACGGCTGTGGTTCCCGAAGTGCACGGTCCATCACTATGGATGGCCCCTCGCCCATCCCCATCTTCTGTGTTTAGGTTTTATTGAGCGGTGTATTTATTTAATAACGTAGTTGTTTTTATAGTTTAAAATTATTTATTTTTAAATTAAAGTTTATATCAAGTATAATTTTGCTTCTTTTCTGTTTTTGCTGTTTTTTATTTTTCCATTTTTTTAGGTTGTTTTTGTGTTTTGTTGTTTGGCTTCTGTGTATTGTTGTTTATATATGTGTTGTATTTAACCTTTATATTGTTGTTTGTATATGTGTTGTATTTAACCTTTTTGTTTTGTTTTTCAGGTGGCTGTCGCGACGTTTCGTCTGGATTGGGACTTCTTCAGGCTTAGCCGACCTTCAGGTAAGTATATGGGTAAGTATGGTAGGGAGATGTTGCTCCCTCCAAGGTTTGTGCCAAACTGAATGTGTCTTGTGCTTGTCTCCCTTTTATACTCTCCCCTGTGTGTCAACTATGTCATATATGAATTAACTTGTTTTTAGCTTGTGTTTTTAACTAATTGTGTTTTTTAGCTTATATTTCTTATGACTTTAGTGTCTTTTAATTATTTGTGTTACTTTTATGAACTTATTTGTCTTAAATGTACTTTTTTAGCATAATTTATGAACTTGTTTGTCTTTTAAATGTACTTTTTAACCCTGTAAATAAACTATTTTCCCTATGAATTGTCTTTGTGTTTTTACTAATTAATGAATTTATTTAACCTTACTATCCTTCTTCCCTTTCCTTCTTCCTTTCCTTCCCTATGCTCATCCTCCATCCTTTACCTCTAACCGGTGACTGTTATTTTTAACCTTGCGTACCTCGTATATACTTTGGCCTATACTGGGGGGGATCACTGCCAGCGGCACTATACGGAAATATATATTTTTGATGACCTACTTGGCTCATCATGGGGA
The DNA here is from genome assembly GCA_035609425.1 of Epinephelus awoara. Lineage (NCBI taxonomy): Eukaryota > Metazoa > Chordata > Actinopteri > Perciformes > Serranidae > Epinephelus > Epinephelus awoara. The sequence continues at coordinate 62,677 of CM069299.1, read as the reverse complement.
CCTCTAGGGTCAATTTACGGGTCAGGGCTAGGGTTTGGGGACAAGTAGAGGGTTGGGATTAAATTAGGAATAGAATTCAGGGGTTAGGGTTTTGCCACAAGGGGGCTAGATACGTCAATTAAGGGAATGGTTAGGGTTAGGATATCCAATATGGGGTAGGGGGGTAGAGTAAAAAATAAGGGGGCTGTAGCTTAACTTAGCTTAGTATGGGGGGAGGGAAAGTGACCACACCACAGGAGGCACTGGCTGGTTAGGAGTTAGGGGACTGAACAGGAACCACGGCTGTGGTTCCCGAAGTGCACGGTCCATCACTATGGATGGCCCCTCGCCCATCCCCATCTTCTGTGTTTAGGTTTTATTGAGCGGTGTATTTATTTAATAACGTAGTTGTTTTTATAGTTTAAAATTATTTATTTTTAAATTAAAGTTTATATCAAGTATAATTTTGCTTCTTTTCTGTTTTTGCTGTTTTTTATTTTTCCATTTTTTTAGGTTGTTTTTGTGTTTTGTTGTTTGGCTTCTGTGTATTGTTGTTTATATATGTGTTGTATTTAACCTTTATATTGTTGTTTGTATATGTGTTGTATTTAACCTTTTTGTTTTGTTTTTCAGGTGGCTGTCGCGACGTTTCGTCTGGATTGGGACTTCTTCAGGCTTAGCCGACCTTCAGGTAAGTATATGGGTAAGTATGGTAGGGAGATGTTGCTCCCTCCAAGGTTTGTGCCAAACTGAATGTGTCTTGTGCTTGTCTCCCTTTTATACTCTCCCCTGTGTGTCAACTATGTCATATATGAATTAACTTGTTTTTAGCTTGTGTTTTTAACTAATTGTGTTTTTTAGCTTATATTTCTTATGACTTTAGTGTCTTTTAATTATTTGTGTTACTTTTATGAACTTATTTGTCTTAAATGTACTTTTTTAGCATAATTTATGAACTTGTTTGTCTTTTAAATGTACTTTTTAACCCTGTAAATAAACTATTTTCCCTATGAATTGTCTTTGTGTTTTTACTAATTAATGAATTTATTTAACCTTACTATCCTTCTTCCCTTTCCTTCTTCCTTTCCTTCCCTATGCTCATCCTCCATCCTTTACCTCTAACCGGTGACTGTTATTTTTAACCTTGCGTACCTCGTATATACTTTGGCCTATACTGGGGGGGATCACTGCCAGCGGCACTATACGGAAATATATATTTTTGATGACCTACTTGGCTCATCATGGGGACCTCTAGGGTCAATTTACGGGTCAGGGCTAGGGTTTGGGGACAAGTAGAGGGTTGGGATTAAATTAGGAATAGAATTCAGGGGTTAGGGTTTTGCCACAAGGGGGCTAGATACGTCAATTAAGGGAATGGTTAGGGTTAGGATATCCAATATGGGGTAGGGGGGTAGAGTAAAAAATAAGGGGGCTGTAGCTTAACTTAGCTTAGTATGGGGGGAGGGAAAGTGACCACACCACAGGAGGCACTGGCTGGTTAGGAGTTAGGGGACTGAACAGGAACCACGGCTGTGGTTCCCGAAGTGCACGGTCCATCACTATGGATGGCCCCTCGCCCATCCCCATCTTCTGTGTTTAGGTTTTATTGAGCGGTGTATTTATTTAATAACGTAGTTGTTTTTATAGTTTAAAATTATTTATTTTTAAATTAAAGTTTATATCAAGTATAATTTTGCTTCTTTTCTGTTTTTGCTGTTTTTTATTTTTCCATTTTTTTAGGTTGTTTTTGTGTTTTGTTGTTTGGCTTCTGTGTATTGTTGTTTATATATGTGTTGTATTTAACCTTTATATTGTTGTTTGTATATGTGTTGTATTTAACCTTTTTGTTTTGTTTTTCAGGTGGCTGTCGCGACGTTTCGTCTGGATTGGGACTTCTTCAGGCTTAGCCGACCTTCAGGTAAGTATATGGGTAAGTATGGTAGGGAGATGTTGCTCCCTCCAAGGTTTGTGCCAAACTGAATGTGTCTTGTGCTTGTCTCCCTTTTATACTCTCCCCTGTGTGTCAACTATGTCATATATGAATTAACTTGTTTTTAGCTTGTGTTTTTAACTAATTGTGTTTTTTAGCTTATATTTCTTATGACTTTAGTGTCTTTTAATTATTTGTGTTACTTTTATGAACTTATTTGTCTTAAATGTACTTTTTTAGCATAATTTATGAACTTGTTTGTCTTTTAAATGTACTTTTTAACCCTGTAAATAAACTATTTTCCCTATGAATTGTCTTTGTGTTTTTACTAATTAATGAATTTATTTAACCTTACTATCCTTCTTCCCTTTCCTTCTTCCTTTCCTTCCCTATGCTCATCCTCCATCCTTTACCTCTAACCGGTGACTGTTATTTTTAACCTTGCGTACCTCGTATATACTTTGGCCTATACTGGGGGGGATCACTGCCAGCGGCACTATACGGAAATATATATTTTTGATGACCTACTTGGCTCATCATGGGGACCTCTAGGGTCAATTTACGGGTCAGGGCTAGGGTTTGGGGACAAGTAGAGGGTTGGGATTAAATTAGGAATAGAATTCAGGGGTTAGGGTTTTGCCACAAGGGGGCTAGATACGTCAATTAAGGGAATGGTTAGGGTTAGGATATCCAATATGGGGTAGGGGGGTAGAGTAAAAAATAAGGGGGCTGTAGCTTAACTTAGCTTAGTATGGGGGGAGGGAAAGTGACCACACCACAGGAGGCACTGGCTGGTTAGGAGTTAGGGGACTGAACAGGAACCACGGCTGTGGTTCCCGAAGTGCACGGTCCATCACTATGGATGGCCCCTCGCCCATCCCCATCTTCTGTGTTTAGGTTTTATTGAGCGGTGTATTTATTTAATAACGTAGTTGTTTTTATAGTTTAAAATTATTTATTTTTAAATTAAAGTTTATATCAAGTATAATTTTGCTTCTTTTCTGTTTTTGCTGTTTTTTATTTTTCCATTTTTTTAGGTTGTTTTTGTGTTTTGTTGTTTGGCTTCTGTGTATTGTTGTTTATATATGTGTTGTATTTAACCTTTATATTGTTGTTTGTATATGTGTTGTATTTAACCTTTTTGTTTTGTTTTTCAGGTGGCTGTCGCGACGTTTCGTCTGGATTGGGACTTCTTCAGGCTTAGCCGACCTTCAGGTAAGTATATGGGTAAGTATGGTAGGGAGATGTTGCTCCCTCCAAGGTTTGTGCCAAACTGAATGTGTCTTGTGCTTGTCTCCCTTTTATACTCTCCCCTGTGTGTCAACTATGTCATATATGAATTAACTTGTTTTTAGCTTGTGTTTTTAACTAATTGTGTTTTTTAGCTTATATTTCTTATGACTTTAGTGTCTTTTAATTATTTGTGTTACTTTTATGAACTTATTTGTCTTAAATGTACTTTTTTAGCATAATTTATGAACTTGTTTGTCTTTTAAATGTACTTTTTAACCCTGTAAATAAACTATTTTCCCTATGAATTGTCTTTGTGTTTTTACTAATTAATGAATTTATTTAACCTTACTATCCTTCTTCCCTTTCCTTCTTCCTTTCCTTCCCTATGCTCATCCTCCATCCTTTACCTCTAACCGGTGACTGTTATTTTTAACCTTGCGTACCTCGTATATACTTTGGCCTATACTGGGGGGGATCACTGCCAGCGGCACTATACGGAAATATATATTTTTGATGACCTACTTGGCTCATCATGGGGACCTCTAGGGTCAATTTACGGGTCAGGGCTAGGGTTTGGGGACAAGTAGAGGGTTGGGATTAAATTAGGAATAGAATTCAGGGGTTAGGGTTTTGCCACAAGGGGGCTAGATACGTCAATTAAGGGAATGGTTAGGGTTAGGATATCCAATATGGGGTAGGGGGGTAGAGTAAAAAATAAGGGGGCTGTAGCTTAACTTAGCTTAGTATGGGGGGAGGGAAAGTGACCACACCACAGGAGGCACTGGCTGGTTAGGAGTTAGGGGACTGAACAGGAACCACGGCTGTGGTTCCCGAAGTGCACGGTCCATCACTATGGATGGCCCCTCGCCCATCCCCATCTTCTGTGTTTAGGTTTTATTGAGCGGTGTATTTATTTAATAACGTAGTTGTTTTTATAGTTTAAAATTATTTATTTTTAAATTAAAGTTTATATCAAGTATAATTTTGCTTCTTTTCTGTTTTTGCTGTTTTTTATTTTTCCATTTTTTTAGGTTGTTTTTGTGTTTTGTTGTTTGGCTTCTGTGTATTGTTGTTTATATATGTGTTGTATTTAACCTTTATATTGTTGTTTGTATATGTGTTGTATTTAACCTTTTTGTTTTGTTTTTCAGGTGGCTGTCGCGACGTTTCGTCTGGATTGGGACTTCTTCAGGCTTAGCCGACCTTCAGGTAAGTATATGGGTAAGTATGGTAGGGAGATGTTGCTCCCTCCAAGGTTTGTGCCAAACTGAATGTGTCTTGTGCTTGTCTCCCTTTTATACTCTCCCCTGTGTGTCAACTATGTCATATATGAATTAACTTGTTTTTAGCTTGTGTTTTTAACTAATTGTGTTTTTTAGCTTATATTTCTTATGACTTTAGTGTCTTTTAATTATTTGTGTTACTTTTATGAACTTATTTGTCTTAAATGTACTTTTTTAGCATAATTTATGAACTTGTTTGTCTTTTAAATGTACTTTTTAACCCTGTAAATAAACTATTTTCCCTATGAATTGTCTTTGTGTTTTTACTAATTAATGAATTTATTTAACCTTACTATCCTTCTTCCCTTTCCTTCTTCCTTTCCTTCCCTATGCTCATCCTCCATCCTTTACCTCTAACCGGTGACTGTTATTTTTAACCTTGCGTACCTCGTATATACTTTGGCCTATACTGGGGGGGATCACTGCCAGCGGCACTATACGGAAATATATATTTTTGATGACCTACTTGGCTCATCATGGGGACCTCTAGGGTCAATTTACGGGTCAGGGCTAGGGTTTGGGGACAAGTAGAGGGTTGGGATTAAATTAGGAATAGAATTCAGGGGTTAGGGTTTTGCCACAAGGGGGCTAGATACGTCAATTAAGGGAATGGTTAGGGTTAGGATATCCAATATGGGGTAGGGGGGTAGAGTAAAAAATAAGGGGGCTGTAGCTTAACTTAGCTTAGTATGGGGGGAGGGAAAGTGACCACACCACAGGAGGCACTGGCTGGTTAGGAGTTAGGGGACTGAACAGGAACCACGGCTGTGGTTCCCGAAGTGCACGGTCCATCACTATGGATGGCCCCTCGCCCATCCCCATCTTCTGTGTTTAGGTTTTATTGAGCGGTGTATTTATTTAATAACGTAGTTGTTTTTATAGTTTAAAATTATTTATTTTTAAATTAAAGTTTATATCAAGTATAATTTTGCTTCTTTTCTGTTTTTGCTGTTTTTTATTTTTCCATTTTTTTAGGTTGTTTTTGTGTTTTGTTGTTTGGCTTCTGTGTATTGTTGTTTATATATGTGTTGTATTTAACCTTTATATTGTTGTTTGTATATGTGTTGTATTTAACCTTTTTGTTTTGTTTTTCAGGTGGCTGTCGCGACGTTTCGTCTGGATTGGGACTTCTTCAGGCTTAGCCGACCTTCAGGTAAGTATATGGGTAAGTATGGTAGGGAGATGTTGCTCCCTCCAAGGTTTGTGCCAAACTGAATGTGTCTTGTGCTTGTCTCCCTTTTATACTCTCCCCTGTGTGTCAACTATGTCATATATGAATTAACTTGTTTTTAGCTTGTGTTTTTAACTAATTGTGTTTTTTAGCTTATATTTCTTATGACTTTAGTGTCTTTTAATTATTTGTGTTACTTTTATGAACTTATTTGTCTTAAATGTACTTTTTTAGCATAATTTATGAACTTGTTTGTCTTTTAAATGTACTTTTTAACCCTGTAAATAAACTATTTTCCCTATGAATTGTCTTTGTGTTTTTACTAATTAATGAATTTATTTAACCTTACTATCCTTCTTCCCTTTCCTTCTTCCTTTCCTTCCCTATGCTCATCCTCCATCCTTTACCTCTAACCGGTGACTGTTATTTTTAACCTTGCGTACCTCGTATATACTTTGGCCTATACTGGGGGGGATCACTGCCAGCGGCACTATACGGAAATATATATTTTTGATGACCTACTTGGCTCATCATGGGGACCTCTAGGGTCAATTTACGGGTCAGGGCTAGGGTTTGGGGACAAGTAGAGGGTTGGGATTAAATTAGGAATAGAATTCAGGGGTTAGGGTTTTGCCACAAGGGGGCTAGATACGTCAATTAAGGGAATGGTTAGGGTTAGGATATCCAATATGGGGTAGGGGGGTAGAGTAAAAAATAAGGGGGCTGTAGCTTAACTTAGCTTAGTATGGGGGGAGGGAAAGTGACCACACCACAGGAGGCACTGGCTGGTTAGGAGTTAGGGGACTGAACAGGAACCACGGCTGTGGTTCCCGAAGTGCACGGTCCATCACTATGGATGGCCCCTCGCCCATCCCCATCTTCTGTGTTTAGGTTTTATTGAGCGGTGTATTTATTTAATAACGTAGTTGTTTTTATAGTTTAAAATTATTTATTTTTAAATTAAAGTTTATATCAAGTATAATTTTGCTTCTTTTCTGTTTTTGCTGTTTTTTATTTTTCCATTTTTTTAGGTTGTTTTTGTGTTTTGTTGTTTGGCTTCTGTGTATTGTTGTTTATATATGTGTTGTATTTAACCTTTATATTGTTGTTTGTATATGTGTTGTATTTAACCTTTTTGTTTTGTTTTTCAGGTGGCTGTCGCGACGTTTCGTCTGGATTGGGACTTCTTCAGGCTTAGCCGACCTTCAGGTAAGTATATGGGTAAGTATGGTAGGGAGATGTTGCTCCCTCCAAGGTTTGTGCCAAACTGAATGTGTCTTGTGCTTGTCTCCCTTTTATACTCTCCCCTGTGTGTCAACTATGTCATATATGAATTAACTTGTTTTTAGCTTGTGTTTTTAACTAATTGTGTTTTTTAGCTTATATTTCTTATGACTTTAGTGTCTTTTAATTATTTGTGTTACTTTTATGAACTTATTTGTCTTAAATGTACTTTTTTAGCATAATTTATGAACTTGTTTGTCTTTTAAATGTACTTTTTAACCCTGTAAATAAACTATTTTCCCTATGAATTGTCTTTGTGTTTTTACTAATTAATGAATTTATTTAACCTTACTATCCTTCTTCCCTTTCCTTCTTCCTTTCCTTCCCTATGCTCATCCTCCATCCTTTACCTCTAACCGGTGACTGTTATTTTTAACCTTGCGTACCTCGTATATACTTTGGCCTATACTGGGGGGGATCACTGCCAGCGGCACTATACGGAAATATATATTTTTGATGACCTACTTGGCTCATCATGGGGACCTCTAGGGTCAATTTACGGGTCAGGGCTAGGGTTTGGGGACAAGTAGAGGGTTGGGATTAAATTAGGAATAGAATTCAGGGGTTAGGGTTTTGCCACAAGGGGGCTAGATACGTCAATTAAGGGAATGGTTAGGGTTAGGATATCCAATATGGGGTAGGGGGGTAGAGTAAAAAATAAGGGGGCTGTAGCTTAACTTAGCTTAGTATGGGGGGAGGGAAAGTGACCACACCACAGGAGGCACTGGCTGGTTAGGAGTTAGGGGACTGAACAGGAACCACGGCTGTGGTTCCCGAAGTGCACGGTCCATCACTATGGATGGCCCCTCGCCCATCCCCATCTTCTGTGTTTAGGTTTTATTGAGCGGTGTATTTATTTAATAACGTAGTTGTTTTTATAGTTTAAAATTATTTATTTTTAAATTAAAGTTTATATCAAGTATAATTTTGCTTCTTTTCTGTTTTTGCTGTTTTTTATTTTTCCATTTTTTTAGGTTGTTTTTGTGTTTTGTTGTTTGGCTTCTGTGTATTGTTGTTTATATATGTGTTGTATTTAACCTTTATATTGTTGTTTGTATATGTGTTGTATTTAACCTTTTTGTTTTGTTTTTCAGGTGGCTGTCGCGACGTTTCGTCTGGATTGGGACTTCTTCAGGCTTAGCCGACCTTCAGGTAAGTATATGGGTAAGTATGGTAGGGAGATGTTGCTCCCTCCAAGGTTTGTGCCAAACTGAATGTGTCTTGTGCTTGTCTCCCTTTTATACTCTCCCCTGTGTGTCAACTATGTCATATATGAATTAACTTGTTTTTAGCTTGTGTTTTTAACTAATTGTGTTTTTTAGCTTATATTTCTTATGACTTTAGTGTCTTTTAATTATTTGTGTTACTTTTATGAACTTATTTGTCTTAAATGTACTTTTTTAGCATAATTTATGAACTTGTTTGTCTTTTAAATGTACTTTTTAACCCTGTAAATAAACTATTTTCCCTATGAATTGTCTTTGTGTTTTTACTAATTAATGAATTTATTTAACCTTACTATCCTTCTTCCCTTTCCTTCTTCCTTTCCTTCCCTATGCTCATCCTCCATCCTTTACCTCTAACCGGTGACTGTTATTTTTAACCTTGCGTACCTCGTATATACTTTGGCCTATACTGGGGGGGATCACTGCCAGCGGCACTATACGGAAATATATATTTTTGATGACCTACTTGGCTCATCATGGGGACCTCTAGGGTCAATTTACGGGTCAGGGCTAGGGTTTGGGGACAAGTAGAGGGTTGGGATTAAATTAGGAATAGAATTCAGGGGTTAGGGTTTTGCCACAAGGGGGCTAGATACGTCAATTAAGGGAATGGTTAGGGTTAGGATATCCAATATGGGGTAGGGGGGTAGAGTAAAAAATAAGGGGGCTGTAGCTTAACTTAGCTTAGTATGGGGGGAGGGAAAGTGACCACACCACAGGAGGCACTGGCTGGTTAGGAGTTAGGGGACTGAACAGGAACCACGGCTGTGGTTCCCGAAGTGCACGGTCCATCACTATGGATGGCCCCTCGCCCATCCCCATCTTCTGTGTTTAGGTTTTATTGAGCGGTGTATTTATTTAATAACGTAGTTGTTTTTATAGTTTAAAATTATTTATTTTTAAATTAAAGTTTATATCAAGTATAATTTTGCTTCTTTTCTGTTTTTGCTGTTTTTTATTTTTCCATTTTTTTAGGTTGTTTTTGTGTTTTGTTGTTTGGCTTCTGTGTATTGTTGTTTATATATGTGTTGTATTTAACCTTTATATTGTTGTTTGTATATGTGTTGTATTTAACCTTTTTGTTTTGTTTTTCAGGTGGCTGTCGCGACGTTTCGTCTGGATTGGGACTTCTTCAGGCTTAGCCGACCTTCAGGTAAGTATATGGGTAAGTATGGTAGGGAGATGTTGCTCCCTCCAAGGTTTGTGCCAAACTGAATGTGTCTTGTGCTTGTCTCCCTTTTATACTCTCCCCTGTGTGTCAACTATGTCATATATGAATTAACTTGTTTTTAGCTTGTGTTTTTAACTAATTGTGTTTTTTAGCTTATATTTCTTATGACTTTAGTGTCTTTTAATTATTTGTGTTACTTTTATGAACTTATTTGTCTTAAATGTACTTTTTTAGCATAATTTATGAACTTGTTTGTCTTTTAAATGTACTTTTTAACCCTGTAAATAAACTATTTTCCCTATGAATTGTCTTTGTGTTTTTACTAATTAATGAATTTATTTAACCTTACTATCCTTCTTCCCTTTCCTTCTTCCTTTCCTTCCCTATGCTCATCCTCCATCCTTTACCTCTAACCGGTGACTGTTATTTTTAACCTTGCGTACCTCGTATATACTTTGGCCTATACTGGGGGGGATCACTGCCAGCGGCACTATACGGAAATATATATTTTTGATGACCTACTTGGCTCATCATGGGGACCTCTAGGGTCAATTTACGGGTCAGGGCTAGGGTTTGGGGACAAGTAGAGGGTTGGGATTAAATTAGGAATAGAATTCAGGGGTTAGGGTTTTGCCACAAGGGGGCTAGATACGTCAATTAAGGGAATGGTTAGGGTTAGGATATCCAATATGGGGTAGGGGGGTAGAGTAAAAAATAAGGGGGCTGTAGCTTAACTTAGCTTAGTATGGGGGGAGGGAAAGTGACCACACCACAGGAGGCACTGGCTGGTTAGGAGTTAGGGGACTGAACAGGAACCACGGCTGTGGTTCCCGAAGTGCACGGTCCATCACTATGGATGGCCCCTCGCCCATCCCCATCTTCTGTGTTTAGGTTTTATTGAGCGGTGTATTTATTTAATAACGTAGTTGTTTTTATAGTTTAAAATTATTTATTTTTAAATTAAAGTTTATATCAAGTATAATTTTGCTTCTTTTCTGTTTTTGCTGTTTTTTATTTTTCCATTTTTTTAGGTTGTTTTTGTGTTTTGTTGTTTGGCTTCTGTGTATTGTTGTTTATATATGTGTTGTATTTAACCTTTATATTGTTGTTTGTATATGTGTTGTATTTAACCTTTTTGTTTTGTTTTTCAGGTGGCTGTCGCGACGTTTCGTCTGGATTGGGACTTCTTCAGGCTTAGCCGACCTTCAGGTAAGTATATGGGTAAGTATGGTAGGGAGATGTTGCTCCCTCCAAGGTTTGTGCCAAACTGAATGTGTCTTGTGCTTGTCTCCCTTTTATACTCTCCCCTGTGTGTCAACTATGTCATATATGAATTAACTTGTTTTTAGCTTGTGTTTTTAACTAATTGTGTTTTTTAGCTTATATTTCTTATGACTTTAGTGTCTTTTAATTATTTGTGTTACTTTTATGAACTTATTTGTCTTAAATGTACTTTTTTAGCATAATTTATGAACTTGTTTGTCTTTTAAATGTACTTTTTAACCCTGTAAATAAACTATTTTCCCTATGAATTGTCTTTGTGTTTTTACTAATTAATGAATTTATTTAACCTTACTATCCTTCTTCCCTTTCCTTCTTCCTTTCCTTCCCTATGCTCATCCTCCATCCTTTACCTCTAACCGGTGACTGTTATTTTTAACCTTGCGTACCTCGTATATACTTTGGCCTATACTGGGGGGGATCACTGCCAGCGGCACTATACGGAAATATATATTTTTGATGACCTACTTGGCTCATCATGGGGACCTCTAGGGTCAATTTACGGGTCAGGGCTAGGGTTTGGGGACAAGTAGAGGGTTGGGATTAAATTAGGAATAGAATTCAGGGGTTAGGGTTTTGCCACAAGGGGGCTAGATACGTCAATTAAGGGAATGGTTAGGGTTAGGATATCCAATATGGGGTAGGGGGGTAGAGTAAAAAATAAGGGGGCTGTAGCTTAACTTAGCTTAGTATGGGGGGAGGGAAAGTGACCACACCACAGGAGGCACTGGCTGGTTAGGAGTTAGGGGACTGAACAGGAACCACGGCTGTGGTTCCCGAAGTGCACGGTCCATCACTATGGATGGCCCCTCGCCCATCCCCATCTTCTGTGTTTAGGTTTTATTGAGCGGTGTATTTATTTAATAACGTAGTTGTTTTTATAGTTTAAAATTATTTATTTTTAAATTAAAGTTTATATCAAGTATAATTTTGCTTCTTTTCTGTTTTTGCTGTTTTTTATTTTTCCATTTTTTTAGGTTGTTTTTGTGTTTTGTTGTTTGGCTTCTGTGTATTGTTGTTTATATATGTGTTGTATTTAACCTTTATATTGTTGTTTGTATATGTGTTGTATTTAACCTTTTTGTTTTGTTTTTCAGGTGGCTGTCGCGACGTTTCGTCTGGATTGGGACTTCTTCAGGCTTAGCCGACCTTCAGGTAAGTATATGGGTAAGTATGGTAGGGAGATGTTGCTCCCTCCAAGGTTTGTGCCAAACTGAATGTGTCTTGTGCTTGTCTCCCTTTTATACTCTCCCCTGTGTGTCAACTATGTCATATATGAATTAACTTGTTTTTAGCTTGTGTTTTTAACTAATTGTGTTTTTTAGCTTATATTTCTTATGACTTTAGTGTCTTTTAATTATTTGTGTTACTTTTATGAACTTATTTGTCTTAAATGTACTTTTTTAGCATAATTTATGAACTTGTTTGTCTTTTAAATGTACTTTTTAACCCTGTAAATAAACTATTTTCCCTATGAATTGTCTTTGTGTTTTTACTAATTAATGAATTTATTTAACCTTACTATCCTTCTTCCCTTTCCTTCTTCCTTTCCTTCCCTATGCTCATCCTCCATCCTTTACCTCTAACCGGTGACTGTTATTTTTAACCTTGCGTACCTCGTATATACTTTGGCCTATACTGGGGGGGATCACTGCCAGCGGCACTATACGGAAATATATATTTTTGATGACCTACTTGGCTCATCATGGGGACCTCTAGGGTCAATTTACGGGTCAGGGCTAGGGTTTGGGGACAAGTAGAGGGTTGGGATTAAATTAGGAATAGAATTCAGGGGTTAGGGTTTTGCCACAAGGGGGCTAGATACGTCAATTAAGGGAATGGTTAGGGTTAGGATATCCAATATGGGGTAGGGGGGTAGAGTAAAAAATAAGGGGGCTGTAGCTTAACTTAGCTTAGTATGGGGGGAGGGAAAGTGACCACACCACAGGAGGCACTGGCTGGTTAGGAGTTAGGGGACTGAACAGGAACCACGGCTGTGGTTCCCGAAGTGCACGGTCCATCACTATGGATGGCCCCTCGCCCATCCCCATCTTCTGTGTTTAGGTTTTATTGAGCGGTGTATTTATTTAATAACGTAGTTGTTTTTATAGTTTAAAATTATTTATTTTTAAATTAAAGTTTATATCAAGTATAATTTTGCTTCTTTTCTGTTTTTGCTGTTTTTTATTTTTCCATTTTTTTAGGTTGTTTTTGTGTTTTGTTGTTTGGCTTCTGTGTATTGTTGTTTATATATGTGTTGTATTTAACCTTTATATTGTTGTTTGTATATGTGTTGTATTTAACCTTTTTGTTTTGTTTTTCAGGTGGCTGTCGCGACGTTTCGTCTGGATTGGGACTTCTTCAGGCTTAGCCGACCTTCAGGTAAGTATATGGGTAAGTATGGTAGGGAGATGTTGCTCCCTCCAAGGTTTGTGCCAAACTGAATGTGTCTTGTGCTTGTCTCCCTTTTATACTCTCCCCTGTGTGTCAACTATGTCATATATGAATTAACTTGTTTTTAGCTTGTGTTTTTAACTAATTGTGTTTTTTAGCTTATATTTCTTATGACTTTAGTGTCTTTTAATTATTTGTGTTACTTTTATGAACTTATTTGTCTTAAATGTACTTTTTTAGCATAATTTATGAACTTGTTTGTCTTTTAAATGTACTTTTTAACCCTGTAAATAAACTATTTTCCCTATGAATTGTCTTTGTGTTTTTACTAATTAATGAATTTATTTAACCTTACTATCCTTCTTCCCTTTCCTTCTTCCTTTCCTTCCCTATGCTCATCCTCCATCCTTTACCTCTAACCGGTGACTGTTATTTTTAACCTTGCGTACCTCGTATATACTTTGGCCTATACTGGGGGGGATCACTGCCAGCGGCACTATACGGAAATATATATTTTTGATGACCTACTTGGCTCATCATGGGGACCTCTAGGGTCAATTTACGGGTCAGGGCTAGGGTTTGGGGACAAGTAGAGGGTTGGGATTAAATTAGGAATAGAATTCAGGGGTTAGGGTTTTGCCACAAGGGGGCTAGATACGTCAATTAAGGGAATGGTTAGGGTTAGGATATCCAATATGGGGTAGGGGGGTAGAGTAAAAAATAAGGGGGCTGTAGCTTAACTTAGCTTAGTATGGGGGGAGGGAAAGTGACCACACCACAGGAGGCACTGGCTGGTTAGGAGTTAGGGGACTGAACAGGAACCACGGCTGTGGTTCCCGAAGTGCACGGTCCATCACTATGGATGGCCCCTCGCCCATCCCCATCTTCTGTGTTTAGGTTTTATTGAGCGGTGTATTTATTTAATAACGTAGTTGTTTTTATAGTTTAAAATTATTTATTTTTAAATTAAAGTTTATATCAAGTATAATTTTGCTTCTTTTCTGTTTTTGCTGTTTTTTATTTTTCCATTTTTTTAGGTTGTTTTTGTGTTTTGTTGTTTGGCTTCTGTGTATTGTTGTTTATATATGTGTTGTATTTAACCTTTATATTGTTGTTTGTATATGTGTTGTATTTAACCTTTTTGTTTTGTTTTTCAGGTGGCTGTCGCGACGTTTCGTCTGGATTGGGACTTCTTCAGGCTTAGCCGACCTTCAGGTAAGTATATGGGTAAGTATGGTAGGGAGATGTTGCTCCCTCCAAGGTTTGTGCCAAACTGAATGTGTCTTGTGCTTGTCTCCCTTTTATACTCTCCCCTGTGTGTCAACTATGTCATATATGAATTAACTTGTTTTTAGCTTGTGTTTTTAACTAATTGTGTTTTTTAGCTTATATTTCTTATGACTTTAGTGTCTTTTAATTATTTGTGTTACTTTTATGAACTTATTTGTCTTAAATGTACTTTTTTAGCATAATTTATGAACTTGTTTGTCTTTTAAATGTACTTTTTAACCCTGTAAATAAACTATTTTCCCTATGAATTGTCTTTGTGTTTTTACTAATTAATGAATTTATTTAACCTTACTATCCTTCTTCCCTTTCCTTCTTCCTTTCCTTCCCTATGCTCATCCTCCATCCTTTACCTCTAACCGGTGACTGTTATTTTTAACCTTGCGTACCTCGTATATACTTTGGCCTATACTGGGGGGGATCACTGCCAGCGGCACTATACGGAAATATATATTTTTGATGACCTACTTGGCTCATCATGGGGACCTCTAGGGTCAATTTACGGGTCAGGGCTAGGGTTTGGGGACAAGTAGAGGGTTGGGATTAAATTAGGAATAGAATTCAGGGGTTAGGGTTTTGCCACAAGGGGGCTAGATACGTCAATTAAGGGAATGGTTAGGGTTAGGATATCCAATATGGGGTAGGGGGGTAGAGTAAAAAATAAGGGGGCTGTAGCTTAACTTAGCTTAGTATGGGGGGAGGGAAAGTGACCACACCACAGGAGGCACTGGCTGGTTAGGAGTTAGGGGACTGAACAGGAACCACGGCTGTGGTTCCCGAAGTGCACGGTCCATCACTATGGATGGCCCCTCGCCCATCCCCATCTTCTGTGTTTAGGTTTTATTGAGCGGTGTATTTATTTAATAACGTAGTTGTTTTTATAGTTTAAAATTATTTATTTTTAAATTAAAGTTTATATCAAGTATAATTTTGCTTCTTTTCTGTTTTTGCTGTTTTTTATTTTTCCATTTTTTTAGGTTGTTTTTGTGTTTTGTTGTTTGGCTTCTGTGTATTGTTGTTTATATATGTGTTGTATTTAACCTTTATATTGTTGTTTGTATATGTGTTGTATTTAACCTTTTTGTTTTGTTTTTCAGGTGGCTGTCGCGACGTTTCGTCTGGATTGGGACTTCTTCAGGCTTAGCCGACCTTCAGGTAAGTATATGGGTAAGTATGGTAGGGAGATGTTGCTCCCTCCAAGGTTTGTGCCAAACTGAATGTGTCTTGTGCTTGTCTCCCTTTTATACTCTCCCCTGTGTGTCAACTATGTCATATATGAATTAACTTGTTTTTAGCTTGTGTTTTTAACTAATTGTGTTTTTTAGCTTATATTTCTTATGACTTTAGTGTCTTTTAATTATTTGTGTTACTTTTATGAACTTATTTGTCTTAAATGTACTTTTTTAGCATAATTTATGAACTTGTTTGTCTTTTAAATGTACTTTTTAACCCTGTAAATAAACTATTTTCCCTATGAATTGTCTTTGTGTTTTTACTAATTAATGAATTTATTTAACCTTACTATCCTTCTTCCCTTTCCTTCTTCCTTTCCTTCCCTATGCTCATCCTCCATCCTTTACCTCTAACCGGTGACTGTTATTTTTAACCTTGCGTACCTCGTATATACTTTGGCCTATACTGGGGGGGATCACTGCCAGCGGCACTATACGGAAATATATATTTTTGATGACCTACTTGGCTCATCATGGGGACCTCTAGGGTCAATTTACGGGTCAGGGCTAGGGTTTGGGGACAAGTAGAGGGTTGGGATTAAATTAGGAATAGAATTCAGGGGTTAGGGTTTTGCCACAAGGGGGCTAGATACGTCAATTAAGGGAATGGTTAGGGTTAGGATATCCAATATGGGGTAGGGGGGTAGAGTAAAAAATAAGGGGGCTGTAGCTTAACTTAGCTTAGTATGGGGGGAGGGAAAGTGACCACACCACAGGAGGCACTGGCTGGTTAGGAGTTAGGGGACTGAACAGGAACCACGGCTGTGGTTCCCGAAGTGCACGGTCCATCACTATGGATGGCCCCTCGCCCATCCCCATCTTCTGTGTTTAGGTTTTATTGAGCGGTGTATTTATTTAATAACGTAGTTGTTTTTATAGTTTAAAATTATTTATTTTTAAATTAAAGTTTATATCAAGTATAATTTTGCTTCTTTTCTGTTTTTGCTGTTTTTTATTTTTCCATTTTTTTAGGTTGTTTTTGTGTTTTGTTGTTTGGCTTCTGTGTATTGTTGTTTATATATGTGTTGTATTTAACCTTTATATTGTTGTTTGTATATGTGTTGTATTTAACCTTTTTGTTTTGTTTTTCAGGTGGCTGTCGCGACGTTTCGTCTGGATTGGGACTTCTTCAGGCTTAGCCGACCTTCAGGTAAGTATATGGGTAAGTATGGTAGGGAGATGTTGCTCCCTCCAAGGTTTGTGCCAAACTGAATGTGTCTTGTGCTTGTCTCCCTTTTATACTCTCCCCTGTGTGTCAACTATGTCATATATGAATTAACTTGTTTTTAGCTTGTGTTTTTAACTAATTGTGTTTTTTAGCTTATATTTCTTATGACTTTAGTGTCTTTTAATTATTTGTGTTACTTTTATGAACTTATTTGTCTTAAATGTACTTTTTTAGCATAATTTATGAACTTGTTTGTCTTTTAAATGTACTTTTTAACCCTGTAAATAAACTATTTTCCCTATGAATTGTCTTTGTGTTTTTACTAATTAATGAATTTATTTAACCTTACTATCCTTCTTCCCTTTCCTTCTTCCTTTCCTTCCCTATGCTCATCCTCCATCCTTTACCTCTAACCGGTGACTGTTATTTTTAACCTTGCGTACCTCGTATATACTTTGGCCTATACTGGGGGGGATCACTGCCAGCGGCACTATACGGAAATATATATTTTTGATGACCTACTTGGCTCATCATGGGGACCTCTAGGGTCAATTTACGGGTCAGGGCTAGGGTTTGGGGACAAGTAGAGGGTTGGGATTAAATTAGGAATAGAATTCAGGGGTTAGGGTTTTGCCACAAGGGGGCTAGATACGTCAATTAAGGGAATGGTTAGGGTTAGGATATCCAATATGGGGTAGGGGGGTAGAGTAAAAAATAAGGGGGCTGTAGCTTAACTTAGCTTAGTATGGGGGGAGGGAAAGTGACCACACCACAGGAGGCACTGGCTGGTTAGGAGTTAGGGGACTGAACAGGAACCACGGCTGTGGTTCCCGAAGTGCACGGTCCATCACTATGGATGGCCCCTCGCCCATCCCCATCTTCTGTGTTTAGGTTTTATTGAGCGGTGTATTTATTTAATAACGTAGTTGTTTTTATAGTTTAAAATTATTTATTTTTAAATTAAAGTTTATATCAAGTATAATTTTGCTTCTTTTCTGTTTTTGCTGTTTTTTATTTTTCCATTTTTTTAGGTTGTTTTTGTGTTTTGTTGTTTGGCTTCTGTGTATTGTTGTTTATATATGTGTTGTATTTAACCTTTATATTGTTGTTTGTATATGTGTTGTATTTAACCTTTTTGTTTTGTTTTTCAGGTGGCTGTCGCGACGTTTCGTCTGGATTGGGACTTCTTCAGGCTTAGCCGACCTTCAGGTAAGTATATGGGTAAGTATGGTAGGGAGATGTTGCTCCCTCCAAGGTTTGTGCCAAACTGAATGTGTCTTGTGCTTGTCTCCCTTTTATACTCTCCCCTGTGTGTCAACTATGTCATATATGAATTAACTTGTTTTTAGCTTGTGTTTTTAACTAATTGTGTTTTTTAGCTTATATTTCTTATGACTTTAGTGTCTTTTAATTATTTGTGTTACTTTTATGAACTTATTTGTCTTAAATGTACTTTTTTAGCATAATTTATGAACTTGTTTGTCTTTTAAATGTACTTTTTAACCCTGTAAATAAACTATTTTCCCTATGAATTGTCTTTGTGTTTTTACTAATTAATGAATTTATTTAACCTTACTATCCTTCTTCCCTTTCCTTCTTCCTTTCCTTCCCTATGCTCATCCTCCATCCTTTACCTCTAACCGGTGACTGTTATTTTTAACCTTGCGTACCTCGTATATACTTTGGCCTATACTGGGGGGGATCACTGCCAGCGGCACTATACGGAAATATATATTTTTGATGACCTACTTGGCTCATCATGGGGACCTCTAGGGTCAATTTACGGGTCAGGGCTAGGGTTTGGGGACAAGTAGAGGGTTGGGATTAAATTAGGAATAGAATTCAGGGGTTAGGGTTTTGCCACAAGGGGGCTAGATACGTCAATTAAGGGAATGGTTAGGGTTAGGATATCCAATATGGGGTAGGGGGGTAGAGTAAAAAATAAGGGGGCTGTAGCTTAACTTAGCTTAGTATGGGGGGAGGGAAAGTGACCACACCACAGGAGGCACTGGCTGGTTAGGAGTTAGGGGACTGAACAGGAACCACGGCTGTGGTTCCCGAAGTGCACGGTCCATCACTATGGATGGCCCCTCGCCCATCCCCATCTTCTGTGTTTAGGTTTTATTGAGCGGTGTATTTATTTAATAACGTAGTTGTTTTTATAGTTTAAAATTATTTATTTTTAAATTAAAGTTTATATCAAGTATAATTTTGCTTCTTTTCTGTTTTTGCTGTTTTTTATTTTTCCATTTTTTTAGGTTGTTTTTGTGTTTTGTTGTTTGGCTTCTGTGTATTGTTGTTTATATATGTGTTGTATTTAACCTTTATATTGTTGTTTGTATATGTGTTGTATTTAACCTTTTTGTTTTGTTTTTCAGGTGGCTGTCGCGACGTTTCGTCTGGATTGGGACTTCTTCAGGCTTAGCCGACCTTCAGGTAAGTATATGGGTAAGTATGGTAGGGAGATGTTGCTCCCTCCAAGGTTTGTGCCAAACTGAATGTGTCTTGTGCTTGTCTCCCTTTTATACTCTCCCCTGTGTGTCAACTATGTCATATATGAATTAACTTGTTTTTAGCTTGTGTTTTTAACTAATTGTGTTTTTTAGCTTATATTTCTTATGACTTTAGTGTCTTTTAATTATTTGTGTTACTTTTATGAACTTATTTGTCTTAAATGTACTTTTTTAGCATAATTTATGAACTTGTTTGTCTTTTAAATGTACTTTTTAACCCTGTAAATAAACTATTTTCCCTATGAATTGTCTTTGTGTTTTTACTAATTAATGAATTTATTTAACCTTACTATCCTTCTTCCCTTTCCTTCTTCCTTTCCTTCCCTATGCTCATCCTCCATCCTTTACCTCTAACCGGTGACTGTTATTTTTAACCTTGCGTACCTCGTATATACTTTGGCCTATACTGGGGGGGATCACTGCCAGCGGCACTATACGGAAATATATATTTTTGATGACCTACTTGGCTCATCATGGGGACCTCTAGGGTCAATTTACGGGTCAGGGCTAGGGTTTGGGGACAAGTAGAGGGTTGGGATTAAATTAGGAATAGAATTCAGGGGTTAGGGTTTTGCCACAAGGGGGCTAGATACGTCAATTAAGGGAATGGTTAGGGTTAGGATATCCAATATGGGGTAGGGGGGTAGAGTAAAAAATAAGGGGGCTGTAGCTTAACTTAGCTTAGTATGGGGGGAGGGAAAGTGACCACACCACAGGAGGCACTGGCTGGTTAGGAGTTAGGGGACTGAACAGGAACCACGGCTGTGGTTCCCGAAGTGCACGGTCCATCACTATGGATGGCCCCTCGCCCATCCCCATCTTCTGTGTTTAGGTTTTATTGAGCGGTGTATTTATTTAATAACGTAGTTGTTTTTATAGTTTAAAATTATTTATTTTTAAATTAAAGTTTATATCAAGTATAATTTTGCTTCTTTTCTGTTTTTGCTGTTTTTTATTTTTCCATTTTTTTAGGTTGTTTTTGTGTTTTGTTGTTTGGCTTCTGTGTATTGTTGTTTATATATGTGTTGTATTTAACCTTTATATTGTTGTTTGTATATGTGTTGTATTTAACCTTTTTGTTTTGTTTTTCAGGTGGCTGTCGCGACGTTTCGTCTGGATTGGGACTTCTTCAGGCTTAGCCGACCTTCAGGTAAGTATATGGGTAAGTATGGTAGGGAGATGTTGCTCCCTCCAAGGTTTGTGCCAAACTGAATGTGTCTTGTGCTTGTCTCCCTTTTATACTCTCCCCTGTGTGTCAACTATGTCATATATGAATTAACTTGTTTTTAGCTTGTGTTTTTAACTAATTGTGTTTTTTAGCTTATATTTCTTATGACTTTAGTGTCTTTTAATTATTTGTGTTACTTTTATGAACTTATTTGTCTTAAATGTACTTTTTTAGCATAATTTATGAACTTGTTTGTCTTTTAAATGTACTTTTTAACCCTGTAAATAAACTATTTTCCCTATGAATTGTCTTTGTGTTTTTACTAATTAATGAATTTATTTAACCTTACTATCCTTCTTCCCTTTCCTTCTTCCTTTCCTTCCCTATGCTCATCCTCCATCCTTTACCTCTAACCGGTGACTGTTATTTTTAACCTTGCGTACCTCGTATATACTTTGGCCTATACTGGGGGGGATCACTGCCAGCGGCACTATACGGAAATATATATTTTTGATGACCTACTTGGCTCATCATGGGGACCTCTAGGGTCAATTTACGGGTCAGGGCTAGGGTTTGGGGACAAGTAGAGGGTTGGGATTAAATTAGGAATAGAATTCAGGGGTTAGGGTTTTGCCACAAGGGGGCTAGATACGTCAATTAAGGGAATGGTTAGGGTTAGGATATCCAATATGGGGTAGGGGGGTAGAGTAAAAAATAAGGGGGCTGTAGCTTAACTTAGCTTAGTATGGGGGGAGGGAAAGTGACCACACCACAGGAGGCACTGGCTGGTTAGGAGTTAGGGGACTGAACAGGAACCACGGCTGTGGTTCCCGAAGTGCACGGTCCATCACTATGGATGGCCCCTCGCCCATCCCCATCTTCTGTGTTTAGGTTTTATTGAGCGGTGTATTTATTTAATAACGTAGTTGTTTTTATAGTTTAAAATTATTTATTTTTAAATTAAAGTTTATATCAAGTATAATTTTGCTTCTTTTCTGTTTTTGCTGTTTTTTATTTTTCCATTTTTTTAGGTTGTTTTTGTGTTTTGTTGTTTGGCTTCTGTGTATTGTTGTTTATATATGTGTTGTATTTAACCTTTATATTGTTGTTTGTATATGTGTTGTATTTAACCTTTTTGTTTTGTTTTTCAGGTGGCTGTCGCGACGTTTCGTCTGGATTGGGACTTCTTCAGGCTTAGCCGACCTTCAGGTAAGTATATGGGTAAGTATGGTAGGGAGATGTTGCTCCCTCCAAGGTTTGTGCCAAACTGAATGTGTCTTGTGCTTGTCTCCCTTTTATACTCTCCCCTGTGTGTCAACTATGTCATATATGAATTAACTTGTTTTTAGCTTGTGTTTTTAACTAATTGTGTTTTTTAGCTTATATTTCTTATGACTTTAGTGTCTTTTAATTATTTGTGTTACTTTTATGAACTTATTTGTCTTAAATGTACTTTTTTAGCATAATTTATGAACTTGTTTGTCTTTTAAATGTACTTTTTAACCCTGTAAATAAACTATTTTCCCTATGAATTGTCTTTGTGTTTTTACTAATTAATGAATTTATTTAACCTTACTATCCTTCTTCCCTTTCCTTCTTCCTTTCCTTCCCTATGCTCATCCTCCATCCTTTACCTCTAACCGGTGACTGTTATTTTTAACCTTGCGTACCTCGTATATACTTTGGCCTATACTGGGGGGGATCACTGCCAGCGGCACTATACGGAAATATATATTTTTGATGACCTACTTGGCTCATCATGGGGACCTCTAGGGTCAATTTACGGGTCAGGGCTAGGGTTTGGGGACAAGTAGAGGGTTGGGATTAAATTAGGAATAGAATTCAGGGGTTAGGGTTTTGCCACAAGGGGGCTAGATACGTCAATTAAGGGAATGGTTAGGGTTAGGATATCCAATATGGGGTAGGGGGGTAGAGTAAAAAATAAGGGGGCTGTAGCTTAACTTAGCTTAGTATGGGGGGAGGGAAAGTGACCACACCACAGGAGGCACTGGCTGGTTAGGAGTTAGGGGACTGAACAGGAACCACGGCTGTGGTTCCCGAAGTGCACGGTCCATCACTATGGATGGCCCCTCGCCCATCCCCATCTTCTGTGTTTAGGTTTTATTGAGCGGTGTATTTATTTAATAACGTAGTTGTTTTTATAGTTTAAAATTATTTATTTTTAAATTAAAGTTTATATCAAGTATAATTTTGCTTCTTTTCTGTTTTTGCTGTTTTTTATTTTTCCATTTTTTTAGGTTGTTTTTGTGTTTTGTTGTTTGGCTTCTGTGTATTGTTGTTTATATATGTGTTGTATTTAACCTTTATATTGTTGTTTGTATATGTGTTGTATTTAACCTTTTTGTTTTGTTTTTCAGGTGGCTGTCGCGACGTTTCGTCTGGATTGGGACTTCTTCAGGCTTAGCCGACCTTCAGGTAAGTATATGGGTAAGTATGGTAGGGAGATGTTGCTCCCTCCAAGGTTTGTGCCAAACTGAATGTGTCTTGTGCTTGTCTCCCTTTTATACTCTCCCCTGTGTGTCAACTATGTCATATATGAATTAACTTGTTTTTAGCTTGTGTTTTTAACTAATTGTGTTTTTTAGCTTATATTTCTTATGACTTTAGTGTCTTTTAATTATTTGTGTTACTTTTATGAACTTATTTGTCTTAAATGTACTTTTTTAGCATAATTTATGAACTTGTTTGTCTTTTAAATGTACTTTTTAACCCTGTAAATAAACTATTTTCCCTATGAATTGTCTTTGTGTTTTTACTAATTAATGAATTTATTTAACCTTACTATCCTTCTTCCCTTTCCTTCTTCCTTTCCTTCCCTATGCTCATCCTCCATCCTTTACCTCTAACCGGTGACTGTTATTTTTAACCTTGCGTACCTCGTATATACTTTGGCCTATACTGGGGGGGATCACTGCCAGCGGCACTATACGGAAATATATATTTTTGATGACCTACTTGGCTCATCATGGGGACCTCTAGGGTCAATTTACGGGTCAGGGCTAGGGTTTGGGGACAAGTAGAGGGTTGGGATTAAATTAGGAATAGAATTCAGGGGTTAGGGTTTTGCCACAAGGGGGCTAGATACGTCAATTAAGGGAATGGTTAGGGTTAGGATATCCAATATGGGGTAGGGGGGTAGAGTAAAAAATAAGGGGGCTGTAGCTTAACTTAGCTTAGTATGGGGGGAGGGAAAGTGACCACACCACAGGAGGCACTGGCTGGTTAGGAGTTAGGGGACTGAACAGGAACCACGGCTGTGGTTCCCGAAGTGCACGGTCCATCACTATGGATGGCCCCTCGCCCATCCCCATCTTCTGTGTTTAGGTTTTATTGAGCGGTGTATTTATTTAATAACGTAGTTGTTTTTATAGTTTAAAATTATTTATTTTTAAATTAAAGTTTATATCAAGTATAATTTTGCTTCTTTTCTGTTTTTGCTGTTTTTTATTTTTCCATTTTTTTAGGTTGTTTTTGTGTTTTGTTGTTTGGCTTCTGTGTATTGTTGTTTATATATGTGTTGTATTTAACCTTTATATTGTTGTTTGTATATGTGTTGTATTTAACCTTTTTGTTTTGTTTTTCAGGTGGCTGTCGCGACGTTTCGTCTGGATTGGGACTTCTTCAGGCTTAGCCGACCTTCAGGTAAGTATATGGGTAAGTATGGTAGGGAGATGTTGCTCCCTCCAAGGTTTGTGCCAAACTGAATGTGTCTTGTGCTTGTCTCCCTTTTATACTCTCCCCTGTGTGTCAACTATGTCATATATGAATTAACTTGTTTTTAGCTTGTGTTTTTAACTAATTGTGTTTTTTAGCTTATATTTCTTATGACTTTAGTGTCTTTTAATTATTTGTGTTACTTTTATGAACTTATTTGTCTTAAATGTACTTTTTTAGCATAATTTATGAACTTGTTTGTCTTTTAAATGTACTTTTTAACCCTGTAAATAAACTATTTTCCCTATGAATTGTCTTTGTGTTTTTACTAATTAATGAATTTATTTAACCTTACTATCCTTCTTCCCTTTCCTTCTTCCTTTCCTTCCCTATGCTCATCCTCCATCCTTTACCTCTAACCGGTGACTGTTATTTTTAACCTTGCGTACCTCGTATATACTTTGGCCTATACTGGGGGGGATCACTGCCAGCGGCACTATACGGAAATATATATTTTTGATGACCTACTTGGCTCATCATGGGGACCTCTAGGGTCAATTTACGGGTCAGGGCTAGGGTTTGGGGACAAGTAGAGGGTTGGGATTAAATTAGGAATAGAATTCAGGGGTTAGGGTTTTGCCACAAGGGGGCTAGATACGTCAATTAAGGGAATGGTTAGGGTTAGGATATCCAATATGGGGTAGGGGGGTAGAGTAAAAAATAAGGGGGCTGTAGCTTAACTTAGCTTAGTATGGGGGGAGGGAAAGTGACCACACCACAGGAGGCACTGGCTGGTTAGGAGTTAGGGGACTGAACAGGAACCACGGCTGTGGTTCCCGAAGTGCACGGTCCATCACTATGGATGGCCCCTCGCCCATCCCCATCTTCTGTGTTTAGGTTTTATTGAGCGGTGTATTTATTTAATAACGTAGTTGTTTTTATAGTTTAAAATTATTTATTTTTAAATTAAAGTTTATATCAAGTATAATTTTGCTTCTTTTCTGTTTTTGCTGTTTTTTATTTTTCCATTTTTTTAGGTTGTTTTTGTGTTTTGTTGTTTGGCTTCTGTGTATTGTTGTTTATATATGTGTTGTATTTAACCTTTATATTGTTGTTTGTATATGTGTTGTATTTAACCTTTTTGTTTTGTTTTTCAGGTGGCTGTCGCGACGTTTCGTCTGGATTGGGACTTCTTCAGGCTTAGCCGACCTTCAGGTAAGTATATGGGTAAGTATGGTAGGGAGATGTTGCTCCCTCCAAGGTTTGTGCCAAACTGAATGTGTCTTGTGCTTGTCTCCCTTTTATACTCTCCCCTGTGTGTCAACTATGTCATATATGAATTAACTTGTTTTTAGCTTGTGTTTTTAACTAATTGTGTTTTTTAGCTTATATTTCTTATGACTTTAGTGTCTTTTAATTATTTGTGTTACTTTTATGAACTTATTTGTCTTAAATGTACTTTTTTAGCATAATTTATGAACTTGTTTGTCTTTTAAATGTACTTTTTAACCCTGTAAATAAACTATTTTCCCTATGAATTGTCTTTGTGTTTTTACTAATTAATGAATTTATTTAACCTTACTATCCTTCTTCCCTTTCCTTCTTCCTTTCCTTCCCTATGCTCATCCTCCATCCTTTACCTCTAACCGGTGACTGTTATTTTTAACCTTGCGTACCTCGTATATACTTTGGCCTATACTGGGGGGGATCACTGCCAGCGGCACTATACGGAAATATATATTTTTGATGACCTACTTGGCTCATCATGGGGACCTCTAGGGTCAATTTACGGGTCAGGGCTAGGGTTTGGGGACAAGTAGAGGGTTGGGATTAAATTAGGAATAGAATTCAGGGGTTAGGGTTTTGCCACAAGGGGGCTAGATACGTCAATTAAGGGAATGGTTAGGGTTAGGATATCCAATATGGGGTAGGGGGGTAGAGTAAAAAATAAGGGGGCTGTAGCTTAACTTAGCTTAGTATGGGGGGAGGGAAAGTGACCACACCACAGGAGGCACTGGCTGGTTAGGAGTTAGGGGACTGAACAGGAACCACGGCTGTGGTTCCCGAAGTGCACGGTCCATCACTATGGATGGCCCCTCGCCCATCCCCATCTTCTGTGTTTAGGTTTTATTGAGCGGTGTATTTATTTAATAACGTAGTTGTTTTTATAGTTTAAAATTATTTATTTTTAAATTAAAGTTTATATCAAGTATAATTTTGCTTCTTTTCTGTTTTTGCTGTTTTTTATTTTTCCATTTTTTTAGGTTGTTTTTGTGTTTTGTTGTTTGGCTTCTGTGTATTGTTGTTTATATATGTGTTGTATTTAACCTTTATATTGTTGTTTGTATATGTGTTGTATTTAACCTTTTTGTTTTGTTTTTCAGGTGGCTGTCGCGACGTTTCGTCTGGATTGGGACTTCTTCAGGCTTAGCCGACCTTCAGGTAAGTATATGGGTAAGTATGGTAGGGAGATGTTGCTCCCTCCAAGGTTTGTGCCAAACTGAATGTGTCTTGTGCTTGTCTCCCTTTTATACTCTCCCCTGTGTGTCAACTATGTCATATATGAATTAACTTGTTTTTAGCTTGTGTTTTTAACTAATTGTGTTTTTTAGCTTATATTTCTTATGACTTTAGTGTCTTTTAATTATTTGTGTTACTTTTATGAACTTATTTGTCTTAAATGTACTTTTTTAGCATAATTTATGAACTTGTTTGTCTTTTAAATGTACTTTTTAACCCTGTAAATAAACTATTTTCCCTATGAATTGTCTTTGTGTTTTTACTAATTAATGAATTTATTTAACCTTACTATCCTTCTTCCCTTTCCTTCTTCCTTTCCTTCCCTATGCTCATCCTCCATCCTTTACCTCTAACCGGTGACTGTTATTTTTAACCTTGCGTACCTCGTATATACTTTGGCCTATACTGGGGGGGATCACTGCCAGCGGCACTATACGGAAATATATATTTTTGATGACCTACTTGGCTCATCATGGGGACCTCTAGGGTCAATTTACGGGTTAGGGTTAGGGTTAGGGGGTTAGGGTTAGGGTTAGGATTTGAGGAAGGAAAGTCCTGTCATCAGGACGGTGCACTGTCCTTCCCCCGCGGGACTCCCTGCCAGACTGGCCCTCTTTGCCTTCTCTCACTTGCTTGCGCTTTCTTTGCTTTCTTTGTGCTTCTGTTCTTCTTCTTTCTTCTTGTCTTCTTTTCCTGTTCGTCCTTTCTTATGCTCTGTGCGAGTCTTTATCTTTTATATCTGTCTGCTCGCTATTTGCTTTGCTTCTGCTGCTTCTTGCTATCGCTTTGCTTCTTGTGCTTCTATATGTGCTTCTGCTTGCTATTACTTTGCTTCTTCTGTTTCTATTTCTGCTTTTAATACTTTGTTTCTTCTGTTTGTGTTTCTGCTCTTGCTTTCTTTAGCTTTTTGCTTGTCTGTCTCTCAGTCTTACTTGTGCTTCTAGTTTTCTTTACTTTACTTTTCGTAAGTTCCCCTTGTTTGGTATCTGTGTTTGTTCCTTTGTCCCTTTCTGTGATTATTTTTATCCTCTGTTCGTCTGTTTATTTCAGCCTTTGTTATATCAAGTATGAAGTGTACCGTTGACAACGTTTCGACCTATTATTGTGTCTTCTTCAGGTCCGGTACACTGTTCTTTCCTTCCCCCTTGTCTTTCCTTTTCTTTCTATTTGTCCTTCTTACTGTCTCCTTCCTTTTTCTTCTTCCTGTTCTTCCTAATGCCATGTTCCAAACTTAGACTCCTTATGAATTGATATTTTTTATCCTTTAGGCAATTAGTATTTTTTTAGCTTAGTATTTTTTAGACTTTTTTTAGACTTTTTTTAGAACTATTTAAACAGGGTTAATTTAGGATAGGGTTACTAGTGGTTAGGGTTAGGGATAAAGATCAGGGTGAGGGTTAAAAGGGTGGGATAAAGCATGAAATAGAATAAAATCGAATTAAGGGTCGAATCAGGGTAGACGTAGATTTAGGTTTTAGGTAGGAATGGAGTCTAAATTTAGAACTCGGCATTCCCTCTGTGTGGCGTGGGGGCCAGCCCAGCTGGGAGCCCACGAAGGAGGCACTCGCGGGTTAGGATTTGAGGAAGGAAAGTCCTGTCATCAGGACGGTGCACTGTCCTTCCCCCGCGGGACTCCCTGCCAGACTGGCCCTCTTTGCCTTCTCTCACTTGCTTGCGCTTTCTTTGCTTTCTTTGTGCTTCTGTTCTTCTTCTTTCTTCTTGTCTTCTTTTCCTGTTCGTCCTTTCTTATGCTCTGTGCGAGTCTTTATCTTTTATATCTGTCTGCTCGCTATTTGCTTTGCTTCTGCTGCTTCTTGCTATCGCTTTGCTTCTTGTGCTTCTATATGTGCTTCTGCTTGCTATTACTTTGCTTCTTCTGTTTCTATTTCTGCTTTTAATACTTTGTTTCTTCTGTTTGTGTTTCTGCTCTTGCTTTCTTTAGCTTTTTGCTTGTCTGTCTCTCAGTCTTACTTGTGCTTCTAGTTTTCTTTACTTTACTTTTCGTAAGTTCCCCTTGTTTGGTATCTGTGTTTGTTCCTTTGTCCCTTTCTGTGATTATTTTTATCCTCTGTTCGTCTGTTTATTTCAGCCTTTGTTATATCAAGTATGAAGTGTACCGTTGACAACGTTTCGACCTATTATTGTGTCTTCTTCAGGTCCGGTACACTGTTCTTTCCTTCCCCCTTGTCTTTCCTTTTCTTTCTATTTGTCCTTCTTACTGTCTCCTTCCTTTTTCTTCTTCCTGTTCTTCCTAATGCCATGTTCCAAACTTAGACTCCTTATGAATTGATATTTTTTATCCTTTAGGCAATTAGTATTTTTTTAGCTTAGTATTTTTTAGACTTTTTTTAGACTTTTTTTAGAACTATTTAAACAGGGTTAATTTAGGATAGGGTTACTAGTGGTTAGGGTTAGGGATAAAGATCAGGGTGAGGGTTAAAAGGGTGGGATAAAGCATGAAATAGAATAAAATCGAATTAAGGGTCGAATCAGGGTAGACGTAGATTTAGGTTTTAGGTAGGAATGGAGTCTAAATTTAGAACTCGGCATTCCCTCTGTGTGGCGTGGGGGCCAGCCCAGCTGGGAGCCCACGAAGGAGGCACTCGCGGGTTAGGATTTGAGGAAGGAAAGTCCTGTCATCAGGACGGTGCACTGTCCTTCCCCCGCGGGACTCCCTGCCAGACTGGCCCTCTTTGCCTTCTCTCACTTGCTTGCGCTTTCTTTGCTTTCTTTGTGCTTCTGTTCTTCTTCTTTCTTCTTGTCTTCTTTTCCTGTTCGTCCTTTCTTATGCTCTGTGCGAGTCTTTATCTTTTATATCTGTCTGCTCGCTATTTGCTTTGCTTCTGCTGCTTCTTGCTATCGCTTTGCTTCTTGTGCTTCTATATGTGCTTCTGCTTGCTATTACTTTGCTTCTTCTGTTTCTATTTCTGCTTTTAATACTTTGTTTCTTCTGTTTGTGTTTCTGCTCTTGCTTTCTTTAGCTTTTTGCTTGTCTGTCTCTCAGTCTTACTTGTGCTTCTAGTTTTCTTTACTTTACTTTTCGTAAGTTCCCCTTGTTTGGTATCTGTGTTTGTTCCTTTGTCCCTTTCTGTGATTATTTTTATCCTCTGTTCGTCTGTTTATTTCAGCCTTTGTTATATCAAGTATGAAGTGTACCGTTGACAACGTTTCGACCTATTATTGTGTCTTCTTCAGGTCCGGTACACTGTTCTTTCCTTCCCCCTTGTCTTTCCTTTTCTTTCTATTTGTCCTTCTTACTGTCTCCTTCCTTTTTCTTCTTCCTGTTCTTCCTAATGCCATGTTCCAAACTTAGACTCCTTATGAATTGATATTTTTTATCCTTTAGGCAATTAGTATTTTTTTAGCTTAGTATTTTTTAGACTTTTTTTAGACTTTTTTTAGAACTATTTAAACAGGGTTAATTTAGGATAGGGTTACTAGTGGTTAGGGTTAGGGATAAAGATCAGGGTGAGGGTTAAAAGGGTGGGATAAAGCATGAAATAGAATAAAATCGAATTAAGGGTCGAATCAGGGTAGACGTAGATTTAGGTTTTAGGTAGGAATGGAGTCTAAATTTAGAACTCGGCATTCCCTCTGTGTGGCGTGGGGGCCAGCCCAGCTGGGAGCCCACGAAGGAGGCACTCGCGGGTTAGGATTTGAGGAAGGAAAGTCCTGTCATCAGGACGGTGCACTGTCCTTCCCCCGCGGGACTCCCTGCCAGACTGGCCCTCTTTGCCTTCTCTCACTTGCTTGCGCTTTCTTTGCTTTCTTTGTGCTTCTGTTCTTCTTCTTTCTTCTTGTCTTCTTTTCCTGTTCGTCCTTTCTTATGCTCTGTGCGAGTCTTTATCTTTTATATCTGTCTGCTCGCTATTTGCTTTGCTTCTGCTGCTTCTTGCTATCGCTTTGCTTCTTGTGCTTCTATATGTGCTTCTGCTTGCTATTACTTTGCTTCTTCTGTTTCTATTTCTGCTTTTAATACTTTGTTTCTTCTGTTTGTGTTTCTGCTCTTGCTTTCTTTAGCTTTTTGCTTGTCTGTCTCTCAGTCTTACTTGTGCTTCTAGTTTTCTTTACTTTACTTTTCGTAAGTTCCCCTTGTTTGGTATCTGTGTTTGTTCCTTTGTCCCTTTCTGTGATTATTTTTATCCTCTGTTCGTCTGTTTATTTCAGCCTTTGTTATATCAAGTATGAAGTGTACCGTTGACAACGTTTCGACCTATTATTGTGTCTTCTTCAGGTCCGGTACACTGTTCTTTCCTTCCCCCTTGTCTTTCCTTTTCTTTCTATTTGTCCTTCTTACTGTCTCCTTCCTTTTTCTTCTTCCTGTTCTTCCTAATGCCATGTTCCAAACTTAGACTCCTTATGAATTGATATTTTTTATCCTTTAGGCAATTAGTATTTTTTTAGCTTAGTATTTTTTAGACTTTTTTTAGACTTTTTTTAGAACTATTTAAACAGGGTTAATTTAGGATAGGGTTACTAGTGGTTAGGGTTAGGGATAAAGATCAGGGTGAGGGTTAAAAGGGTGGGATAAAGCATGAAATAGAATAAAATCGAATTAAGGGTCGAATCAGGGTAGACGTAGATTTAGGTTTTAGGTAGGAATGGAGTCTAAATTTAGAACTCGGCATTCCCTCTGTGTGGCGTGGGGGCCAGCCCAGCTGGGAGCCCACGAAGGAGGCACTCGCGGGTTAGGATTTGAGGAAGGAAAGTCCTGTCATCAGGACGGTGCACTGTCCTTCCCCCGCGGGACTCCCTGCCAGACTGGCCCTCTTTGCCTTCTCTCACTTGCTTGCGCTTTCTTTGCTTTCTTTGTGCTTCTGTTCTTCTTCTTTCTTCTTGTCTTCTTTTCCTGTTCGTCCTTTCTTATGCTCTGTGCGAGTCTTTATCTTTTATATCTGTCTGCTCGCTATTTGCTTTGCTTCTGCTGCTTCTTGCTATCGCTTTGCTTCTTGTGCTTCTATATGTGCTTCTGCTTGCTATTACTTTGCTTCTTCTGTTTCTATTTCTGCTTTTAATACTTTGTTTCTTCTGTTTGTGTTTCTGCTCTTGCTTTCTTTAGCTTTTTGCTTGTCTGTCTCTCAGTCTTACTTGTGCTTCTAGTTTTCTTTACTTTACTTTTCGTAAGTTCCCCTTGTTTGGTATCTGTGTTTGTTCCTTTGTCCCTTTCTGTGATTATTTTTATCCTCTGTTCGTCTGTTTATTTCAGCCTTTGTTATATCAAGTATGAAGTGTACCGTTGACAACGTTTCGACCTATTATTGTGTCTTCTTCAGGTCCGGTACACTGTTCTTTCCTTCCCCCTTGTCTTTCCTTTTCTTTCTATTTGTCCTTCTTACTGTCTCCTTCCTTTTTCTTCTTCCTGTTCTTCCTAATGCCATGTTCCAAACTTAGACTCCTTATGAATTGATATTTTTTATCCTTTAGGCAATTAGTATTTTTTTAGCTTAGTATTTTTTAGACTTTTTTTAGACTTTTTTTAGAACTATTTAAACAGGGTTAATTTAGGATAGGGTTACTAGTGGTTAGGGTTAGGGATAAAGATCAGGGTGAGGGTTAAAAGGGTGGGATAAAGCATGAAATAGAATAAAATCGAATTAAGGGTCGAATCAGGGTAGACGTAGATTTAGGTTTTAGGTAGGAATGGAGTCTAAATTTAGAACTCGGCATTCCCTCTGTGTGGCGTGGGGGCCAGCCCAGCTGGGAGCCCACGAAGGAGGCACTCGCGGGTTAGGATTTGAGGAAGGAAAGTCCTGTCATCAGGACGGTGCACTGTCCTTCCCCCGCGGGACTCCCTGCCAGACTGGCCCTCTTTGCCTTCTCTCACTTGCTTGCGCTTTCTTTGCTTTCTTTGTGCTTCTGTTCTTCTTCTTTCTTCTTGTCTTCTTTTCCTGTTCGTCCTTTCTTATGCTCTGTGCGAGTCTTTATCTTTTATATCTGTCTGCTCGCTATTTGCTTTGCTTCTGCTGCTTCTTGCTATCGCTTTGCTTCTTGTGCTTCTATATGTGCTTCTGCTTGCTATTACTTTGCTTCTTCTGTTTCTATTTCTGCTTTTAATACTTTGTTTCTTCTGTTTGTGTTTCTGCTCTTGCTTTCTTTAGCTTTTTGCTTGTCTGTCTCTCAGTCTTACTTGTGCTTCTAGTTTTCTTTACTTTACTTTTCGTAAGTTCCCCTTGTTTGGTATCTGTGTTTGTTCCTTTGTCCCTTTCTGTGATTATTTTTATCCTCTGTTCGTCTGTTTATTTCAGCCTTTGTTATATCAAGTATGAAGTGTACCGTTGACAACGTTTCGACCTATTATTGTGTCTTCTTCAGGTCCGGTACACTGTTCTTTCCTTCCCCCTTGTCTTTCCTTTTCTTTCTATTTGTCCTTCTTACTGTCTCCTTCCTTTTTCTTCTTCCTGTTCTTCCTAATGCCATGTTCCAAACTTAGACTCCTTATGAATTGATATTTTTTATCCTTTAGGCAATTAGTATTTTTTTAGCTTAGTATTTTTTAGACTTTTTTTAGACTTTTTTTAGAACTATTTAAACAGGGTTAATTTAGGATAGGGTTACTAGTGGTTAGGGTTAGGGATAAAGATCAGGGTGAGGGTTAAAAGGGTGGGATAAAGCATGAAATAGAATAAAATCGAATTAAGGGTCGAATCAGGGTAGACGTAGATTTAGGTTTTAGGTAGGAATGGAGTCTAAATTTAGAACTCGGCATTCCCTCTGTGTGGCGTGGGGGCCAGCCCAGCTGGGAGCCCACGAAGGAGGCACTCGCGGGTTAGGATTTGAGGAAGGAAAGTCCTGTCATCAGGACGGTGCACTGTCCTTCCCCCGCGGGACTCCCTGCCAGACTGGCCCTCTTTGCCTTCTCTCACTTGCTTGCGCTTTCTTTGCTTTCTTTGTGCTTCTGTTCTTCTTCTTTCTTCTTGTCTTCTTTTCCTGTTCGTCCTTTCTTATGCTCTGTGCGAGTCTTTATCTTTTATATCTGTCTGCTCGCTATTTGCTTTGCTTCTGCTGCTTCTTGCTATCGCTTTGCTTCTTGTGCTTCTATATGTGCTTCTGCTTGCTATTACTTTGCTTCTTCTGTTTCTATTTCTGCTTTTAATACTTTGTTTCTTCTGTTTGTGTTTCTGCTCTTGCTTTCTTTAGCTTTTTGCTTGTCTGTCTCTCAGTCTTACTTGTGCTTCTAGTTTTCTTTACTTTACTTTTCGTAAGTTCCCCTTGTTTGGTATCTGTGTTTGTTCCTTTGTCCCTTTCTGTGATTATTTTTATCCTCTGTTCGTCTGTTTATTTCAGCCTTTGTTATATCAAGTATGAAGTGTACCGTTGACAACGTTTCGACCTATTATTGTGTCTTCTTCAGGTCCGGTACACTGTTCTTTCCTTCCCCCTTGTCTTTCCTTTTCTTTCTATTTGTCCTTCTTACTGTCTCCTTCCTTTTTCTTCTTCCTGTTCTTCCTAATGCCATGTTCCAAACTTAGACTCCTTATGAATTGATATTTTTTATCCTTTAGGCAATTAGTATTTTTTTAGCTTAGTATTTTTTAGACTTTTTTTAGACTTTTTTTAGAACTATTTAAACAGGGTTAATTTAGGATAGGGTTACTAGTGGTTAGGGTTAGGGATAAAGATCAGGGTGAGGGTTAAAAGGGTGGGATAAAGCATGAAATAGAATAAAATCGAATTAAGGGTCGAATCAGGGTAGACGTAGATTTAGGTTTTAGGTAGGAATGGAGTCTAAATTTAGAACTCGGCATTCCCTCTGTGTGGCGTGGGGGCCAGCCCAGCTGGGAGCCCACGAAGGAGGCACTCGCGGGTTAGGATTTGAGGAAGGAAAGTCCTGTCATCAGGACGGTGCACTGTCCTTCCCCCGCGGGACTCCCTGCCAGACTGGCCCTCTTTGCCTTCTCTCACTTGCTTGCGCTTTCTTTGCTTTCTTTGTGCTTCTGTTCTTCTTCTTTCTTCTTGTCTTCTTTTCCTGTTCGTCCTTTCTTATGCTCTGTGCGAGTCTTTATCTTTTATATCTGTCTGCTCGCTATTTGCTTTGCTTCTGCTGCTTCTTGCTATCGCTTTGCTTCTTGTGCTTCTATATGTGCTTCTGCTTGCTATTACTTTGCTTCTTCTGTTTCTATTTCTGCTTTTAATACTTTGTTTCTTCTGTTTGTGTTTCTGCTCTTGCTTTCTTTAGCTTTTTGCTTGTCTGTCTCTCAGTCTTACTTGTGCTTCTAGTTTTCTTTACTTTACTTTTCGTAAGTTCCCCTTGTTTGGTATCTGTGTTTGTTCCTTTGTCCCTTTCTGTGATTATTTTTATCCTCTGTTCGTCTGTTTATTTCAGCCTTTGTTATATCAAGTATGAAGTGTACCGTTGACAACGTTTCGACCTATTATTGTGTCTTCTTCAGGTCCGGTACACTGTTCTTTCCTTCCCCCTTGTCTTTCCTTTTCTTTCTATTTGTCCTTCTTACTGTCTCCTTCCTTTTTCTTCTTCCTGTTCTTCCTAATGCCATGTTCCAAACTTAGACTCCTTATGAATTGATATTTTTTATCCTTTAGGCAATTAGTATTTTTTTAGCTTAGTATTTTTTAGACTTTTTTTAGACTTTTTTTAGAACTATTTAAACAGGGTTAATTTAGGATAGGGTTACTAGTGGTTAGGGTTAGGGATAAAGATCAGGGTGAGGGTTAAAAGGGTGGGATAAAGCATGAAATAGAATAAAATCGAATTAAGGGTCGAATCAGGGTAGACGTAGATTTAGGTTTTAGGTAGGAATGGAGTCTAAATTTAGAACTCGGCATTCCCTCTGTGTGGCGTGGGGGCCAGCCCAGCTGGGAGCCCACGAAGGAGGCACTCGCGGGTTAGGATTTGAGGAAGGAAAGTCCTGTCATCAGGACGGTGCACTGTCCTTCCCCCGCGGGACTCCCTGCCAGACTGGCCCTCTTTGCCTTCTCACACTTGCTTGCGCTTTCTTTGCTTTCTTTGTGCTTCTGTTCTTCTTCTTTCTTCTTGTCTTCTTTTCCTGTTCGTCCTTTCTTATGCTCTGTGCGAGTCTTTATCTTTTATATCTGTCTGCTCGCTATTTGCTTTGCTTCTGCTGCTTCTTGCTATCGCTTTGCTTCTTGTGCTTCTATATGTGCTTCTGCTTGCTATTACTTTGCTTCTTCTGTTTCTATTTCTGCTTTTAATACTTTGTTTCTTCTGTTTGTGTTTCTGCTCTTGCTTTCTTTAGCTTTTTGCTTGTCTGTCTCTCAGTCTTACTTGTGCTTCTAGTTTTCTTTACTTTACTTTTCGTAAGTTCCCCTTGTTTGGTATCTGTGTTTGTTCCTTTGTCCCTTTCTGTGATTATTTTTATCCTCTGTTCGTCTGTTTATTTCAGCCTTTGTTATATCAAGTATGAAGTGTACCGTTGACAACGTTTCGACCTATTATTGTGTCTTCTTCAGGTCCGGTACACTGTTCTT
Source organism: Epinephelus awoara (assembly GCA_035609425.1). Lineage (NCBI taxonomy): Eukaryota > Metazoa > Chordata > Actinopteri > Perciformes > Serranidae > Epinephelus > Epinephelus awoara. Next base: position 26,715 of record CM069299.1, on the reverse strand, counting down.
TCCTTCCCCCTTGTCTTTCCTTTTCTTTCTATTTGTCCTTCTTACTGTCTCCTTCCTTTTTCTTCTTCCTGTTCTTCCTAATGCCATGTTCCAAACTTAGACTCCTTATGAATTGATATTTTTTATCCTTTAGGCAATTAGTATTTTTTTAGCTTAGTATTTTTTAGACTTTTTTTAGACTTTTTTTAGAACTATTTAAACAGGGTTAATTTAGGATAGGGTTACTAGTGGTTAGGGTTAGGGATAAAGATCAGGGTGAGGGTTAAAAGGGTGGGATAAAGCATGAAATAGAATAAAATCGAATTAAGGGTCGAATCAGGGTAGACGTAGATTTAGGTTTTAGGTAGGAATGGAGTCTAAATTTAGAACTCGGCATTCCCTCTGTGTGGCGTGGGGGCCAGCCCAGCTGGGAGCCCACGAAGGAGGCACTCGCGGGTTAGGATTTGAGGAAGGAAAGTCCTGTCATCAGGACGGTGCACTGTCCTTCCCCCGCGGGACTCCCTGCCAGACTGGCCCTCTTTGCCTTCTCTCACTTGCTTGCGCTTTCTTTGCTTTCTTTGTGCTTCTGTTCTTCTTCTTTCTTCTTGTCTTCTTTTCCTGTTCGTCCTTTCTTATGCTCTGTGCGAGTCTTTATCTTTTATATCTGTCTGCTCGCTATTTGCTTTGCTTCTGCTGCTTCTTGCTATCGCTTTGCTTCTTGTGCTTCTATATGTGCTTCTGCTTGCTATTACTTTGCTTCTTCTGTTTCTATTTCTGCTTTTAATACTTTGTTTCTTCTGTTTGTGTTTCTGCTCTTGCTTTCTTTAGCTTTTTGCTTGTCTGTCTCTCAGTCTTACTTGTGCTTCTAGTTTTCTTTACTTTACTTTTCGTAAGTTCCCCTTGTTTGGTATCTGTGTTTGTTCCTTTGTCCCTTTCTGTGATTATTTTTATCCTCTGTTCGTCTGTTTATTTCAGCCTTTGTTATATCAAGTATGAAGTGTACCGTTGACAACGTTTCGACCTATTATTGTGTCTTCTTCAGGTCCGGTACACTGTTCTTTCCTTCCCCCTTGTCTTTCCTTTTCTTTCTATTTGTCCTTCTTACTGTCTCCTTCCTTTTTCTTCTTCCTGTTCTTCCTAATGCCATGTTCCAAACTTAGACTCCTTATGAATTGATATTTTTTATCCTTTAGGCAATTAGTATTTTTTTAGCTTAGTATTTTTTAGACTTTTTTTAGACTTTTTTTAGAACTATTTAAACAGGGTTAATTTAGGATAGGGTTACTAGTGGTTAGGGTTAGGGATAAAGATCAGGGTGAGGGTTAAAAGGGTGGGATAAAGCATGAAATAGAATAAAATCGAATTAAGGGTCGAATCAGGGTAGACGTAGATTTAGGTTTTAGGTAGGAATGGAGTCTAAATTTAGAACTCGGCATTCCCTCTGTGTGGCGTGGGGGCCAGCCCAGCTGGGAGCCCACGAAGGAGGCACTCGCGGGTTAGGATTTGAGGAAGGAAAGTCCTGTCATCAGGACGGTGCACTGTCCTTCCCCCGCGGGACTCCCTGCCAGACTGGCCCTCTTTGCCTTCTCTCACTTGCTTGCGCTTTCTTTGCTTTCTTTGTGCTTCTGTTCTTCTTCTTTCTTCTTGTCTTCTTTTCCTGTTCGTCCTTTCTTATGCTCTGTGCGAGTCTTTATCTTTTATATCTGTCTGCTCGCTATTTGCTTTGCTTCTGCTGCTTCTTGCTATCGCTTTGCTTCTTGTGCTTCTATATGTGCTTCTGCTTGCTATTACTTTGCTTCTTCTGTTTCTATTTCTGCTTTTAATACTTTGTTTCTTCTGTTTGTGTTTCTGCTCTTGCTTTCTTTAGCTTTTTGCTTGTCTGTCTCTCAGTCTTACTTGTGCTTCTAGTTTTCTTTACTTTACTTTTCGTAAGTTCCCCTTGTTTGGTATCTGTGTTTGTTCCTTTGTCCCTTTCTGTGATTATTTTTATCCTCTGTTCGTCTGTTTATTTCAGCCTTTGTTATATCAAGTATGAAGTGTACCGTTGACAACGTTTCGACCTATTATTGTGTCTTCTTCAGGTCCGGTACACTGTTCTTTCCTTCCCCCTTGTCTTTCCTTTTCTTTCTATTTGTCCTTCTTACTGTCTCCTTCCTTTTTCTTCTTCCTGTTCTTCCTAATGCCATGTTCCAAACTTAGACTCCTTATGAATTGATATTTTTTATCCTTTAGGCAATTAGTATTTTTTTAGCTTAGTATTTTTTAGACTTTTTTTAGACTTTTTTTAGAACTATTTAAACAGGGTTAATTTAGGATAGGGTTACTAGTGGTTAGGGTTAGGGATAAAGATCAGGGTGAGGGTTAAAAGGGTGGGATAAAGCATGAAATAGAATAAAATCGAATTAAGGGTCGAATCAGGGTAGACGTAGATTTAGGTTTTAGGTAGGAATGGAGTCTAAATTTAGAACTCGGCATTCCCTCTGTGTGGCGTGGGGGCCAGCCCAGCTGGGAGCCCACGAAGGAGGCACTCGCGGGTTAGGATTTGAGGAAGGAAAGTCCTGTCATCAGGACGGTGCACTGTCCTTCCCCCGCGGGACTCCCTGCCAGACTGGCCCTCTTTGCCTTCTCTCACTTGCTTGCGCTTTCTTTGCTTTCTTTGTGCTTCTGTTCTTCTTCTTTCTTCTTGTCTTCTTTTCCTGTTCGTCCTTTCTTATGCTCTGTGCGAGTCTTTATCTTTTATATCTGTCTGCTCGCTATTTGCTTTGCTTCTGCTGCTTCTTGCTATCGCTTTGCTTCTTGTGCTTCTATATGTGCTTCTGCTTGCTATTACTTTGCTTCTTCTGTTTCTATTTCTGCTTTTAATACTTTGTTTCTTCTGTTTGTGTTTCTGCTCTTGCTTTCTTTAGCTTTTTGCTTGTCTGTCTCTCAGTCTTACTTGTGCTTCTAGTTTTCTTTACTTTACTTTTCGTAAGTTCCCCTTGTTTGGTATCTGTGTTTGTTCCTTTGTCCCTTTCTGTGATTATTTTTATCCTCTGTTCGTCTGTTTATTTCAGCCTTTGTTATATCAAGTATGAAGTGTACCGTTGACAACGTTTCGACCTATTATTGTGTCTTCTTCAGGTCCGGTACACTGTTCTTTCCTTCCCCCTTGTCTTTCCTTTTCTTTCTATTTGTCCTTCTTACTGTCTCCTTCCTTTTTCTTCTTCCTGTTCTTCCTAATGCCATGTTCCAAACTTAGACTCCTTATGAATTGATATTTTTTATCCTTTAGGCAATTAGTATTTTTTTAGCTTAGTATTTTTTAGACTTTTTTTAGACTTTTTTTAGAACTATTTAAACAGGGTTAATTTAGGATAGGGTTACTAGTGGTTAGGGTTAGGGATAAAGATCAGGGTGAGGGTTAAAAGGGTGGGATAAAGCATGAAATAGAATAAAATCGAATTAAGGGTCGAATCAGGGTAGACGTAGATTTAGGTTTTAGGTAGGAATGGAGTCTAAATTTAGAGGGGTTAGGGGTTAGGGGGGTTAGGATGAAGGGGTAAGAAATCCCCTCTCCAGCCGGAGAGAGGATGGTGCACTGTCCATCTTTAACTTCCAAGATTCCCCTCCATGCTGGCCCCCTGTAAGTACCACCACCCTAAGGTGGTGGGTTTTCAAAAAATTAAGGCTTGTAGCCTTGGTAGAGTCGGCCTTTGCGCAATATTTCGGACTGTTTTGTCCTTCATCAGGCGAACCGACTTTTATAAATGTGGAGAGCCTTTTTTGGCTTCTTCTCTCATTTCTCCCTCTGTTTTATTTGACACTTTGTTTAGTTTTCTTTGTACTTTGTTTAGTTTTAATTTGTCACTTTGTTTAGTCTTAATTTGTCACTTTGTTTAGTCTTAATTTGTCACTTTTTTTAGTCTTAGTATTTTTCTCTTTTTTTAGGCTTGATTTTTTATATTTTTCTACTTTCCTCTCCCTACCTTTCTCCTTTCTACCCTGTCCCTGTCTTTCCCTCTCCCCTACTGCCTCCCTGTGTCTGCCTACCCTCTATTTATATTCTCTGTGTCTGTCAACTCTGTTTAGTTTCTCTTCTTTCTTACTTGTTCTTATATGTGTCTTCTTTGACTTTCTTTCTTATATATGTCTTCTTTTGACTTTCTTTGTCTTGTATTATTATTTGTAGTCCCCTCTTTCTTGTATTTATTCTTCATTTGACTTATTTGTCCTTTTTAAATGTCTTTCTTGACTTGTCTTGACTTGTTTGTCCTTTTTAAGTGTCCTTTTTTTGACCTTTCTTTTCTCTTTGGGTTAGGGTTAGACTAGTTTAGGTTTAGGCAAGGGGGTGGATGGTTAGGTTAAGGGTTAGGATATTGGGTGGGGGGTATACAGCTTGGGATAATATTGAGGGGGGCCAGCATGGACGGGAATCCCGGAAGGAGGCACTGGCAGGTTAGGATGAAGGGGTAAGAAATCCCCTCTCCAGCCGGAGAGAGGATGGTGCACTGTCCATCTTTAACTTCCAAGATTCCCCTCCATGCTGGCCCCCTGTAAGTACCACCACCCTAAGGTGGTGGGTTTTCAAAAAATTAAGGCTTGTAGCCTTGGTAGAGTCGGCCTTTGCGCAATATTTCGGACTGTTTTGTCCTTCATCAGGCGAACCGACTTTTATAAATGTGGAGAGCCTTTTTTGGCTTCTTCTCTCATTTCTCCCTCTGTTTTATTTGACACTTTGTTTAGTTTTCTTTGTACTTTGTTTAGTTTTAATTTGTCACTTTGTTTAGTCTTAATTTGTCACTTTGTTTAGTCTTAATTTGTCACTTTTTTTAGTCTTAGTATTTTTCTCTTTTTTTAGGCTTGATTTTTTATATTTTTCTACTTTCCTCTCCCTACCTTTCTCCTTTCTACCCTGTCCCTGTCTTTCCCTCTCCCCTACTGCCTCCCTGTGTCTGCCTACCCTCTATTTATATTCTCTGTGTCTGTCAACTCTGTTTAGTTTCTCTTCTTTCTTACTTGTTCTTATATGTGTCTTCTTTGACTTTCTTTCTTATATATGTCTTCTTTTGACTTTCTTTGTCTTGTATTATTATTTGTAGTCCCCTCTTTCTTGTATTTATTCTTCATTTGACTTATTTGTCCTTTTTAAATGTCTTTCTTGACTTGTCTTGACTTGTTTGTCCTTTTTAAGTGTCCTTTTTTTGACCTTTCTTTTCTCTTTGGGTTAGGGTTAGACTAGTTTAGGTTTAGGCAAGGGGGTGGATGGTTAGGTTAAGGGTTAGGATATTGGGTGGGGGGTATACAGCTTGGGATAATATTGAGGGGGGCCAGCATGGACGGGAATCCCGGAAGGAGGCACTGGCAGGTTAGGATGAAGGGGTAAGAAATCCCCTCTCCAGCCGGAGAGAGGATGGTGCACTGTCCATCTTTAACTTCCAAGATTCCCCTCCATGCTGGCCCCCTGTAAGTACCACCACCCTAAGGTGGTGGGTTTTCAAAAAATTAAGGCTTGTAGCCTTGGTAGAGTCGGCCTTTGCGCAATATTTCGGACTGTTTTGTCCTTCATCAGGCGAACCGACTTTTATAAATGTGGAGAGCCTTTTTTGGCTTCTTCTCTCATTTCTCCCTCTGTTTTATTTGACACTTTGTTTAGTTTTCTTTGTACTTTGTTTAGTTTTAATTTGTCACTTTGTTTAGTCTTAATTTGTCACTTTGTTTAGTCTTAATTTGTCACTTTTTTTAGTCTTAGTATTTTTCTCTTTTTTTAGGCTTGATTTTTTATATTTTTCTACTTTCCTCTCCCTACCTTTCTCCTTTCTACCCTGTCCCTGTCTTTCCCTCTCCCCTACTGCCTCCCTGTGTCTGCCTACCCTCTATTTATATTCTCTGTGTCTGTCAACTCTGTTTAGTTTCTCTTCTTTCTTACTTGTTCTTATATGTGTCTTCTTTGACTTTCTTTCTTATATATGTCTTCTTTTGACTTTCTTTGTCTTGTATTATTATTTGTAGTCCCCTCTTTCTTGTATTTATTCTTCATTTGACTTATTTGTCCTTTTTAAATGTCTTTCTTGACTTGTCTTGACTTGTTTGTCCTTTTTAAGTGTCCTTTTTTTGACCTTTCTTTTCTCTTTGGGTTAGGGTTAGACTAGTTTAGGTTTAGGCAAGGGGGTGGATGGTTAGGTTAAGGGTTAGGATATTGGGTGGGGGGTATACAGCTTGGGATAATATTGAGGGGGGCCAGCATGGACGGGAATCCCGGAAGGAGGCACTGGCAGGTTAGGATGAAGGGGTAAGAAATCCCCTCTCCAGCCGGAGAGAGGATGGTGCACTGTCCATCTTTAACTTCCAAGATTCCCCTCCATGCTGGCCCCCTGTAAGTACCACCACCCTAAGGTGGTGGGTTTTCAAAAAATTAAGGCTTGTAGCCTTGGTAGAGTCGGCCTTTGCGCAATATTTCGGACTGTTTTGTCCTTCATCAGGCGAACCGACTTTTATAAATGTGGAGAGCCTTTTTTGGCTTCTTCTCTCATTTCTCCCTCTGTTTTATTTGACACTTTGTTTAGTTTTCTTTGTACTTTGTTTAGTTTTAATTTGTCACTTTGTTTAGTCTTAATTTGTCACTTTGTTTAGTCTTAATTTGTCACTTTTTTTAGTCTTAGTATTTTTCTCTTTTTTTAGGCTTGATTTTTTATATTTTTCTACTTTCCTCTCCCTACCTTTCTCCTTTCTACCCTGTCCCTGTCTTTCCCTCTCCCCTACTGCCTCCCTGTGTCTGCCTACCCTCTATTTATATTCTCTGTGTCTGTCAACTCTGTTTAGTTTCTCTTCTTTCTTACTTGTTCTTATATGTGTCTTCTTTGACTTTCTTTCTTATATATGTCTTCTTTTGACTTTCTTTGTCTTGTATTATTATTTGTAGTCCCCTCTTTCTTGTATTTATTCTTCATTTGACTTATTTGTCCTTTTTAAATGTCTTTCTTGACTTGTCTTGACTTGTTTGTCCTTTTTAAGTGTCCTTTTTTTGACCTTTCTTTTCTCTTTGGGTTAGGGTTAGACTAGTTTAGGTTTAGGCAAGGGGGTGGATGGTTAGGTTAAGGGTTAGGATATTGGGTGGGGGGTATACAGCTTGGGATAATATTGAGGGGGGCCAGCATGGACGGGAATCCCGGAAGGAGGCACTGGCAGGTTAGGATGAAGGGGTAAGAAATCCCCTCTCCAGCCGGAGAGAGGATGGTGCACTGTCCATCTTTAACTTCCAAGATTCCCCTCCATGCTGGCCCCCTGTAAGTACCACCACCCTAAGGTGGTGGGTTTTCAAAAAATTAAGGCTTGTAGCCTTGGTAGAGTCGGCCTTTGCGCAATATTTCGGACTGTTTTGTCCTTCATCAGGCGAACCGACTTTTATAAATGTGGAGAGCCTTTTTTGGCTTCTTCTCTCATTTCTCCCTCTGTTTTATTTGACACTTTGTTTAGTTTTCTTTGTACTTTGTTTAGTTTTAATTTGTCACTTTGTTTAGTCTTAATTTGTCACTTTGTTTAGTCTTAATTTGTCACTTTTTTTAGTCTTAGTATTTTTCTCTTTTTTTTTAGGCTTGATTTTTTATATTTTTCTACTTTCCTCTCCCTACCTTTCTCCTTTCTACCCTGTCCCTGTCTTTCCCTCTCCCCTACTGCCTCCCTGTGTCTGCCTACCCTCTATTTATATTCTCTGTGTCTGTCAACTCTGTTTAGTTTCTCTTCTTTCTTACTTGTTCTTATATGTGTCTTCTTTGACTTTCTTTCTTATATATGTCTTCTTTTGACTTTCTTTGTCTTGTATTATTATTTGTAGTCCCCTCTTTCTTGTATTTATTCTTCATTTGACTTATTTGTCCTTTTTAAATGTCTTTCTTGACTTGTCTTGACTTGTTTGTCCTTTTTAAGTGTCCTTTTTTTGACCTTTCTTTTCTCTTTGGGTTAGGGTTAGACTAGTTTAGGTTTAGGCAAGGGGGTGGATGGTTAGGTTAAGGGTTAGGATATTGGGTGGGGGGTATACAGCTTGGGATAATATTGAGGGGGGCCAGCATGGACGGGAATCCCGGAAGGAGGCACTGGCAGGTTAGGATGAAGGGGTAAGAAATCCCCTCTCCAGCCGGAGAGAGGATGGTGCACTGTCCATCTTTAACTTCCAAGATTCCCCTCCATGCTGGCCCCCTGTAAGTACCACCACCCTAAGGTGGTGGGTTTTCAAAAAATTAAGGCTTGTAGCCTTGGTAGAGTCGGCCTTTGCGCAATATTTCGGACTGTTTTGTCCTTCATCAGGCGAACCGACTTTTATAAATGTGGAGAGCCTTTTTTGGCTTCTTCTCTCATTTCTCCCTCTGTTTTATTTGACACTTTGTTTAGTTTTCTTTGTACTTTGTTTAGTTTTAATTTGTCACTTTGTTTAGTCTTAATTTGTCACTTTGTTTAGTCTTAATTTGTCACTTTTTTTAGTCTTAGTATTTTTCTCTTTTTTTTTAGGCTTGATTTTTTATATTTTTCTACTTTCCTCTCCCTACCTTTCTCCTTTCTACCCTGTCCCTGTCTTTCCCTCTCCCCTACTGCCTCCCTGTGTCTGCCTACCCTCTATTTATATTCTCTGTGTCTGTCAACTCTGTTTAGTTTCTCTTCTTTCTTACTTGTTCTTATATGTGTCTTCTTTGACTTTCTTTCTTATATATGTCTTCTTTTGACTTTCTTTGTCTTGTATTATTATTTGTAGTCCCCTCTTTCTTGTATTTATTCTTCATTTGACTTATTTGTCCTTTTTAAATGTCTTTCTTGACTTGTCTTGACTTGTTTGTCCTTTTTAAGTGTCCTTTTTTTGACCTTTCTTTTCTCTTTGGGTTAGGGTTAGACTAGTTTAGGTTTAGGCAAGGGGGTGGATGGTTAGGTTAAGGGTTAGGATATTGGGTGGGGGGTATACAGCTTGGGATAATATTGAGGGGGGCCAGCATGGACGGGAATCCCGGAAGGAGGCACTGGCAGGTTAGGATGAAGGGGTAAGAAATCCCCTCTCCAGCCGGAGAGAGGATGGTGCACTGTCCATCTTTAACTTCCAAGATTCCCCTCCATGCTGGCCCCCTGTAAGTACCACCACCCTAAGGTGGTGGGTTTTCAAAAAATTAAGGCTTGTAGCCTTGGTAGAGTCGGCCTTTGCGCAATATTTCGGACTGTTTTGTCCTTCATCAGGCGAACCGACTTTTATAAATGTGGAGAGCCTTTTTTGGCTTCTTCTCTCATTTCTCCCTCTGTTTTATTTGACACTTTGTTTAGTTTTCTTTGTACTTTGTTTAGTTTTAATTTGTCACTTTGTTTAGTCTTAATTTGTCACTTTGTTTAGTCTTAATTTGTCACTTTTTTTAGTCTTAGTATTTTTCTCTTTTTTTAGGCTTGATTTTTTATATTTTTCTACTTTCCTCTCCCTACCTTTCTCCTTTCTACCCTGTCCCTGTCTTTCCCTCTCCCCTACTGCCTCCCTGTGTCTGCCTACCCTCTATTTATATTCTCTGTGTCTGTCAACTCTGTTTAGTTTCTCTTCTTTCTTACTTGTTCTTATATGTGTCTTCTTTGACTTTCTTTCTTATATATGTCTTCTTTTGACTTTCTTTGTCTTGTATTATTATTTGTAGTCCCCTCTTTCTTGTATTTATTCTTCATTTGACTTATTTGTCCTTTTTAAATGTCTTTCTTGACTTGTCTTGACTTGTTTGTCCTTTTTAAGTGTCCTTTTTTTGACCTTTCTTTTCTCTTTGGGTTAGGGTTAGACTAGTTTAGGTTTAGGCAAGGGGGTGGATGGTTAGGTTAAGGGTTAGGATATTGGGTGGGGGGTATACAGCTTGGGATAATATTGAGGGGGGCCAGCATGGACGGGAATCCCGGAAGGAGGCACTGGCAGGTTAGGATGAAGGGGTAAGAAATCCCCTCTCCAGCCGGAGAGAGGATGGTGCACTGTCCATCTTTAACTTCCAAGATTCCCCTCCATGCTGGCCCCCTGTAAGTACCACCACCCTAAGGTGGTGGGTTTTCAAAAAATTAAGGCTTGTAGCCTTGGTAGAGTCGGCCTTTGCGCAATATTTCGGACTGTTTTGTCCTTCATCAGGCGAACCGACTTTTATAAATGTGGAGAGCCTTTTTTGGCTTCTTCTCTCATTTCTCCCTCTGTTTTATTTGACACTTTGTTTAGTTTTCTTTGTACTTTGTTTAGTTTTAATTTGTCACTTTGTTTAGTCTTAATTTGTCACTTTGTTTAGTCTTAATTTGTCACTTTTTTTAGTCTTAGTATTTTTCTCTTTTTTTAGGCTTGATTTTTTATATTTTTCTACTTTCCTCTCCCTACCTTTCTCCTTTCTACCCTGTCCCTGTCTTTCCCTCTCCCCTACTGCCTCCCTGTGTCTGCCTACCCTCTATTTATATTCTCTGTGTCTGTCAACTCTGTTTAGTTTCTCTTCTTTCTTACTTGTTCTTATATGTGTCTTCTTTGACTTTCTTTCTTATATATGTCTTCTTTTGACTTTCTTTGTCTTGTATTATTATTTGTAGTCCCCTCTTTCTTGTATTTATTCTTCATTTGACTTATTTGTCCTTTTTAAATGTCTTTCTTGACTTGTCTTGACTTGTTTGTCCTTTTTAAGTGTCCTTTTTTTGACCTTTCTTTTCTCTTTGGGTTAGGGTTAGACTAGTTTAGGTTTAGGCAAGGGGGTGGATGGTTAGGTTAAGGGTTAGGATATTGGGTGGGGGGTATACAGCTTGGGATAATATTGAGGGGGGCCAGCATGGACGGGAATCCCGGAAGGAGGCACTGGCAGGTTAGGATGAAGGGGTAAGAAATCCCCTCTCCAGCCGGAGAGAGGATGGTGCACTGTCCATCTTTAACTTCCAAGATTCCCCTCCATGCTGGCCCCCTGTAAGTACCACCACCCTAAGGTGGTGGGTTTTCAAAAAATTAAGGCTTGTAGCCTTGGTAGAGTCGGCCTTTGCGCAATATTTCGGACTGTTTTGTCCTTCATCAGGCGAACCGACTTTTATAAATGTGGAGAGCCTTTTTTGGCTTCTTCTCTCATTTCTCCCTCTGTTTTATTTGACACTTTGTTTAGTTTTCTTTGTACTTTGTTTAGTTTTAATTTGTCACTTTGTTTAGTCTTAATTTGTCACTTTGTTTAGTCTTAATTTGTCACTTTTTTTAGTCTTAGTATTTTTCTCTTTTTTTAGGCTTGATTTTTTATATTTTTCTACTTTCCTCTCCCTACCTTTCTCCTTTCTACCCTGTCCCTGTCTTTCCCTCTCCCCTACTGCCTCCCTGTGTCTGCCTACCCTCTATTTATATTCTCTGTGTCTGTCAACTCTGTTTAGTTTCTCTTCTTTCTTACTTGTTCTTATATGTGTCTTCTTTGACTTTCTTTCTTATATATGTCTTCTTTTGACTTTCTTTGTCTTGTATTATTATTTGTAGTCCCCTCTTTCTTGTATTTATTCTTCATTTGACTTATTTGTCCTTTTTAAATGTCTTTCTTGACTTGTCTTGACTTGTTTGTCCTTTTTAAGTGTCCTTTTTTTGACCTTTCTTTTCTCTTTGGGTTAGGGTTAGACTAGTTTAGGTTTAGGCAAGGGGGTGGATGGTTAGGTTAAGGGTTAGGATATTGGGTGGGGGGTATACAGCTTGGGATAATATTGAGGGGGGCCAGCATGGACGGGAATCCCGGAAGGAGGCACTGGCAGGTTAGGATGAAGGGGTAAGAAATCCCCTCTCCAGCCGGAGAGAGGATGGTGCACTGTCCATCTTTAACTTCCAAGATTCCCCTCCATGCTGGCCCCCTGTAAGTACCACCACCCTAAGGTGGTGGGTTTTCAAAAAATTAAGGCTTGTAGCCTTGGTAGAGTCGGCCTTTGCGCAATATTTCGGACTGTTTTGTCCTTCATCAGGCGAACCGACTTTTATAAATGTGGAGAGCCTTTTTTGGCTTCTTCTCTCATTTCTCCCTCTGTTTTATTTGACACTTTGTTTAGTTTTCTTTGTACTTTGTTTAGTTTTAATTTGTCACTTTGTTTAGTCTTAATTTGTCACTTTGTTTAGTCTTAATTTGTCACTTTTTTTAGTCTTAGTATTTTTCTCTTTTTTTAGGCTTGATTTTTTATATTTTTCTACTTTCCTCTCCCTACCTTTCTCCTTTCTACCCTGTCCCTGTCTTTCCCTCTCCCCTACTGCCTCCCTGTGTCTGCCTACCCTCTATTTATATTCTCTGTGTCTGTCAACTCTGTTTAGTTTCTCTTCTTTCTTACTTGTTCTTATATGTGTCTTCTTTGACTTTCTTTCTTATATATGTCTTCTTTTGACTTTCTTTGTCTTGTATTATTATTTGTAGTCCCCTCTTTCTTGTATTTATTCTTCATTTGACTTATTTGTCCTTTTTAAATGTCTTTCTTGACTTGTCTTGACTTGTTTGTCCTTTTTAAGTGTCCTTTTTTTGACCTTTCTTTTCTCTTTGGGTTAGGGTTAGACTAGTTTAGGTTTAGGCAAGGGGGTGGATGGTTAGGTTAAGGGTTAGGATATTGGGTGGGGGGTATACAGCTTGGGATAATATTGAGGGGGGCCAGCATGGACGGGAATCCCGGAAGGAGGCACTGGCAGGTTAGGATGAAGGGGTAAGAAATCCCCTCTCCAGCCGGAGAGAGGATGGTGCACTGTCCATCTTTAACTTCCAAGATTCCCCTCCATGCTGGCCCCCTGTAAGTACCACCACCCTAAGGTGGTGGGTTTTCAAAAAATTAAGGCTTGTAGCCTTGGTAGAGTCGGCCTTTGCGCAATATTTCGGACTGTTTTGTCCTTCATCAGGCGAACCGACTTTTATAAATGTGGAGAGCCTTTTTTGGCTTCTTCTCTCATTTCTCCCTCTGTTTTATTTGACACTTTGTTTAGTTTTCTTTGTACTTTGTTTAGTTTTAATTTGTCACTTTGTTTAGTCTTAATTTGTCACTTTGTTTAGTCTTAATTTGTCACTTTTTTTAGTCTTAGTATTTTTCTCTTTTTTTAGGCTTGATTTTTTATATTTTTCTACTTTCCTCTCCCTACCTTTCTCCTTTCTACCCTGTCCCTGTCTTTCCCTCTCCCCTACTGCCTCCCTGTGTCTGCCTACCCTCTATTTATATTCTCTGTGTCTGTCAACTCTGTTTAGTTTCTCTTCTTTCTTACTTGTTCTTATATGTGTCTTCTTTGACTTTCTTTCTTATATATGTCTTCTTTTGACTTTCTTTGTCTTGTATTATTATTTGTAGTCCCCTCTTTCTTGTATTTATTCTTCATTTGACTTATTTGTCCTTTTTAAATGTCTTTCTTGACTTGTCTTGACTTGTTTGTCCTTTTTAAGTGTCCTTTTTTTGACCTTTCTTTTCTCTTTGGGTTAGGGTTAGACTAGTTTAGGTTTAGGCAAGGGGGTGGATGGTTAGGTTAAGGGTTAGGATATTGGGTGGGGGGTATACAGCTTGGGATAATATTGAGGGGGGCCAGCATGGACGGGAATCCCGGAAGGAGGCACTGGCAGGTTAGGATGAAGGGGTAAGAAATCCCCTCTCCAGCCGGAGAGAGGATGGTGCACTGTCCATCTTTAACTTCCAAGATTCCCCTCCATGCTGGCCCCCTGTAAGTACCACCACCCTAAGGTGGTGGGTTTTCAAAAAATTAAGGCTTGTAGCCTTGGTAGAGTCGGCCTTTGCGCAATATTTCGGACTGTTTTGTCCTTCATCAGGCGAACCGACTTTTATAAATGTGGAGAGCCTTTTTTGGCTTCTTCTCTCATTTCTCCCTCTGTTTTATTTGACACTTTGTTTAGTTTTCTTTGTACTTTGTTTAGTTTTAATTTGTCACTTTGTTTAGTCTTAATTTGTCACTTTGTTTAGTCTTAATTTGTCACTTTTTTTAGTCTTAGTATTTTTCTCTTTTTTTAGGCTTGATTTTTTATATTTTTCTACTTTCCTCTCCCTACCTTTCTCCTTTCTACCCTGTCCCTGTCTTTCCCTCTCCCCTACTGCCTCCCTGTGTCTGCCTACCCTCTATTTATATTCTCTGTGTCTGTCAACTCTGTTTAGTTTCTCTTCTTTCTTACTTGTTCTTATATGTGTCTTCTTTGACTTTCTTTCTTATATATGTCTTCTTTTGACTTTCTTTGTCTTGTATTATTATTTGTAGTCCCCTCTTTCTTGTATTTATTCTTCATTTGACTTATTTGTCCTTTTTAAATGTCTTTCTTGACTTGTCTTGACTTGTTTGTCCTTTTTAAGTGTCCTTTTTTTGACCTTTCTTTTCTCTTTGGGTTAGGGTTAGACTAGTTTAGGTTTAGGCAAGGGGGTGGATGGTTAGGTTAAGGGTTAGGATATTGGGTGGGGGGTATACAGCTTGGGATAATATTGAGGGGGGCCAGCATGGACGGGAATCCCGGAAGGAGGCACTGGCAGGTTAGGATGAAGGGGTAAGAAATCCCCTCTCCAGCCGGAGAGAGGATGGTGCACTGTCCATCTTTAACTTCCAAGATTCCCCTCCATGCTGGCCCCCTGTAAGTACCACCACCCTAAGGTGGTGGGTTTTCAAAAAATTAAGGCTTGTAGCCTTGGTAGAGTCGGCCTTTGCGCAATATTTCGGACTGTTTTGTCCTTCATCAGGCGAACCGACTTTTATAAATGTGGAGAGCCTTTTTTGGCTTCTTCTCTCATTTCTCCCTCTGTTTTATTTGACACTTTGTTTAGTTTTCTTTGTACTTTGTTTAGTTTTAATTTGTCACTTTGTTTAGTCTTAATTTGTCACTTTGTTTAGTCTTAATTTGTCACTTTTTTTAGTCTTAGTATTTTTCTCTTTTTTTAGGCTTGATTTTTTATATTTTTCTACTTTCCTCTCCCTACCTTTCTCCTTTCTACCCTGTCCCTGTCTTTCCCTCTCCCCTACTGCCTCCCTGTGTCTGCCTACCCTCTATTTATATTCTCTGTGTCTGTCAACTCTGTTTAGTTTCTCTTCTTTCTTACTTGTTCTTATATGTGTCTTCTTTGACTTTCTTTCTTATATATGTCTTCTTTTGACTTTCTTTGTCTTGTATTATTATTTGTAGTCCCCTCTTTCTTGTATTTATTCTTCATTTGACTTATTTGTCCTTTTTAAATGTCTTTCTTGACTTGTCTTGACTTGTTTGTCCTTTTTAAGTGTCCTTTTTTTGACCTTTCTTTTCTCTTTGGGTTAGGGTTAGACTAGTTTAGGTTTAGGCAAGGGGGTGGATGGTTAGGTTAAGGGTTAGGATATTGGGTGGGGGGTATACAGCTTGGGATAATATTGAGGGGGGCCAGCATGGACGGGAATCCCGGAAGGAGGCACTGGCAGGTTAGGATGAAGGGGTAAGAAATCCCCTCTCCAGCCGGAGAGAGGATGGTGCACTGTCCATCTTTAACTTCCAAGATTCCCCTCCATGCTGGCCCCCTGTAAGTACCACCACCCTAAGGTGGTGGGTTTTCAAAAAATTAAGGCTTGTAGCCTTGGTAGAGTCGGCCTTTGCGCAATATTTCGGACTGTTTTGTCCTTCATCAGGCGAACCGACTTTTATAAATGTGGAGAGCCTTTTTTGGCTTCTTCTCTCATTTCTCCCTCTGTTTTATTTGACACTTTGTTTAGTTTTCTTTGTACTTTGTTTAGTTTTAATTTGTCACTTTGTTTAGTCTTAATTTGTCACTTTGTTTAGTCTTAATTTGTCACTTTTTTTAGTCTTAGTATTTTTCTCTTTTTTTAGGCTTGATTTTTTATATTTTTCTACTTTCCTCTCCCTACCTTTCTCCTTTCTACCCTGTCCCTGTCTTTCCCTCTCCCCTACTGCCTCCCTGTGTCTGCCTACCCTCTATTTATATTCTCTGTGTCTGTCAACTCTGTTTAGTTTCTCTTCTTTCTTACTTGTTCTTATATGTGTCTTCTTTGACTTTCTTTCTTATATATGTCTTCTTTTGACTTTCTTTGTCTTGTATTATTATTTGTAGTCCCCTCTTTCTTGTATTTATTCTTCATTTGACTTATTTGTCCTTTTTAAATGTCTTTCTTGACTTGTCTTGACTTGTTTGTCCTTTTTAAGTGTCCTTTTTTTGACCTTTCTTTTCTCTTTGGGTTAGGGTTAGACTAGTTTAGGTTTAGGCAAGGGGGTGGATGGTTAGGTTAAGGGTTAGGATATTGGGTGGGGGGTATACAGCTTGGGATAATATTGAGGGGGGCCAGCATGGACGGGAATCCCGGAAGGAGGCACTGGCAGGTTAGGATGAAGGGGTAAGAAATCCCCTCTCCAGCCGGAGAGAGGATGGTGCACTGTCCATCTTTAACTTCCAAGATTCCCCTCCATGCTGGCCCCCTGTAAGTACCACCACCCTAAGGTGGTGGGTTTTCAAAAAATTAAGGCTTGTAGCCTTGGTAGAGTCGGCCTTTGCGCAATATTTCGGACTGTTTTGTCCTTCATCAGGCGAACCGACTTTTATAAATGTGGAGAGCCTTTTTTGGCTTCTTCTCTCATTTCTCCCTCTGTTTTATTTGACACTTTGTTTAGTTTTCTTTGTACTTTGTTTAGTTTTAATTTGTCACTTTGTTTAGTCTTAATTTGTCACTTTGTTAGGGTTAGGGTTAGGGGGTTAGGGTTAGGAGTAAGGGGTAAGAAATCCCCTCTCCAGCCGGAGAGAGGATGGTGCACGGTCCATCTTTAACTTCCAGGATTCCCTTCCATGCTGGCCCCCTGTAAGTACCACCACCCTAAGGTGGTGGGTTTTCAAAAAATTAAGGCGTTTTGCCTTGGTAGAGTCGGCCTTTGCGCAATATTTCGGCCTTTTTTGGCCTTCATCAGGCGAACCGACTTCTTAATAATGTAGAGAGCCTGTTTTGGCTTCTTCTTTCATTCTTCCCTCTGTTTTATTTGTCACTTTGTTTAGTTTTATTTGTACTTTGTTTAGTTTTAATTTGTCACTTTGTTTAGTCTTAATTTGTCACTTTGTTTAGTCTTAATTTGTCACTTTTTTTAGTCTTAGTATTTTTCTCTTTTTTTAGGCTTGATTTTTTATATTTTTCTACTTTCCTCTCCCTACCTTTCTCCTTTCTACCCTGTCCCTGTCTTTCCCTCTCCCCTACTGCCTCCCTGTGTCTGCCTACCCTCTATTTATACTCTCTGTGTCTGTCAACTCTGTTTAGTTTCTGTTCTTTCTTACTTGTTCTTATATGTGTCTTCTTTGACTTTCTGTGTCTTCTTTGACTTTCTTTATCTTATATTCTTGTTTTCAGTCCCCTCTTTCTTATATATGTTCTTTATTTAACTTATTTGTCCTTTTTAAGTGTCCTTTTTGACTTCTTTTGACTTTTTTGTCCTTTATAAGTGTCCTTTTTGACTTTCTTTTCCATTATTTAGGGTTAGACAAGGTTAGGTTTAGGCAAGGGGGTGGATGGTTAGGTTAAGGGTTAGGATATTGGGTGGGGGGTATACAGCTTGGGATAATATTGAGGGGGGCCAGCATGGACGGGAATCCCGGAAGGAGGCACTGGCGGGTTAGGAGTAAGGGGTAAGAAATCCCCTCTCCAGCCGGAGAGAGGATGGTGCACGGTCCATCTTTAACTTCCAGGATTCCCTTCCATGCTGGCCCCCTGTAAGTACCACCACCCTAAGGTGGTGGGTTTTCAAAAAATTAAGGCGTTTTGCCTTGGTAGAGTCGGCCTTTGCGCAATATTTCGGCCTTTTTTGGCCTTCATCAGGCGAACCGACTTCTTAATAATGTAGAGAGCCTGTTTTGGCTTCTTCTTTCATTCTTCCCTCTGTTTTATTTGTCACTTTGTTTAGTTTTATTTGTACTTTGTTTAGTTTTAATTTGTCACTTTGTTTAGTCTTAATTTGTCACTTTGTTTAGTCTTAATTTGTCACTTTTTTTAGTCTTAGTATTTTTCTCTTTTTTTAGGCTTGATTTTTTATATTTTTCTACTTTCCTCTCCCTACCTTTCTCCTTTCTACCCTGTCCCTGTCTTTCCCTCTCCCCTACTGCCTCCCTGTGTCTGCCTACCCTCTATTTATACTCTCTGTGTCTGTCAACTCTGTTTAGTTTCTGTTCTTTCTTACTTGTTCTTATATGTGTCTTCTTTGACTTTCTGTGTCTTCTTTGACTTTCTTTATCTTATATTCTTGTTTTCAGTCCCCTCTTTCTTATATATGTTCTTTATTTAACTTATTTGTCCTTTTTAAGTGTCCTTTTTGACTTCTTTTGACTTTTTTGTCCTTTATAAGTGTCCTTTTTGACTTTCTTTTCCATTATTTAGGGTTAGACAAGGTTAGGTTTAGGCAAGGGGGTGGATGGTTAGGTTAAGGGTTAGGATATTGGGTGGGGGGTATACAGCTTGGGATAATATTGAGGGGGGCCAGCATGGACGGGAATCCCGGAAGGAGGCACTGGCGGGTTAGGAGTAAGGGGTAAGAAATCCCCTCTCCAGCCGGAGAGAGGATGGTGCACGGTCCATCTTTAACTTCCAGGATTCCCTTCCATGCTGGCCCCCTGTAAGTACCACCACCCTAAGGTGGTGGGTTTTCAAAAAATTAAGGCGTTTTGCCTTGGTAGAGTCGGCCTTTGCGCAATATTTCGGCCTTTTTTGGCCTTCATCAGGCGAACCGACTTCTTAATAATGTAGAGAGCCTGTTTTGGCTTCTTCTTTCATTCTTCCCTCTGTTTTATTTGTCACTTTGTTTAGTTTTATTTGTACTTTGTTTAGTTTTAATTTGTCACTTTGTTTAGTCTTAATTTGTCACTTTGTTTAGTCTTAATTTGTCACTTTTTTTAGTCTTAGTATTTTTCTCTTTTTTTAGGCTTGATTTTTTATATTTTTCTACTTTCCTCTCCCTACCTTTCTCCTTTCTACCCTGTCCCTGTCTTTCCCTCTCCCCTACTGCCTCCCTGTGTCTGCCTACCCTCTATTTATACTCTCTGTGTCTGTCAACTCTGTTTAGTTTCTGTTCTTTCTTACTTGTTCTTATATGTGTCTTCTTTGACTTTCTGTGTCTTCTTTGACTTTCTTTATCTTATATTCTTGTTTTCAGTCCCCTCTTTCTTATATATGTTCTTTATTTAACTTATTTGTCCTTTTTAAGTGTCCTTTTTGACTTCTTTTGACTTTTTTGTCCTTTATAAGTGTCCTTTTTGACTTTCTTTTCCATTATTTAGGGTTAGACAAGGTTAGGTTTAGGCAAGGGGGTGGATGGTTAGGTTAAGGGTTAGGATATTGGGTGGGGGGTATACAGCTTGGGATAATATTGAGGGGGGCCAGCATGGACGGGAATCCCGGAAGGAGGCACTGGGCGGTTAGGAGTAAGGGGTAAGAAATCCCCTCTCCAGCCGGAGAGAGGATGGTGCACGGTCCATCTTTAACTTCCAGGATTCCCTTCCATGCTGGCCCCCTGTAAGTACCACCACCCTAAGGTGGTGGGTTTTCAAAAAATTAAGGCGTTTTGCCTTGGTAGAGTCGGCCTTTGCGCAATATTTCGGCCTTTTTTGGCCTTCATCAGGCGAACCGACTTCTTAATAATGTAGAGAGCCTGTTTTGGCTTCTTCTTTCATTCTTCCCTCTGTTTTATTTGTCACTTTGTTTAGTTTTATTTGTACTTTGTTTAGTTTTAATTTGTCACTTTGTTTAGTCTTAATTTGTCACTTTGTTTAGTCTTAATTTGTCACTTTTTTTAGTCTTAGTATTTTTCTCTTTTTTTAGGCTTGATTTTTTATATTTTTCTACTTTCCTCTCCCTACCTTTCTCCTTTCTACCCTGTCCCTGTCTTTCCCTCTCCCCTACTGCCTCCCTGTGTCTGCCTACCCTCTATTTATCTTCTGTGTCTGTCAACTCTGTTTAGTTTCTGTTCTTTCTTACTTGTTCTTATATGTGTCTTCTTTGACTTTCTGTGTCTTCTTTGACTTTCTTTATCTTATATTCTTGTTTTCAGTCCCCTCTTTCTTATATATGTTCTTTATTTAACTTATTTGTCCTTTTTAAGTGTCCTTTTTGACTTCTTTTGACTTTTTTGTCCTTTATAAGTGTCCTTTTTGACTTTCTTTTCCATTATTTAGGGTTAGACAAGGTTAGGTTTAGGCAAGGGGGTGGATGGTTAGGTTAAGGGTTAGGATATTGGGTGGGGGGTATACAGCTTGGGATAATATTGAGGGGGGCCAGCATGGACGGGAATCCCGGAAGGAGGCACTGGCGGGTTAGGAGTAAGGGGTAAGAAATCCCCTCTCCAGCCGGAGAGAGGATGGTGCACGGTCCATCTTTAACTCCAGGATTCCCTTCCATGCTGGCCCCCTGTAAGTACCACCACCCTAAGGTGGTGGGTTTTCAAAAAATTAAGGCGTTTTGCCTTGGTAGAGTCGGCCTTTGCGCAATATTTCGGCCTTTTTTGGCCTTCATCAGGCGAACCGACTTCTTAATAATGTAGAGAGCCTGTTTTGGCTTCTTCTTTCATTCTTCCCTCTGTTTTATTTGTCACTTTGTTTAGTTTTATTTGTACTTTGTTTAGTTTTAATTTGTCACTTTGTTTAGTCTTAATTTGTCACTTTGTTTAGTCTTAATTTGTCACTTTTTTTAGTCTTAGTATTTTTCTCTTTTTTTAGGCTTGATTTTTTATATTTTTCTACTTTCCTCTCCCTACCTTTCTCCTTTCTACCCTGTCCCTGTCTTTCCCTCTCCCCTACTGCCTCCCTGTGTCTGCCTACCCTCTATTTATACTCTCTGTGTCTGTCAACTCTGTTTAGTTTCTGTTCTTTCTTACTTGTTCTTATATGTGTCTTCTTTGACTTTTCTGTGTCTTCTTTGACTTTCTTTATCTTATATTCTTGTTTTCAGTCCCCTCTTTCTTATATATGTTCTTTATTTAACTTATTTGTCCTTTTTAAGTGTCCTTTTTGACTTCTTTTGACTTTTTTGTCCTTTATAAGTGTCCTTTTTGACTTTCTTTTCCATTATTTAGGGTTAGACAAGGTTAGGTTTAGGCAAGGGGGTGGATGGTTAGGTTAAGGGTTAGGATATTGGGTGGGGGTATACAGCTTGGGATAATATTGAGGGGGCCAGCATGGACGGGAATCCCGGAAGGAGGCACTGGCGGGTTAGGAGTAAGGGGTAAGAAATCCCCTCTCCAGCCGGAGAGAGGATGGTGCACGGTCCCATCTTTAACTTCCAGGATTCCCTTCCATGCTGGCCCCCTGTAAGTACCACCACCCCTAAGGTGGTGGGTTTTCAAAAAATTAAGGCGTTTTGCCTTGGTAGAGTCGGCCTTTGCGCAATATTTCGGCCTTTTTTGGCCTTCATCAGGCGAACCGACTTCTTAATAATGTAGAGAGCCTGTTTTGGCTTCTTCTTTCATTCTTCCCTCTGTTTTATTTGTCACTTTGTTTAGTTTTATTTGTACTTTGTTTAGTTTTAATTTGTCACTTTGTTTAGTCTTAATTTGTCACTTTGTTTAGTCTTAATTTGTCACTTTTTTTAGTCTTAGTATTTTTCTCTTTTTTTAGGCTTGATTTTTTATATTTTTCTACTTTCCTCTCCCTACCTTTCTCCTTTCTACCCTGTCCCTGTCTTTCCCTCTCCCTACTGCCTCCCTGTGTCTGCCTACCCTCTATTTTCTCTGTGTCTGTCAACTCTGTTTAGTTTCTGTTCTTTCTTACTTGTTCTTATATGTGTCTTCTTTGACTTTCTGTGTCTTCTTTGACTTTCTTTATCTTA